>JAUBOD010000729.1:2475177-2490184 GCA_032353885.1 Nothura maculosa
GGAATTTAAAGACTTGCATACACTGGCTGCCTAAACCCGAGCTCAGCATTGATTGTTGATGTAAATTCACTTGCATTATAGTTTTGTACAGGAAGTGTTGGCTTTTTTTAATACTAAATTCCAGTTATTTGGCCTGAAATCCCTCCCACTGTCAATGACTGCTAGATTCAGTGGATAATTACACTAATTTATTTTCAATAAATTTCAAATTAAAATGATATACTGTGGAGAGACCTGATTGAAAATCTCGCTGTTCTGTTCCTCATTTCAAAACTTGTTTGCAATTAGTCAAGCTGTCAGATACCCAGGGAATGTGTTTATTTATTTATTTTTTACTGAAGAGGAGGGTGTAGAAAGAAAACCTATTTCTGTAGCCATGTAGGAAACCCTCTTGTAATTCTTTTTGTGTTGAAGAGGTTTCAGAATACAGAGATCACAGTTTCTTGTGAGATAGCTCTTGTATTTAGCTTTAGTGTGTTGCCTTCCAGTAATACTAGTATCAATCACAGGCTATTTAGTAGGTGCCAGGGCTAAAAAAAAGAAGAAATTTGATGCCCGAAATTAGAGGCATTGCAATGTGTAATGTTTAAATACTCGCTCCCCTCCTTCCCTGTCCAGAGCTCAGAGCTTGTATTTCACTCTGCCTGTGCACATAATAGAAGGGGACAACTATAGTCCTTTGGGTGGGATCCAGAAAATTTGCTATGCTGCGGTTTGCAGACACAGTGATTGCTTAGAGCTCTCCCACTGGGAACACCAAGTCTATAAGGGGGTCTTAACAGGCCTGAAAGCACCTGCTCATGGTCTCCCTTCCCCGTGGAGCTGAGCAGGGACACGGCTGCAGAAGGAACCTGGTAGGAGTGAGCAGGAATCTGTCACCTCCTGGGGCAGGAGCTCATCTGGGAGGCACATGGAGCCACCCTTCCTTTCATGCTCTGCTCATACAACTCCTCATGAACTTTCCTAAACAAGTCCTCAATATAAAAATGCAAAAAGGAGAATTCCTGTCCTTCTGTCCTCCCACACGAATGCCTCAGCCACACAATCACCGAGCTGCTTTCCTCCTCCTCTGCTCTTTGCTGCTGACTTGTTTTTTTTTCCTTTTTTCCCCCTGTTCCTTCTCAGGTTACAACTTTGCACCTCCCCTCCGCTGATAGGGGAGCACCTTATAGAGAGGTTTTGTATAGCAAAAGCAGAATTTAAGCTAGAGCTTTTCAAAAGCAGCAGCACACTCTAGGTCACATAAATACTGGTCATTCTGTCTGCATTGGTATTGCCCTCCACTATTTGTTGTTGCCCTAAGAGTGAGAAAGGATAGTGAGCACTGTCAGTGCTTCCCAGCTCATTTGAAGTCAGCAGAGTTAACCCAGGCTAGCAGTATAAACTGTTCAGGCTTACAGAGCATCCTCCCTGCTACAGCCCTATGTAAAATTACAGTATAGGATATTGTACTACTGTTGACTGAGACTGATAGCTTTTAGTCTAGAAATGGGATGAAAACATGTAAATGAGACATGCAGAAGGAAAAAGGAGAGAGAGGTGAACTGGCAAGCTGCAAAATCATCAGGTACAGCAAACTAGAGAGCTGCAGAGAGCAGAAAGGTCATTAATGATAAAATTTTGAGTCAAAAGTTGCAAATATTTTAAATTTGCAGCAATATAGCTAAATATTATTTAATATTGAAGAAGTGGGCTGTGTTAAGCTTGCTAAATCTTACTGCCAGAGAGGATCTTTTCTCTCCTGCATTCCAGCAGAAAAGGAGCTAGGAACGTATTCCCTGGCAAAATCATCCCTCTGAAGGCAAGATATCTTTCTGAATTGCAGAATGAGCTCCTTAAAGTAAATGGGCCATTAGTGATTGAATTCAATCATCCAGACAATACCTCTAGCTGGCACCAGGGCTGTGAAGCTGAGGGTTAGGAGCAGAATGACACATTTTTTTCCCCCTCATAGGCAGGCAGGAACAGCCCTCCAGAGACAGAGTAAAAGGGAGGACCTCACTGCTTCAATCTGAGGGATGGCTACATCATGCATAGGTGCCTGCTAGACAGCTTGCATACTACAGACTGTGAAGTTGCTGCAAGGGTGCTAGGAACATGGCAGGAGCCATGTGGGACCAATGTACAGACTTGCAGGAAGAAGGAAAGGAGGAAGCAGCCCTGATATTACAGTGTTTTTAATGTTGAAGCCAGCCAGATTAAATAGTCAGTTACATCCTTATGAGAAGTGACTGTACCTCTAGTGCTCATGTCACGATGACAGTTCTTCCCTCATGTCCTTACTGCTTTGTCAATATATGCTTACAGCATCACCTACAGAAGATCAACCCAGCTGCTGCTGTTACTGGGCTCCAGGAACCAGGTGCCCTCTTGCTTCTAGCTCCTTGTTTGTCAGCCTGGGGCAGCACGTGAAGAAAGACCTGGGAAGGAGAGGAGGAATGGAGAAAGAGCAGCATCAGTCAGCAGGACATGGGGAGAAGCAGAGTTGCTCCAGGCTGTGCATCCTACCTCCAGATGACATCAGTGGACCCAGATCAGCAGCTGATAGGTTATTTCAGACTGATGAGATTCCAGGGATGTGCTGCAGGAGGGGACTATTGGAGATTATTTACCTCTGGGGCTGTTTCTGTGATAACCAGCTTTAGAATCAGGGTATCCACTGATTAGAAGACATGATAATTTGAGAGATCTGCTGGACACCTGCAAAAATTCACATGTTTATCTGTGTTTGAAGAGGAACAGGAGTATTTACAAGAGGAGTATTAAATTAAAAGCTGTTAGGAACCAAACTCACCTGCTACCTCCACAGTAGACACACAGGCACATGCAGACAATGTTCTGCCTAAAGGGTAAACACAAGGCCCTCGTCTCCTGAAGGTGTGAATTTTAAAAGCAGTAACTGAGTGGAGGAGGTGCTGGGAAAACTACTTGTAGCTAGTGCTAGTGGCATCCTAAATTCACAGCTTATGGCTGTGGTGCTTGCATTGACATAGGTGGCTGTAAATATATTCAGAGCCTGCCTCCATTTGTTGGTAAAATTTATGCTGTCTGTTTTCTTTGTTGTGACCAGCTGGCCTGCCTAGTCCTCTCTTAGGTCTTTTCTATTTTGACAATGAAATGTTTAAATTTATTTAAAAATATGATTCCATGTAAAACATATAATCTTATCTCTGTTGCTTGACTGTATCCATTTAAGTAGCTAGAGGTATTCAGGTCCTAAAGATTTGCATAGAAAGGTCACATGAGAAGGAGAATGAGTGATGATAAAAATTTACCATTTCACCATAAAAAAAAATCCAGCAGCAAATTTCCCTATGTGGACAATAACCACTTCACAGATATTTCGGCTCTCTCCCTACATAGGGATGATTTTGGGATAGCAGGCTGCAATTAAGACTGGCTTGGGCTTCTAGGCCTTTCATTAGAAGGCACTTGAAGGATTGAGCTGAATCAATAGAGTCAGACTTAATTAGTATATAGCTGGCAATGACAGAAGCTGCCAGGTTCTGGCTCAAATAGAATAAGGAAGGATAAGGAGCCAGTCTCAAAGGGGAGCAAAAGAGTGAGTCTAAGGAAGAAGAGGATTTTGTGGGAACTGGGAACATCCCTGATGAGGTTAGGGAAGGTAAATGGCAGGAGGGCAGGCAGCACATGGAGTGCAATTTTGACACAGAGGTGACAAGAAGTATTTTCCCCCAAGTTGTTCTTTAGATGCTAAATACATAACCAGTACAATCAGCCTCACCTCAGTCTGGATCCTCTTCTTGGCGCAGAGTGACTGCCTTCAGGTTATATTCATCTAAGAAGACAGAAACATTAGATAATGCCAAAACATGAACTGAATTTTGATAAGCATTTGCTTTTAAAAGGTTATACAGGATTTGATTGCAATCAGCAGCTCAGGGTATGCTCGTCATTTTCAGACACCTTCCATATGCTTTGATATTTGCTAGGTGCAAGCACAGCCATTTTTTTGTGAGTAATTTCGATGTTCGTACACAACTTTTCAGAGCCTGATTTCAGTCCATCTCCCTGATTAAAGCCTATGTATATTATTTCACTATTCATTAACCCAGTTCTACAGTAATGCCAAAGCTTTGCCTTTTGGCGTATTTCTCTAGTTATCATGTGGCTTTTCTGATGGAAAATTCTCCAATCCTTTGTAAAATATACCTTGAAATATTAACTCATGTTTCATTTTTGTCATGTTGAATCAGAATCTGTCACCTATACACTTGGAATATTGTTTCTTTTAACAAGTACTTTTATTTCTTCTAATAATAAAGCTATTATTCTATATGGCAGAATTGGGACCTTATTTACTTAATATTCTGTATCTCTGAAAATTCTGCTTGAACAAAACCACACTTTTATTTGCCATTGTAACTCAGTGTTTGAAAACTAGATCAGTTTGGGTGCTTGCTCTGATAAAAATAAAGTGATTATTATAATGATGTAAAAAGCAATTCCTTCAAAAGGCTGGGAATTTTATCTCACTTTACAAAAGTCTGATTTGGCTCCAACCCAAATAGTTATCATGTTATAACCACATGGGTCAAACTGTTTGCCTAATCACTTTGCTTTCAAATACACACAGAGAAAATAAAATGTGCCAATTTTATGGAGAAGGTAATATCTTAAATGTCTTGAAATACTCTATATAGATCCCTTTTTATAGAATGAGTGTTCCTTTAGATATTTTATTAATTGGATGTGGATATGTATTTTTAGTGGACTTTCACCCATGTTGTCTTACACAGGCCAAGGATATATCCTTGGTCTTGATTTAAGCCATTTGCAGTAACTATGGTTTTAAATAGCTTATTTTTTTTTCTTCTAAGTGCTTCTAAGTCAGCATCGTAGATTAATATGCAGTCTGTTCACCCTTGTCTTGTGAGCATCATTTTGGGTTATGTGACCATAAGTTATTCCTTTGCCATACTGCCTTGTGCTTCGAGTCCTCTGCCTGCAGTGAGGTCAAGGCTGCAGCACAAAAACACTTTCAAGTTATTGCAGGGCATGGCCATTTATCTCCTGCTTCAAGAGATGGCTCAGATGCCCCTGTGGTTATGGGAAGAGGGAACTGCTGGATTAGGAATGGTAATGGTCAGTGACTGGAGGGATGATGAAGCTCTCCAGAGGCTGAGGGAGATCATGGTGGGAGCTGAGTCTGGCCATAGGAAGGAAAAATGGGAGAGTAAAACTGGGACTTGCTAGTGAAGGTAATTATGGTATGGTGGAGGTAATTATGGGGCTGCAAGAAGTTTAAAAGTACAGGAAGTGCTGAGAAGAGGAACTGTATGCACAGGACGCTGCACTAGAACACACGTTTATAGGATACTGTGGGTGAAATTGCAATCTTGCTGAAACCAGTGTGAATTTTGCCCTGAAATTCAAAAGTATCCTCCTTCGTGATCAATATCAGCTTATTTACCTGTGAAAGGAGAAACAGTGCTTTCAGGTTTTGTTCAGTTTTGCATTTCTGCTTTTCAAAAGTTGATGTAAATCATTAAACAGCAAAAACTTATGTGAAAGCTCATGAAGTTGCTAAGTGGCAGGCTGCTCACCTATCACAGCATTTACAAAAGCTAAGCACTGAAAAAGCAAGGAAATGAGTAGCTAATGATATCATAAATCCTCTCTCATCACAAACAAACACATTACTTTTATCAAGTGCAAAGGTATTAATTCTTGCTTGCAAAACAACAATGAATGGTAGACTTCTAGTGTACAATTTTCGGTGTGGCATCTGATCATTTTATGAGAACAATGTTGATAAGGAAACCTCCACAAATAAGCATGGTTAAATAATTTCATTCTTTCCTCATTCCATTCTTTTTAAAATAATTTCATTCTTTCCTCAACCATTCTGTGATTCTGTGACTTTCCCTGCAGCAGCTGAAGGATGGACACACAATCCCTCCCACTGCCTCCTTTACAGGGCCATAATTTGCAGCAGGGAAAAACAAAACTCAGCTGGGCACTGAACAAAAATAAAGCTCTGGGACTCCTAGAGGTTCATTCTAAGCATTCATTCATTCATTCATCTGTAGTTTTAATTTCAATTTAGATGTTGCTATTTTTTTATGCATAGAAATCATTCACACCCTTTCCAGCAGCAGTGTTTCATCCTCGCTGCCTGCAGACTTGACAAAAACAAACACTCTTCTGTTTGTGCTGGCAGGAGACTCCGCTACACAGGTCTTCTCTACACACAGACTTTGTTAAAGCAAAATCTTTCCTAAATTAAACTTAGCTTTAGGTTAAGTTAAGAGATTGCCAAGATATGAGACGCTTTTAACACATTGCAATCTCCATGTAGACCAGGCACTATTCATTTCAGCACCAATCAACTGGCCTAAGTAACTGTTAGCAAGGATCCAAACACCAGGCAGTTGGTGGGTATTGAATTACAATTCATGCAAACCCAAAAGGATTTTAAAGTGATTAGAACATACCTGTCTCAGTGGAGCCTTAAGTAGAGTTCAGTGCGTGCCTTTTCTTGCCCTCGCTGCCAGAAAAAGCTACGGAGCCGTGCAAAGACCATCCATCCTTCTCCCACCAGCCAGCTCCTTCTCCCCGGGCTCTGACTGCAAAACCAGCACCCTGGCAGGCTCCCTAATCTGCACTATTTAAGCTCAATTAGTTCATTTCAGCTAAGCACCCGTGCCGATTAAGTTAAATTGGCTTATACCTGGCTTGCTTAGCTCAAACCCTTTTTGAAAGGGCAGGGAGGAGGATTTTTTACATTGCTTCATTGGCATCAAGATCAAGAGAACACCTAAGGTTGACCTAGGTAACGTCGAAATGGGAATGAGTCACCTTTTTTTTATAGTGAAAGCAAGTGATGAACTCAGCAGATTCTTTCCCGCTTGAAAAATCTGGATCACTTCCTCAAAGATATGTTCTAATTTTAGGCTGGAAGAAGGAATTTCTGGCAGATATCTTCAGACTTGTGCTATGCAGAAAATTAGGGGATCCAATGGTTTCTCTGCCTTTCAAAATCCATGTTTATTCATAATTGAATTAAGAAAAAAAGGCAGTCATAAATCCATTTAAATATGCCCATAAATGGTCAGTACTAGTTTAACTAAATGTATATGCAAAATATATACGTAAGCTGTTCTTACGCTTTTGGGCAAAATCCCAGTTACAGAAGAAATTGCATGTCTCATATACCTGCTCCATAGTATTTTGTTCATTAGATCACCTTCACCATGATTTCCCACACATTAAAAATATATCTCTGTATATGTGCTCTGACACATGATGGAAGAGTACCGTTTTATACATTTATTCAGAGCTGCAGGAGGTGAAGGCGACGCTTGTTGCACCAGAGATGTGCAATTCCAGCGTGTTTGTGTACTCCCTGGTCAGAGGACCCCTGGGGTTTATTAGGAGAGTCACTGTTGAAAAAAAAAAAGCTTCTGCAAAATCCTTCCAAGAGGCACCAAACAGCAGAAACAGCTGTGGAGAAAAGGGCGGTTGCAGCTGCTTGTCTAGCCCCTTGCGCAGCCTCCGGACTCGCTCCGTCCCCGCCGCTGTCGGCATCACCGCAGGCTGGTGAGGGAGGGCAGCCCCAGGCGCCACAGGGTCAGCAGCTTCTCCCACTGCCGAAGGTCGGGAATCCTCACCCAGGGCCCCTGCGCTCAGTCGCACAGACGGCTGCTGCCAGAGGGAAGGGCGAGACGCACTTCAGGGCATGGAGGCCGCTCTTCATCCTGCTCTCACGGCCCCTGACCCTCCACTTTTCCTCTCGTTCTGCCCCACAGCCCGGCTGGCTGCTCCCCACACACTCTGGCTTCTCCAAGCAGCCTCCCTGTCCCACATGCAGGCAAATGGCTGTGCCCTAAGTCGCTGTGTTAGCATCTGCTGCAAGTCTCATTTGTTTTTTCCTGCTTTTGCAGATTTAGGAGAGGGAGAGGAATTTAATATTTTCCCCTCCACTTTATGTTTTTTCTCCACACTTTCTACAATTCTGCATGAATAGATCGTGATGGTCGTGTGTTCCAGTATTACTTGCCTAGAAATTAGTTCCGTGGTTGGAGAATGGGCTGAAAAAGACTACTTAACCCTAACCAAGGCAATTCAAATGACTCTGATACAGCGGAAATAAACTGATAGACACAGAAAGGGGGTGGGAGTGGGGAATGCTTCCCTCCAAGGTCTTAAAATAAATACTTGGAAATCTTCCCCTTCAACAACTTCACGTGTGATATGATACTTATACCCTTTTTATCATAGTAATCTGTTCATTTGAACCAGTTTCATTTTATTTTCAGCTCCAATTTACCAGAGAATGGTTAAAAGAAAAAAAAAAACGACCAGCGAAAATATTCAAGATAATCCCCTTGACACTATTGTAACCTGCTGATAACTGCTCTGACATGTCTCATAAACCCTCAATAAAAACGGAGGAAGAATGTGACACAGAAGCCCTTGGCAGCACTTTTAAAATTCTGCTTGCAATCTACCCGTTCACAGTTGAGAGGAAAAAAAACAGCCACAAACAATTGCTAAAACCTGCTAGATTGCTATTATCATCATCCAGACTTGCTCTCCATTCCAAAAGCTTCCCTGTAGAGCAGTGTAGATTTATTTAATCCTAATTCTTTTAATAGGTCTAGGTCTGTAAGTATGTAATTTATGATAATATAGGAAATCACATATGATAAATGAGTGATATAACAGGATAAGAATATGAATAGTGGCTTAGCATATATGAGTTACTATTACAGGCAGCTTAGGTCAATTTGGTGTTCTGCTAAGTGAAAGTTATGTGATTAGAAAACACCAGAGATGCAAGACAGGGATGAGGTGAGACTTTGGGTAAAAAAAAATAAGCGCTTTGGCTGTCAGGTAGCCATTAATATAATTTTTACCCATTCTCTGTTGAGGAGATAACATGGGTTGATAATATTCAGCTAATTTGTATAGATCAAAAGTTCTGTGTTTTTGATCAAAATCACAAAAGGGGGGTTAAGCATTTTTCCGTACCCAATCTTTGTTTGAAACATAGCTATACTGCATATGGCTAAGTTAGGACAAAATCCTCCTTTGCATACAGATTCCTCTATCAGTTTATCTGAAATAATCTTTATTCTTGATCTTAGGTATCTTCCTCTCTTTTCATGCTTTTCTGTATTCACACTATTCACACCTTATTATTAGTATGCATGTTTTATTTCACTGTGGCTTATTAATTTTCCATATCATATCTATATTGCATTACTCTATTTGCTTACTGTGCTACATGATTAAGTTGTGCTATAAAATCTTTTCAGTTGCTACTGTGAAATCCTGATCCCTGTGGGTGAGTGTCTTAACTCTCCTAATTTGCCATCTAATATCTTGGGGTCAACAGGAGAGGAAAGTGGAGATGGCCTGAAGTTATCTCATTCTGTATTGATTTCCCACTGTGTCAAGCTGACCATGCTGCAAGACAGAAGTTGTTCCCTAAGCGAGGCTGGCTGCAGCTTTCCTGTGGAGTAGAGCAGAAAAAATCACCCTCTCTCAGCCACATGCTTTGAGAGTGGAAAGAAAAAAATAGAAAGCCCCACACACAGGAGGGTGAATAATTTTGGAGATGATCGTTATTTCTGCTTTCATCACCAGAATGTTTTCTCCCTCATGTGCCATTGTCCACAGCCGGGCCGGTGCTGGCTGGGAGCTACATGAGGGAAGAGCAGTAGAGAAGCGGCAGGTAAAAGGGTTGGTTTGCTGAGACACAGGATTATATCATGTCAAGACAAATAGGGGAGGTGCCGTGTCCCAAGGAGTCCGTCCTGATCTGCAGGGGAGACCGCAGAGCTGGCTACCCCACCAGCAGTGTCCTGGCCATGGGTCCCATCTTCCCTCTCTCCTTAGAGCCTCCCTTGCTCTGAAGAAAACCAGTCTGCCACAGCAAGTGGTTATAAAGAAAGCCTCATGAGAACTGCTGGGGCAAAGGGGGATTGCATGAGCACCCTTTGCTGAATAAGGCACATCTGCCTCTTGCAGAGGCAGAGCTACAGCATGAGAATAAAGATTTCCCCATAATGCTGCTACTGCTTTGGCCTCAAGATGCAAAGGGGGCCTTGCTTCTGGAAAGAACATTTAAATACATCCTGTTCTTCATCTCTATCATCCTGACCCATGGATTGTCTTCCTCTAAAGTCATGAAAATAGATAAAAATGCTTGATTCCCCCCAAATATTCCTTTTTGGTGTGTTAATACTGAAATTTCTATTTCAATTAACACTGAAATTTCCGTTTATTTCTAACATAAGCAGAATACGTTGGAGAGGAGAGTTCTCCTAAGAGTGGAGAACTAATAGAACTTTGAAAATTACGTTATCCTAGTAAGTGTTGAAGCTATTTTTCAGGGGTAGGGGAGGGAAATAAAGCAATCTGCAAACAAGACAATCCTGGGTTTATATTGTGATTGCCTTGAAAAACACATTGTGTTCTAGAGCCCTACACAATTCCACTCAGGAGTTTACAGTGGGAAATCCAGAAGGAATGAAATCAGTCTATCAAAATTACTGATATATCTGTGGTGATTGGGATATTTTGAAAACAAATACATAGAATAGCCTGTTTTCCAAGTATTTTTCTGTCATTCACTGTCCTTTTGTCTTATTTTATCGATCTTGAAAGCATCATAATCAATACCACTGCCATTTGAAAACATTCTGTATAAGAGGAGTGACTTCCAATTATTTAAGAAAGATTGTTTGCCATCAGGGAATGCTCTGGCACTGGAGTACCACTCTCAGTAACGCACTTTTGTATATTCCAAGGGTTAAGGAGAAGAAAAATGCAACTCTATCTAGGAAATAGCAAGATAACAATTTTCAAGGGCCAAGGTGGAATATTAAATCTCATTCCAAGTTTTTGAATCCTAGGGTGGAATTATTAATATCCTGGGAGTTGTTAAACCATCTGGCTAAATGATCAACATGAAACACGAGAGACTATGTTCAGTATATAGATCTGTAGAGTGAAATCTCCCTGTTCACTGACAGATCTGCAAAAGCATAATTGTTTTTTTCCTTTAAAAATCTTTTCAGGCTTACGCAGTCACCTTGAATTTTACAGAATCTGAGAGTGTTTTTCATACCATGTGCAGGAACATAACATCTCTGCAGTCTGCCTTTGGCCTTGCGTAACCAGGACAAGAGACAAAGGAAGGAATAGCCTCAAAAGAGAGATTCAGGCAGTATGCCAACCAGTGCCGCAGTCCTTGGAAGTTAAGCACCTTGCTCTAGGACTAAACATAACCACACCAAGTTATGAAACCACAGTTCCAGTGCAGCAAAGACCAGGAAAACACACCATAAGGGACAGGGGTTCCTGAGCTATTCAAGAAAATGTCAAAAAGAAGGATTATTTCTGGATCCAGCTACAGCCTCACAGGTGCCCATGAGAACTTGACACTGAGAGCCTCCAAAACACCTCTGGGTTTTTTGTTGTCTTCAGAAAGCAACAATTGTCTTACAAAACCCTCCGCAGTGCTAGTTGGAGCGGCTTGTGCTACATCAAAAGATATGAGTAAGCAGTTGAGTAAGGAGCATGAGTTTGCATCCATCCCAGTGATTATAGAACTTAGAAGGAGAGGCCGTGGGCTGTATCCTCGAAATTTCATAAAAATATATGTAAATAGTCAATCAATTGGAAAAAAAAAAAAACAGATTTCCCAAAGGCAGGTAATCAGGCACTATTTTCTTGTCTTTGCAGACCAGTTCTTTTTCCCACTCTCCAGTTCTCTGCCACTACAAGAAGTGGCAGATTCTTTATGTGCCTCTTAGAGTTTTGTTTGAGGTGGAATATTCACTTATAAAGTTAAAGATAAGGATTTGTACCCACAACCCACTAAAGTGGTAATTAAAACTATTTTCCTATTTTCAAGTCAAATGTGTTCGTTGAAAGCTTTTATATAAAAGATAGAAGATGACACCATCACTGAACACAATAAGTCAGCTGTTCATCCTGGATATACATATCCAAAAACTGATTTCAGATCTGAAATTTATAGAGAGGTAATTGTCAGGAAACAGATTCAGAGCTGCCTCTTTTTGCCTTTTTCTTCTTGCGATATGTCACGGGCCTCTTAGTTGAAGGCCTTCTTCATGTTTGTCTATTGCAAATTCCCTCCTAAGTAACTATGGGGGTCCTAGTGACTTAATTTAGCATGCTGAATTTCATGATTAGAGCTGATTGCCCAAAAGTTAGCTATGCAGAATTTCAGTCTTACCACCTATCTCCCTGCTTCTGCAATGTCCGTGAAACCTCCACAGAATTAAGAGGTCCTCTAAATTTAAATACATGGGAGACAGAGATGTAACATTATCCTGTCATTTAAAACTGCAAAATTATATTCTTTTAATATAAAATACACCAGTGTTCAAGTCATATTGCATTCAAATATAAACTTAAAGTATAGAGATCAAGGCCAAAAGACTATAGCTTCTATATGCTTTGGAAAGCTATCACCAACTTCCTCTAGTCCCAAAAAAGGTTTGATATAACTATTAAAAATCAGAAATAATTCTGGATAGTCAGGTTTGCAAAACAAATACCACTTGAACAATAGAGTAGTTGCTGTGGTTCTGCAAAGATACTTGTTTATCATTTGCTGAATAACTCTGGCAGCTAGAGCTGTTATCAAAGTTGTTTGGAACTCAAAATATGGAACAGATTAGCTTCCATTTCCTTTAATTCTTTAACCCTACACAACAGTTTCAATTTTCATGTACACTGTTGTCATCTATACAACTTGTAATCACAGAATCACAGTTTGGAAGGGACCTCTAGAGATCTAGTCCAAACCTCTTGCTCAAGCAGGGACATCTAGAGCACATGGCACAGGGTCACATCCAGACCCAGAGTCTTCACTCAGACCAGTCCTTTGTCCCTGTGCAAGCAGGGCAGATGGTGCTGGTTTGTCAATACTCCAGATGTGGCCTCACCAGGGTTGTGTAGAGGGAGAGGATCACCTCCTTTGACCTACGGAGGCGTTCTTCTTAATACACTCCAGGATCCCGTTGGCCTTCTTGGCCACCAGGGCATCTTGCTGCTGCGTAGTCAACTTCTCCACCATGATAACCAGGTCCTCTGCAGAGCTGCTCACCAGAATGTGAGTCCCCAGCCTGTACTGATGCATGGGGTTATACCTCTCCCATGGAGGACCTTGCCCTCGATCCCTGTTTGCTTACTCTTTTGTGGAAAAATCATGCTAGCAAAAGATGGAACACAATGCTGGGGCAAAAACTACAGCAGCCTCTAGAGCTCCTCTACCAAAACCTTTCATTTCAGTGCCCTGAAAGGTGTTTTCTGCAAGTGAATTTGTGTGTTTTTCACTATGTATTTACTTTAGAGATTGCCCTGACATAAAGTTAATGAGATGAATAAAATTATTAGTTACCGTCTATGGGACACTACTTTTAGTTCTTGAACTCAAAACTGAAAGATCATTTATTCGGTATTTTTTTGGTAGAAGTGATCCTTACTAAAGGCTCGGCCAGGGCGTAGCTTACACAGGACAGGAAGGATCTGTCTTCCTGCTGTCTTCCTTCTCCTCCTCTGTCACAATCAGATATATATGTGCTTTTCAAAATTTGAGCCCCGTTAAAGAATACCATCTTGGGTATCACAATCAATGGTCAGGGAGCCATTGCCTTCTGCATACTTAGAAGAACAGAATTTGGTAGCATGTTTTCCCAAATGTTATTTACTGTTTTATTTTGATTGTGTGCAGAACACTGCAATTTTCTGCAGTTGCTGTGCAGGTGTGGTGCGTTGCTCTAGTGGTGATCCTTGAGCTGCAACAGAAGCTCATTTAATCTTTTCATTCTCTTACTGATACTTTTTTCCTCCTCCTGCTCACACTCTTCATGTCCCTGAGATGCTCTAGCTTTGTTCTGCCTGCTTCTCCTGCACTTGTGAACATTCCTGGTGTGCAATCCTTCAAACTTGTCCCACATTCAATGTCTCCCACCTTATATTAAGTCCTGCTCCTCCTTCACAGGTAGCACCTGATGAGGAAAAAAGCTTGTTGGAAAAGACCACCTTTTCAGTTTCTTGCTCTCTGCCATCCCAGCTTTTAGAATATAAATACTGAAATTACATTCAGAATATATATGTGCTTTCAGAATATTTATAAGCTTTGTTTTGGGCTTTGTTTTCATAATAACTGAGCATCTGTGTTTTGTCTTCCAGTTCATGCGCAGATATACATAGAACAGCTAGATCTAGTGCTGGTAAAATCCCAGAAATGAGAGTAGTTGGAGTTTTCATTTATTCGTTTCATTCATTGTAAATTCAAGGTATTTGTTAATGAGGTCAGCACTTTGACATTTTTCACATTTCAGCACGTTGATTTGCACTTTAGCACACGAGTCGAGATGTGACAGGTAGCAAAGGGATAGAGGAGGGAAAGGTGCTTTCCACCTCTGGGGTACAGGTTGGCTTCCTGGGGCTGTTTTTTTCAGAAGTGCCAAGCACTCCTCTTCTGAGAATTAGAAACCTCTTCAGATGTCAAAGGGCCACTGAAGGAGCTACAGGCTATTAATTTGTCTCAGGTTTTAATTAGGTGGAATTGCACTGCTAGAGCCAGGGAGACTTCTGACTGTTTCCTTCACGTGTGTTTCGGTCTAAATGGCAAGTGTCTGGTAGCGTCGCTACCAGCTGGAATGCGAATGAGCTCCGGCAGCAGTTTGCTCGTCCCTGGGGACTTGCGACATTTCCACGTCATCCTCCTCATCACAGCAGGGTGGCATTAACGGTACAAATCTCCCCTCTTGGCTGGCACAGTGGCTGGCACTGATGAGGGCAGAAAAAGGTATTAAAGTTACTTGATGAAGCAATTTATTCAAAAAGAAAATTTTTTATTACCTGCCGAAGATAAGCAATAAGCATCCCCTAAGGCCTGATGGTGATACGGGGGTGGCGAATGTCGCAAGTCAGCTGGGTTCCATGGGGCCAGGCAGACAGCAATAGTTTCTGTTAACCATTTTAGCTTGCATTT
>JAUBOD010000729.1:2515000-2556510 GCA_032353885.1 Nothura maculosa
TTGTACGAATAGTTTCCTAGCTCTTCATGCTTGCTTACAGAAGATGCATTGACCTTCAGACAGGTTTCTGATGTATCATGGAGCCCTACACCAAAAGTCTAGGAAGTTTTAGATATTCCTGTTTAGCCTAAAAGGACAATCTACTTAGATAGCATCTAAGCAGATTTTTTTTAACGCCAGTCACAACTGAAAGCGTCATCAAGAAATGAAGCCATTTTCAAACCATCTGCCCCAACCCTGGTCTTCAGTTGAGATTTTTTTTTTTCTCCCTGCTTGGGGAACTTTGACACACCACATTTACAGAGCAAAAGGTGACACCTACTGTGAAAGCAATGAAGATTATTAGTGTGTCCAACTTCAAATACTTCTCAGTCTTCTCAGTGATTATGGATGCTTCCTATCAAAACTGTCCAAGATGCTATAACTTTTACATGGGTTTCTGCAGAAAGATAAACCTTGGAAGCTGCTGGACTGTAAAATAGCAATACACTATGACACCAGCAAACCTTTAAATGATAAATCTCAGCAGCCACTGGACTGTAAAATATTAGTACACTCTGACACCACTGGATCTCTGAAACTTCAGAAAAGGATCCTAGAAGTGATATTTCTCATGCAGCAGAGTGAAGAGGATTGCCTTGGTGTGGAAATCCATACAACTTAATTTAATTTAGAACTACTATATATAAGTGCATATATCTGAGTTCCTACAGGAAGGTGAAAATGACCATCATTTGGTTGGATTTACTTTTGTTATTTACTTAGATTTGTATTGGTTTATATACCTGGGACAGTGCCTGCCATTTCCATTTTTCAAAACAATGGCTTATCTGTAAAACCAAGCTTTTGACAGGGTCTACACCTTTTTTAACAACAGTGCAGTGTTGCCATATCTAAGCTTTCAAGAACAAAGATCTTAAGCCCCCATATTTGTGATAGTTTTAATATCATTAGGGCTTTCTTGTTTCATTTCCAAATAAAATGTCCTTTTGTCTCTCCTCCTCTTCCTTCTAGCATTAGTGAAAATCTCCCCTTTCCTTCTTTCTTCCATCTTCCCTTCTCTTTCTATGGTATTTTTGCAGGCTTTAACTTTATCTTTTAAAATCTATGCAGCGAGGCAACCTCTCAGCTCACTGATCCAAGAGAGTCCATCTACAAGTGCCTCCTGAGACTCCAATCTCTATCTCTGCTGTTGGAGCAACTACCTACTATGCTTTTTTGTCTTTGGTGGTTTATTTTTTTTTTTGCATGTTTTCACATAGCTCCCATGCCGCAACTTTTGCTTGACCTCCATACTTCCCTCTCTTCTCACAATTTCCTACTTGGCATTTTTCTCCCTTCTGCTACAGCACATTCTCCTGCACTCTGATTCCAAAACCTCCTCTTCATGCCTGTCTGCCCCTCCTCTGCATCCCTCCTGGTCGCTACATTAGTCTCACTCAATTTCCTGTCCCGTTTCTGAAGGCATTTTCCCTCCCCGCTGCTCCCAGCCTCTGCCATGTCCATGTACTCCTGTCCCCTGCCTGGCCCTCACATAGTTGCTAACGGACCATTAGCTTCCCTGATGGCATCTTGTCTTCAGCCTGACTGAAAATAACAAGGATTGGCATCCACCTTAGCTGGTTTAGCCTCAGTTTCACCCACAAACTTTAAATGGATCTGGCAATCAACCTTTTGAGAGCAGGCTTGGCCTTGTCCCATTTTCAGTAATGGGAGATGGAGAATTCATCTTACAGATCAAATTTCACAAACTTGTAAACAGAAAAACTGATTAATAAGTGACATATTCTAAAAATATTTAAGAGAATATTAATAAAAATCCTCAAAGTATCTATAATTTGAGTCAGAGTGTGAGAGTTGGCAAGGTTGCTGCAACATGTCCTGTCCAGTGCCTGGTGAGGGTCAGGGATGTGAAGACAGTGAGACTGAGAAAGTGACTTTTTCCATGGTATTATTGCAACTGTGATTCTCTGAAACCCTTACAAAATGTTACTGTATTTAGCTGAAAAATTAAATCAATCACCTTTACTTGCCTCCTTGGCTTTTTCCTCTCCAAAAGGTTTCCTCTGCTGTGGAGCAATTCCCGTCTATCCCTGTATCAGCCTTCTCTGAAAAGTATCATCACTTTTCAAAAAAGAGTAGTGATGGCAACTTCGTTAGGGCATTCTTTGCTGCACGCTGTACAAAGCTAATAATGATTTAAGACTGATCCCTGGCCTAATAAAATCCCTTTCCACCTCTAACTTCTGGAGCTATATTTTATTTTTGAAGTTAATCTACCCTTGATATGTGGGGTGAGAGGACACTAGACCACATCCTCTCAGTGCAAGCTTGAAGTCCCTTGCTAAGGTGTGGGTCTGACAGTTTTGAATTGCAATCTGTCACTTAACACACAAATAGGGTCTATTGTCTCCTTGCTGCAGCTCTTTTTTCAACACAAGGATGACATCTGTGCCCTTTGCAAAGGATAGTACTGTGTCAGCTTCTGTGAGGGATAGGCTTCAAGCACAACTGGGCTTAAATAGGCTGCTTGCAAGGTATTATGTATGTCATTCCTTTGTCCAGTGGCAATACAATATTTGTGTTACCCAGACTTTTGAGCAAGTGCACACCAAAATAGGATAGCTAAACAGTAAATAGCAGCAAATGGAGGATCACAGCCACGTAGCTATATGTCACAGCTAAAATACACTAAAATACATTAAAATACGCAGAAGTTATACTGGCAGATGCAAAACTCGTTGAAAGCAGAGATGACATATCATACACCTCAGAGGATTACCTAATGATATCTTCTGGTGTTGCTCTCTTTGATAAAAGGTTTGAGAACAGGGATAAATATTTGTAAAGGCTTGCTTTGGTTAAGTAAATCTGTAAGTGAACTCTAAAGAGTTTAGGAGACAAAAAAAAAAAGTAATAATTGCAAGCTCTTAAAGTTCTTTAAGAGCTTAAAGTTCTTTGACCCAATAGAGTCCTTCAAACTAGATGAGTTGTGTTCTTTACTGGGAGGATATCCTAAAATCCAATAATCAACACCAGGTTGTCATGAATAAAACTAAAAGTATAGATGCTAATCTACATTTTCTTGACTATCACTCTTACACCATGCAACATTTTCCTTTCTCAAGGTGACCTTGTTAGAACACCTGACAGTTAAGGTCCTTAAGGACTATGCTTTCCAAAAAAAAATATTTAAGATATTTTACACTTAGATAGTGCTTCAAAGCTTCTTTTCTTTCACATGTGCAAAGAGAACAGTGGGACTGTACATCTAGGCATTTACTTGATCATTTCTTGTGTTAGACCTATGTTCTTTGAATAAACTTGAACATCTTGGAGCAGATTTAATGAAATTTCAATATAACAATTAAACTCTAGTCTTGCTTGTTAGAAAAATGCCCTCGGAAATAATGTATTGTAATCAAAAAAGTGGTATAATCACCCCAGAACTCTTCTCTAGTAAGTTATTTGCTGATCTGTTTTTGGTATTTATATTGATAGAGAACATAATAAATGTATAATTGTTTCCTATTGATATGCACAATTAAGTAGCTCTCAGTCATTCGCCCTGTGGCCTTGGAGAAGTCATTTAGAGGTTCCATAGATTTTTAGGGCCATTAGGGACCATTAGATCATTTTGTCTTATCTTTCTATATAACATAGGTCAGAGAATTTCATCTAACGACTCCTATATTGGATGGAGTAACTGGTATTTGACAAGAGTATATCTTTATGGTAGACAGTTTACCTATTATTAAATGGAGGATATTGCCACCTGTTTAGAATCCAAGCTCTAAAGATGTTAATGTTTCCGAGTATAAAAAGATACTGGGATTTAAAGTGCTATAAAAGTGGACAGTAGAAATATTTCCATTTATGACCTAAACAGGATTTTTAATCAATGTGACAAATTGCGTACTTGGACAAATTAATCAGTGGTGTCTCCAGCATGATGGAGTTTTGCCAATTAAGTCTAAGATATTTTTGTCATAATAGTCACTGTTAATTTTAAGAAAGTAAAAGAAAAAAGGATATACAATATGAAAGAAAATATTATTTTAAAATGTTAAATGAAAATAACTTTAAATATTTCATGTAATTAAATCTACTTAAGATTAAAAATTCACAGAGATTCTTATTCCTTTTATCTTCATTAGTCTATCTATGTGCTATTAATTATTTTTTAGGTATTTCCAGAACTATCTGGTAAAATTTATGGTGTGAATGTAAAAACAAAATTATTTTCCTTTCACTGTAATGCCACTGGGGCCATATGGGGATGTTTGGCCTGTTTCTTGTGCATGCTGAAGAGCCTGGCCTTGAAGACATTCACTTCTCTAACAGCTTCTATGCCTGAGATCTGCATACAACTATTCTACCTCCTTCATCTCCGCATCAGGCTAAAATAACTTGCACATGGAAGGAGAAAAAAAATCCCTCTCTCATCATCCTTAATGAGAGAACAGGAGTAGATAATCAAAGAAAAGTTTTCCATCATCAGTGAATATGATTTTACTGAGAGTTAACCAGGCTTTCTATCACGAACTTAAAGGATGGATACAGAGGAGGCAAAGTTTTACAAAAATATCTCTGTTTACTGATTTGTACGTCTCTTTGCTTCTTTAATGATGCCTGTCTTTCATTGCTGCAGTGAGAAGTTTTGCCTTTGCTTCTGCGAGTCATCTCAAAATGCCCTTGTTAGTTTAAGAAGTGTCCCCTTGTAGTAGCTTTTGTGAATTTTCTGGTCAGAATTTCAATTTACAATAAATACCCTTCAGAAGTCAGTGTAGTCAAAGCCATTCTATCCTATTATGTATACCCTCTATTTATATTTACCTATAGCCTATGTATATGCAGTCTTTGAAAAATACACACAGATTATTTGCTGAATAAACAGTAATTGCTATCACAATGTTGTGTTTAGAGGGGACATAACAAAACCTTTGAGAACAGTAACACCTGCATAAAATGGACTGTTGCATGGTGCACACTAAAATGGGTGAGATGGACCCATTCAAACCTCTTTTTTTTAAAAAAAAAAATAACTTTTGTTTAGAGATACTGAAAATCTGCATTTATTGTTTTACCTGTGAGCAATTAATATGACAATGGCAAAAAATACTGATAAAGTGTTACAGATGTTGTTTTGATATGCTCAGTTTTGAGACTAAAATTTTACTTTTTGGGAACTAGTAAAATAGCTAGGCCTTTTGAAGATGTTCTTTGTCACTTACTCTAGGTGTCCTTGCTTGAGCAGGGGGATTGGGCTAGGTGATCTCTAGACGTTCCTTCCAACTTCATCCAATTTGAGATTCTGTGACTTCTGCAGTATCCTTTGCATTGTCTCCTTTGGCCAGTTTGGCTCTGAATTCCTTTAGCAGCAGTAATTGTTAACAACCTCCTCTTTGAAGAACTGTATGCTTTCCAGTAACTGTATGGTTACTGGAAGAGTGGAGAGGAAGAGAATATCTGCTGGACTACCAGGCCACAGACAGGATGGGTCTGTGGGGACACACAGCCAGACAAAGGCGTTGAAATGTATGAGGTAAACCAAGCTTGTGTTACTTGACAAGTCCTATTTTACACAATAATTTTGAAGTTGAGGGGGTGAACTAATCTCAGGATTAGTCCACTCACCTTGGAAGATTAATTATTTTCTTGAAAATTAGTTTTAAAAGAAAATGCTGGCAGTACCATCACCATCATGCTTTGAAAGCTGCAACTATAGCTAGCTTCACTCACAGATAATCCAATGGGTGCTGTTCTTGTTTCAGAATTTGTTATTGTTCCTCTATACACAAGGAGCACAAGATGCTTTCTTTCAAAAGCCACCTGGAAGGAGAAAAGCCATCTGATAACCTGTATTGTTGCTTGATGCCTCATCTAGAACCAGTAGATTAAGATAGGAAATAAATAATTTCAGGGCCTTTTAAATCTTTACATTCTCTGTCATGCAAACCTATACACTCTTCTTCATAAGAACAAGAAAGCATGTATTTCATTCCAGCTGCCTTAACTTTGACCTGTGCATTGTGGCTTTTATGTATTATTTGTGTTATATTGATTTAGAGCAGAATTCATCTTCACTATATTTACCCATCTAAAGCTAAGGGTTTCATGTAAGCTATATGTCCAGGTTTCCCATATAGGAAATGGAGAAAGATAGGTTTCTCCAAAAGATAATTCATCCTGTTTTAAAATAGGTGTCTAAGATTGGCTGGATGAATTGTTGTCTTTCGCACTCTCTCTACATTGCTTGTGGAAGAATGCTGATGATTAGCTTAGGCTAAGCACCCAGGTTTCAGATGGCAAAAAATTAGATGGTGAAGAAAAATTAGAGGTGAATCTCTCCAAGATATTTTAAGAGACACGTTTAACTGAGAAATATCTGGCAGTCAGCTTACCACACATTATTTTACTAAAATTTTGTAAGTGTTATTTCTTTGTAATCACATACCTGGAGTTTAATGAATAACCATAATAACAAATAATAGTAAATTACGTATGAGAAGGAGGTTGATCAATATATGACATTAATGTGCACATAAATCATTCTCATATTCTCTTTCAAAGTACATTAATTTAGACTGCTGGTAGAAAACAAAGCTTTTTCAAAGCTTTCTTCTTTTTTTAAAGCACCAGTCATGAAGAATTCCTTTCGATACAGTGTAGAGTTGCAAGAATGAAGTACTTCCAAAAATCAGGCTGATAATATTAATTGAGGACTAGAGTTAAGGAGGAATTGTAGTATGCTTGTTTCTACTTGATAAGAATAGTATTTTTGTATTTTATTATGTAGGAGTATGATGCTTTTAACACTCTCAGCTATTAGTTTTCTTTATTTTAATTATCTAGTTTTGAAAATGGTGCAATAAATAACACTGTTGTCTCTTAGAAACATCAATTAGTGTTTTAAACAAAGACAAGTTTACATGTTTGGACTTTTCCTAAAGATTTTACATAATCTTGTTAGTTTGTGTGTGCAATGCACATTAGTGAATGAATCTCACTTATCAACATATTTTTAAATGGAGCAGAGGGGCCATCAGCTTATTAAATTACAGCACTGAATTGTACAGGACAAACTAAGGATGCCTCTTGTGGAGTCCTGCCTCTTTCATTGAACACCTGACAAGACATGCACATCCCCCAGGTAGCGAAGTTAGCCATGCATGCATGCACATCACAGCATGCCTTCCTTCCAAATGCTGGTAGCAAAGGCTAAAAAGTCACAGCAAATTAAGTGTCAGACCCAGCAGTCACATAGGCAGCAAGTGCATACCAGGCCTCCTATTCCTTTTGTGTCAACAAATTGCCCTCTGACCTGGAAGAATATGTCTGTAGTGAGAAATTATTTGCCCTACATCCCAATTGCTTCTATGACCTGTTCAATTAAAATCAGGTTTGAAAGGATTTAAGTGCTTTCTGCTGAGTGTTAGCGCCGCTTTCATTAACCAGCTACTCCAGATAACACTGTCAAAACCTGGACCTGTCTGTGAGGCTCAGGGGAAATACAATGCTCTTACCAGCAGGAAGGTTTGACCAAACAAATTCATTTTAATTTCTTTTATTTTCCTCCACTAATTATAATTATATCCTCTGACCATATTTTATGCAATCTCTCTTCCCTCTCTGAAGTTTGGCATGTGCATGTTCAAAAATAAATCACATTCTTTCCTTCACAAGAGCTTGGTACGAATAAATTTACTTTCAGAATGAGCTGATGGGGACAGAAGAGTGAGTCTGGCATTGGAATGACAGAACCATATTACTTATGTTCGTTTCATGACAATTCATGTTATTATAACCATGTCAAGCCTTATTACCACTCAGTTTACAACAACCTTGTTAGATGATGCAGATTCCTTTCCATGCTTTGCCTTGCCTTGCCTTCTGCTAACTACAGCTTTTGTAGGGAAATGTAGAGCAAATTCCATGTTCATGTCACCATGGGTGATGTCTGACATTCTGCTCTTTTTACATATGTGATTCTCCCTTTTCTGCTGCAGGCTACCTGGCAGATCAAACAAGCAGAAGATGCATCCAAAATGCACAGATTAAAAAAAAAATCATAGCTTGTTTTATGTACTTTTTCAGGAGCAGGATTCCAAACCAACAGGGTTTTCCTTGCATTTGTGTCACTACCTTTCACCATATTAAATTCTTCCAATATAAGAAGGAAGGAGTGGTTTCTTTCTAATAACAGATTTTATTTCTATAAACCTGAATAAAATCTCATTTGAAAGCAGAGACCTACAGCTGCCCATTACTTTGTTTGAAGTCCCAGTTTAGAGGTCTGTTCTGATAAGCAAGGATCCCCAAATCCTTTGCCTGATTACATATTCAAATTTTGTATATTTATAGTTTAATTCCTACAGGGAACCTGTAGGAAATAAGATGTTAAAAAAATCTCTAAAAGTAAATTATTTAATCCTCAAAACTGGCACATATTTATCATTAGTGTACTGAAAAGGGCAAAATAATGATAAATTACCAGAAGAATATACACTTCAATGTTAATGTTTATACATTTTTCCTTTGAAGTGAATATACAACTATATACCAAGTGAATATGAAATGAATATGCAACTATATACCTATAAGATCCTAGTGAAAATATATACTATAGAAAGATAGTCAGATATTCACATACTGAATTATCTAAGGAAAAGAACCCAAAGATTTGCCATATTCTGTAGGAATGACAAAAGGAAATCCTCAAGGCTTGCATCCTTTATGAATTTATCATAAATATCATTAGCAGGCATGGTGGTGATGGGTTTATGGTTAAACTTGATGATCTTGAAAGTGTTTTCCAACCACAATGATTCAAGGATTTTATGATTTGCTCTTAGACTTAGAGACACATGAGGGAATCCAGGGTGCTGCGCATACTGCTCCATATCTTGCTTTCTCAAGAAATGACCTCTATTCTCAATGGGTAGGAGCGAGAGCAGCCCAGGGTTTTCTTAGTGATGGGGTGATTTGCAGCAGGCTGAGCTGATGGTTTGGCTGTGTCGATAGCAATCCTATTAAGCTCCAGTGCTGCTTAATTCCCCTTGGATTTTGTAAACCCCATATATACTGAGGCTCAGGTTTGTCAGAGCTGAACAGCACTGACAGATTGACCGCCTGGGTAGAGCCGTGTGGCTGCTTGCACACGGCTTCTCTCCCCACGGACACATTTCAGTCAGGAATCAGAGGGCCTCTAGTCATCAGCCCTCCAAGCCAAAATGAGGTGATGAGAATTTTTGCAAGCCTCACGCAAGCCCTGGCTGCTAATTTCTCAGAATCACAGAGTGATCGAGGTTGGAAAGGAGCTCTAGAGGTCATCTAGTCCAGATGTTTTTCTTTATATGGAGATGAAACTTCCTGTTTCAACTTGTACCCATTGCCTCTTGTCCTATCACTGGCCACTACCAAGAAGAGTTTGGCCCCATCTTCCCTACATTCTCCCCTCAGGTATTTGTACATATTGATCAGATCTCTTAGTTTTCTCTAGGCTACTTCCACTTGCCTCTATTTTTGCATTTGCCTGTCCTGCCCTATCAGAAACCTGAAATCTGATGCAGTTGTGCTAGTAGGACTCAGATCTCAGTGAGTGCTCAGCGCCTTAAAATCAGCTATGTCACCACACAAAACACGTCAATAGATTCTGGCAGTTCTGATGTTAAATAAAATCAGCCAGATAAACAGATTGAGGAGCGGGCAGACCTCAGGTAGGTATGACACAGCACTGGGCTAGCACACTAACCATTGCGTGGGACAGGTAACAAGTAGGGAGAGGAAAGACAAGGGGACATTGAAGGAAAGAGAGTTTTACCCAATAGGCCCTGACATGATTTTCTCAGAGCCTTTAGCTCTCTGAAATTTGTTCAGAGGCTGAACAAGAACTCACATATTTGAGTTTGAGGATTTAACTTCTGTGAAGATTTCAGTCATCTGCAATGACTCTGGTGGCTTCTTTTATTTTGTTTTCTTTTTCTTTTAGAAAATATGAATGTCATTAGACTGTTATAAAGTTTCCCTCTAGATCGGATGCAAGCTTTATTTACTGGAGCCATTTAAATTTTGAGTAAACACTTTCTAAAAAACCACAGGAGATAATTCAGCATGTGAAGGCAGATGGCTATGATGACCTGACTTTTTTTAAGCGTTTGTTTTCATCACTAACTTCCTCTGTGATTCTGTCAGTGTTTCAAAGCAATTTTCCAAGAGCCAGGGAAATAGCTTCATGTTAGGGGGTTATTTTTATAATTCAGTGCATCCAAACTTCATGAAAAATATGCAAATTGCCTTCATTATAACCCATATCTTGTCGCAACATGCAGCATACGTAGTGCCAGAAATGAATGCATTCATGGCATCTTTTGGGTCCTAAGATCCAATTATGTCTTTTGTTGTTCCTTTTTGGCTCTCTGTGTCAGCTGCATGCTCTGTAAAGTTACTGATTACTGACCTGTTGGCAACTTTACAAATCAGCTTTGAAATGCAAGCTGTCAGTAGCTCTTGAGTACCCCATTCCCAGGTTACCAAGGCCGTGAAATGCCGCATTGAATTTTTAATCTGTTTTCCCTCTGCTTCTGCCTAGCTTTTTCCAGGTTAAGGTCAATTTTAAAACCAGCTGAATTCTTTAATAATCACTGTCTTTGCAGTCCTCACTGGGTTCAAAAGGAAGAACAATTTTTCATTGCATTAATATTAACTTTTTTTTACTGTGGGGGCTTATTACAGTGTATTTTCTAGTTAAGTATTCACTGTTAGACCACAAAGTGCACTGCACTAGCCAAAGTATTGCTTCATGAAGATACGAGTGAACTACTGCTGACACAAAATTTAACTGCCCTCGCTTTTAAAGTCAGGCAATGCTGCTATTGTAACACAGTCTACATATTTTTTCCCTGCAGCCCTACTACTGGGAGAAGAAA
Organism: Nothura maculosa; assembly: GCA_032353885.1. Lineage (NCBI taxonomy): Eukaryota > Metazoa > Chordata > Aves > Tinamiformes > Tinamidae > Nothura > Nothura maculosa. Next base: position 2,525,929 of record JAUBOD010000729.1, read on the forward strand.
ACATGCCACCTCAGCTACATGTCCTTTGGTTCACCTTTCTGAATGTGACAACTGAGGTTTATTTAGTAATTCCACCACCAAGCTTTGATCTTCATTTTAAAAGTTGCAGCTTTTTGCCTAAAGTAGAGCAAGCTTCAATTAGACTGCTGAAAATCTGGGCTCAAATGCAAAATGAAACAATCTTCATTTCCTCTTCTAGTTTCTCCTTAAAGCATTTATCATTTGAGAAATTTCTTTGATTTAGTGAGTGGGTGCTTATTTGATTTCAGTGGTGAATAATCCAGGCATACTTTATTTTAAAGGACCCTAGTGATGATTTCTTTTACTAGATATCATGGATGTTATTTTTATTTACAGGTTCCTATGCATGATAGCACACCTCATCACCCTTTATTTACCACAACTTTTTGCATATTCTTATAGAATCTCACCATATATGACTTTTCATCTTGGAGTGCAAAAACAGCTATAGTTACCTTTTATTGTCAAGGAAAGCAAACAAGTAGAATTACAGTCACATTTCCAGCAGAAAAATCAATAAGCTACCATAAAAAAAACCTCATATTTGGTCTTTTCTTGAGTGTGTCCATTCTCTATGAGGCTACAACTGGAATGACCACGATTTCCAGGCTTTGGTAGCAAAGTTAATACCTGTAAAAGAACACTTTGGTTGTTTTTAATATTGTTTGCTCTTTTATCACTATTATTCTTGAATAAGAGATATTCAGAGGTCTTTCTAGGCCTCTTGAACTCTAGAGTCCACTGAAAGTGGATTTATTTAAAGATGGGAGATGGGAACAATTCTTTATATTGCTTAAGTAGATATATGCTACAGCAAGATTTGAAGTTGTTTCAACTTTCAGCAACCTCAAGAGAATTAGATATCTGGAGGCAGCTAGCACAAAAAAATGCTAATGATATAAACTGAATATTAAAAAAAATGATTATTCGCACATAATCTGCAAATATAGGACCAGAAAAATTAGGCACGAGGTTACCAACAAGTTCTGTGATTTACAAAGCCTGGCTTCCAGTGGCATTGTGTTTGGCATTGTGAACCTAAAGGTAAGTTCTGGTCAAACTGTTCCTGTGACTGAGATTTAATGATCAGTTCTCCCCTATGCTGTTTCCTAATTCAAAACATCAGAGCTGATGGATCCATGACAGATTTCCCAGAAACAGGCATCTTAAAATACGTGATCAGTGCTTTCATGGGTTGCTTGTGGCTTAGTTTAGTTTGCAGGAGAAGTGCTTTTTCTGGGATGATTTTCTTTTTCTATATTTTGATATTATTTGTATTATTTTTCTTTTGTATTTTTCTTTAATTATTTTAATATAGTAAAATACAGATAGAGGTAGAGAAAACAACTGTTCAAAGATTTGTGGAAGAGTGTATGGTAAGAATGAGAAGAGCATTGGTAAAGGCTGAATGGATAAAAACAAGAGCTGAATGGATAAAAACAAGATTAAACAAAAAGAGCAACAAACAGACAATCTGTGGCAATTTTATTTTGCTAAATAACTCCTCAATTAAAGATATCTGCTCCAGGTAAATAATAATAGTTATCATGTTTTGCAGTACTCATAAATAAAGGGCAAGCATTTCTACGATGTTCTAGAGATGTCTATCATACAGAAAATTTTAAAATAAACACATCTGTATTTGAAAAGCTAAGCACTTATTAATAGCTACAATAATATTTGTTAGCTTCACACTCCATTAGTAAATTTTAAAATAAATTTGAAATTTTAACTTGTATTGCTGGCCATAACATAGCATTTATCATATGAGAAGCTAATCACTCTGTAACAGCTTTCACTGACTTGATTGATAAGTGATCTGTAAAGGTGGTTAATACCAAGGGAAAAACCACCGACTCTACACCCCAATGCAAACACATAATGCCAGATTGCTATGCCATTCAATGGTATACAAGTACAATACAGTTGCCTTTTAGCTCAATTATGATGAAATTTGGTCAAAAAAATGTCTATCCAGCCCAACACAAGGAAGGGCTGAGCCTGCTGCTCTACAGCCATGCCAAGAGGGAAGATATTACTGCTTCTTCTTGCTGCCAACGCAGCATAGGCAGGAAATGACTTTAGAAATGAAAACACACAGCAGAAATGTTAAGAGTTACATTATACTTTTTATTTTTTTTTTTTTTATATCTTAAGATCAAAATGAGGAAACTTGTTCTTACTGTAGAAGTGACAGAGGATAAAAAGCAGGAGTTGAAGCCCAACAGTGCCTGCACTGCCGGCACTGCCTGCACTCTGCAGTTTGAGTACAACCAAAAATCACAGCCTCTTATTTGTCTCCACCCCTTTCTTTAGTTGAGCATGAAAGAAGAAGAGGTGATCACAGAAAAATCCATCTCTTTGCTCATTATGCTTCCTGCTGCTTGGTGTGCATCTACTCATATGAGGTATGTATTCACACATGGCTTTTTCCTTGCTTTGCCTATGACTAACCAGAGAGAGAGGAACTCCAAAGAGACTCGTTAAACCCATGCAAGCTGCCACAGTTTGTCACATGCAGCTCTGCACACATGAGCAGAGCATTGCTTTTACAGTATTCTGCAAGTCTCTTCTTCTGCAACAACAGTAACTCACGTCGCTGTGCTAGTCTCAAGAGGAACTACTATTAAATGATAGATGTTAGTTTAATATTAATAATTGTCTTAACTCCACACATCCACAGGTTTTCACCTAGTAAGAGGGAACTATCTGTTTTTCCTCATAAAAACAACATTTCTCCAAAGGGAATTTAGCAGATGTGAGGGAGCCGCTGGCAGGTGCGGGGTAATGAAAGCAAGGCACTTTGAACTGTCAGCGGCTCTCCAAGCGCTCCCCGCACTGCCCTGGCAGAGGGGCGCCCGCTCCGGCTCCAAACAGCTGCTCCCTCACAAGTGCCCTCCCGGCGCCCATTCGCAACCCTGCAAGGCAAAGCCGGCAGGAAAAACGCGGAAAAAATTACCTGCGCCAGGTGAGAAACATCTGCCCACGCATTGGTGTGGTTTAGAGCAGCCAAGAGAGCCCGTAATGCTTTATAGAAGTTGCATGTTGTCACTTTTAGGAGTGAGGACTGAGAAAATGAAGATTCATTAAAGCTCTAAAGGCGGATGTCGGGTGAGCACCTCTTTCATTGCTCAGTAGCCGCTGCTACAGGGAGTGATGTTCCTCTGCAGGGTGACCTCCCTTTTTTTCCCGTTAGCTTTAAATTAGTGCTAGGCCTCTTGCCACTTTCCTAGGAAAAGGTATTAATAGGTCTTAGCAGCAAGAAATATTTCTTGATAACTAAAGCAAAGTTAGCTTTTCTTCCATTTTATTTCATTATAGTTATGTTGCTGGTTTGCAATATGTTAAACATATGTCTTTGTTCTTTTTTTTTCACATTCTCCACCTTCTTGTCTGAATGACATGCATTTAATTATTTCTATTTTTCTTCACATATTAGTCTTTCAATCACTTAATCAATTTTGCAGCCCCTTTTCTTCATAATTCCTTCAGCTCTGTCCATATCTTCCTGGCTGAGGCACTCTGAACTGTCTGCAGTATTAATAAAGAATGCATGATGCCGTAGTAAAAAGGTTTCCTGGCATGAGTTTGGGATGACCTGCACAGCTCTTGTGGTACAGTCATAAAAAGAACAGTGCAGCTTACCTGAAATTATTAAACCTTGATATCAAGCCATCATTTTCTTTGTCACAGATTGAACAGATAAATAAAGCATAGCTGTTAGCATAGCCACATAGCTGCATTGTAACAGTAGTGCAGTGATTATTTTCCTTTCATTTTCAGTTTTTCTTAGTCCCTCAACAGTTTTTTTTTAGCAGAATTTGATATTATTTGACCCAAAATTGTTTCAATTCCTATTGAAGTCAATGACAGCTTCATATTGATTAGAATAATACAGAAGTTAGGACTGTGAAACTTTGAGAGACACTCAGTATCATTAAGTGATTTAAAAAATTCTGCTAACATAGAATAAATCAAAAATTAGTATATAACTAGAGATCTCTTTCTCAGCTAGCTATCTTTACAGAATCACAGAATGGCTGAGGTTGGAAGGGACCTCTAGAGATCATCTAGTTCAATCTCTCTGCTCCAGCAGGGACCCTCAGAGAATGTGGCACAGGGTGACATCCAGGTGGGTTTTGAAGACCTCCAGAGAAGGAGACTCCACAACCTCTCTGGGCAGCCTGTTCTAGGGCTGTGTTACCCTCACAGTGAAGAAGTTAGTTCCTCCTCATTTGGAGACGTAACTGCCTGTGTTTCAACTTGTAGCCATTATCCCTTGTTCTATCACTGGCCACCACTGAAAAGAGTTTGGTCCCTTTCTCCCTACATTCAACCTTCAGGTTTTTATACATATTGGTCAACTTTCTCTCTCAACTTTCTCTTCTCCAGGCAAACAGGCCCTGCTCCCTTAGTCTTTCCTCATACAAGACATGAGGAATCATCTAATCATCTTTGTTGCTCTCCACTGGACCCTCTCTAAAAGCTCCATGTCCCTCTTATACTTCTTATACTACATGATCTTCCAGTCATGGATGTAGTGCCCTTCTCTGAAAACCCAATAGAACAAAGGACATCTGCCATCAAGCACACTGGTTTTAATCCATTAGTGATTTTAGATATCTTGTAAAATAAAATCCTACCATATAAATTTAACTTTGTATTGCATCTATTTGGATATATATTTTTGATTCCCTTTTGTATAAAATCTTAGACTATATTACATAGGGGTCCCCCAGGGGTCAGTCCTAGGTCCAGTCCTGTTCAGCTTATTCATTAATGACCTGGATGAAGGGATAGAGTGCTCCCTCAGCAAGTTTGCTGATGATATCAAACTTGGAGGAATAGCTGACAGCCCTGAGGGCTGTGCTGCCATCCAGAGGGACCTGGACAGACTGGACCACTGGGCAGTGAGAAATCTAATGAAGTTCAACAAGGGCAAGTGCAGGGTCCTGCACTTGGGGAGGAATAACCCTGGATACCAGTACAGATTAGGGGTTGACCTGCTGGAGAGCAGCCCTGCAGAGAGGAACCTGGGCATCATGGTAGATGACAAGATGACCATGAGTCAGCAGTGTGCCTTGGTGGCCAAGAAGGCAAACGGGATTCTGGAGTGCATTAAGAGGAGCATGTCCAGCAGGTTGAGGGAGGTGATTATCCCCCTATACGCAGCCCTGGTGAGGCCACATCTGGAGGCTTTGTCCAGTTCTGGGCTCCCCAGTACAAGAGGGATGTGGAGCTGCTGGAGAGAGACTGCAGGGCTACCAGGATGATCAGGGGTCTGGAACATCTGCCCTATGAGGAAAGACTGAGAGAGCTGGGCTTGTTCAGCCTGGAGAAGACTGAGGTGTGACCTGATTAGAGTCCATAAATACCTCAAGGGAGGCAGTGAGGAGGAGGGGATCGGCCTCTTTTAAGTGGTGGACAGGAATAGGACTAGAGGAAATGGCCACAAACTGAAGCATTGGAAGTTCCACAGGAACTTAAGAAAATATTTCTTAACAATGAGGATGACAGAGCCCTGGAACAGGCTGCCCAGACAGGTGGTGGAGTCTCCTTCCTTGGAGATCTTTAAAACTCGCTTGGATGCAGCCTTGTGCCACGTGCTCTAGATGACCCTGCATGTGCAGGGGGGTTGGACTAGATGACCTCTGAGGTCTCTTCCAACCTTAAGCATTCTATGATAGGTTTATTAATATTGTTTATTCAAGACATGGCATCTCCACCCCAATAAATCAGTTAAGTATGTGCTTATATTTAAATATATGCTGTATATACTGAAAATTCTTCCGCTGAAAGGCTTTCCTGAATAAAGGTGGTCTTAAGCCTATGTCTGAGTACTCTATTGGATCGCAGTTTTGGAGTTGTATTATATTGCAAATTGAACGGAATCACAGAAAATATATAAAATTAAGCATGTGTTTATATTATGTCTATGATTTTATAGGATCAGGATTTTGTTCATATCTTGGGGCACTTATATGATGAACAGTTTTGAAGATTTTTAATATTTTTTATTTATTAGTTCAGTTGCCTATGGCCAATCTTACATCATCAGGTCTGTATACAGTAAATAAGCCTATACAGAAGAAAATCCCATCTTATAAATGGATTACAGAAACAAGCTTGATAATGAAACTTTAAGCATCAACACATCAATATTTGAAGGCAAAACCTGTGTCTGAAACACTGTTAAAAATAAAGATTCTCCCAGTTGCTTGATAAATCTTTGGCCTTTATATATATTTATTTACATAAAAATGTTTTCTTATAGCTCTGCTAAAGGAGTGAGAATCTTTAAATGAAGGAGAATCTTTAAATGCTGAAGATGCATATTGGTGATGTTCTTAGCAAGTCCTTTCCGTGACATGCAGAGAATGGGAAATCAAGTCACAAGCAGTAGAGCAGGTTAGAGTGAGTTGAATATTCATAGTCTAGGCATGAGAAGACTGAACAGCTCAGAGCTTTTTAGTTTCTGTGTTAAAAACCCTGAGGTCCCAATCACACCATGAATTTTACTGTTGTGGAGTGTGCTACAGCACCAGGGCCTGCAGGAAATCACTACTCAAAGAGCTGCACCTTTTGCTTCAATCATCTGCTTTTATTAGCCTTCTCCTCTGTTGAAATGTGAAGAGTGGATTTAAGCTCTTCTCACTTGATACAAAATTCATTAGAAGTGGCAGAGCAGAGGAAATATATAAAAGTTCTTTTTTTACAGACAACTCGTATAGTGAATGAGGCTGCTCCCATCGCCATCCACATGCTTGGGCTCAGATACCTGCCTTGCCTTGCCTTGCCTTCCGAGCAGCCGGATCCTCTCCATGGAGAACAGAGAGTACCGCAAAGAGGCAAAGGTGAAAGCTCACAAAGCTGCTCTCCTCGCCAACAAGCTACTCAGACAGGCTTTTAGGAAGCATCCACGCAGTGGAGGAAACTACGCTGCAGGCTTCAGGCTTGAGGTCAAAGATATATCATTAGAGACATCATTTCCTGATATTAAAGGCTCCAAATCATTAGTCTTTTAATACATAATACCAATAGCTATAAAGAAAAATGCGGGTAGGATGTAGAGAACCCCCTGAATCTTAATGTACTCTCTGCTGTCAAAAGCAAAATGCAACCAATGTGTCATCTGGGCTGGAAGAAGACAGAGGGTCAAATGGAAAAGATGGAGGGGTAGGCAGCAGCTAGAGCTCCGGACACATTTCTCCTCATCTCCCAGGGTCAGCACGCGCTGTGCCTCCGGAAACACACAGGAATGGTGCACAAGTGGGATTTATGCAGAATACATGACTGTTCTGGCTTCTGCACACATCGACATTTCACACTGTGCACAGCAGATGGGAGCTTAGAAGTTCAGCCCAAGCATAGAAGTTTGCATACTTATGCATAAAAATATATATTGTACATGTGTGTCACTAAGCCCTGGCAAAGCTCCCATTGGCATCCTCTCACCCGGCTGCATCCAGGCCCTACTGTGTTAGGCCTGTATGTGCTTAACCATCCATTCTCGCCTTTGACACACTTCCTCAATGGGATTTCTCTGCCAAAAATGGCTGCTTGTGGCCAAGGGACATTAAACCTTCATGGCCATTTCTGATTCCTCTCCTAGCAGACTTCCTGGCAGCTCAAAGCCACCTTTTCCCAGAGCACAAGCAGTGTGGGCAGGCTGCATTTATCATTCATTGACTAAAGACTCCCAGTTATTGAATGCAAGTGGGAATGGAGACTTTATCTGGGTTCAGGCAACGAGTAGCCTTTTAAATTTTTATTCACAAGCTGTAGTTGTGAAAAACAACCAGTAAAATAAAACTCTGAACCCTTTTTTTTTTCCCTTCTCCTCCTGTACAGTCTTTGCAGGGTATGAGTCTTCTAATGAGATAGGGCTTCACCTACCTTCAGAGGCTTTTTGAATCACGAATCTCTTGTGTTCAAAGGCACAGCATTGATACCATATTAGTTTCTTCATCCTTTTGAGAGTTTAGATTGCCAAATCCAAGAGAAAGTACAAAACCAAATGGTTTTGTATAGCATGAGGTAACCTGAATGAAATCACTGTTAATGCTTCTCTGTTATCCATGATCAAGAACAGTGTTTCCTGAACCATTTGTAAATACATGCAGTACTTCAGCTGTTTTGAAAAAGAAATTCACTGATGATGTTGTGTAGCATTGCCACATTATGTCTACTTAGAAAAAACTCTGAGTTTTTTTTATTTTCCCTTTATTTTCCCTTCTCCTCTCCCAGCTTTTTTCATTTACTCCTGTGTGGGAGAATGTGTGTAAATGTTTAAATGTAAATGTATTTTTGCAGTGTGTCAAAGGCAAAATTTAATTTGTTTGGCATTGTTGTAGGAAATGTATGACATGGCTTTTGCCTGTATGTATATTGAGACATACAGTGATTTCAAATGGTCAATCTAAGCCTATAAATTGTAAAACAGTAGTATTCTCAAACAAGTATCTGGGAACAAAGACTATGTCTGGGGACTTCACTGAGAAACTGGCTTCAGGAAAGTTAGCCATTCTCAGACACAAAGTGCTTTTAAATGCAACTTCTCTGAAGTGATTTCTACCCAGATGCCCATGAGAATCTGAAATATACTGACACACATGTGTTTTCTGCAGCTCTTGCTTCTCTACAGGACTAGTGCAAGAAGTGTTGTAGTTCGAAGGAAAGGCATTGAATCCTGCTGTTTTGACTGAAAGAAACATTACTGTAGATCATTCTACAACTCATTTCTAGCCCAGTTTAGTGAGAATAAGATGTTTTGATAATTATGATTAGTTCTTGTGCTTTTTTTTTTTTCTGAATTAAACTGTAGCTCCCAAGCGATGGTGTCTCACTTGTGTGGGCAGTTATCTCTGCCTTGGTTCTCACCAAGAAACCGCATTCCAGTATTTGAGTATTGACCTTTGAGGGTAGGATGGTTTGGAGGAGAAAGTTAGAGATTCCTAATTTAAGGGTCTTCATTACTTCTTGAGAAATGAGGAGCAAAAGGCACCACTAGAAGGCAGTTCAGACCTCAAGAGACTACAAGCATCCCCTGGAGGTGCCTTTTTGCCTCTCTTCATTCACTATAGAAAGAGTCTAAGGTGACAAGGATCCTCTTTGGGTGCCTCAGATAAGTGCCCAAAATTAGGTAGGCTGATTTCTCTGCTTTATGCCATCAACAATTTCCTCTTTTGCCCTTTAGTACCACTTGCACAGTGTTATATAAAAATGCAATATTGATATTCTGTGGCAAGTTAAAAGGACAATAAGGGTACTATGAAATGTGAGTTATTTTACCTGTTTGATACCTCCTTTTTTCTTAACTTTCTTAATGGTGTATTGTGTTTTTCCACCTCGTTGACATACAGTTGCATGTATTGTTAATTTTTGCTTTGTAGCGTGCATCTAGATTGCAGTGTGCAGGTCCCCAAAGTGGTATCAGTTGCCTGAAATCTTGATTCCTCAGTGTTGTGTGGCTTGCATAAATGTCAGCTGGTCCAAGGGAGCAGTTTTAAAAGAAGCAGAGCTGATCTGACATTCTTCAAAGGGAAACCTGGGAGACTCATCTCTGCACCTGGGTTTGTTATATACACTGAGCAATGGGAAGAGTGCTATGAATGCTGTCACTCGAGCAGTGAAGAGGGACAGGCAGCCATGTCAAAAATGACAACGTTTCTTTTACTAGTCTTGCAAAAGATGTCTGCAGTGATGTGACTGCAGATGACATCAAACAACATAAGTGGCTGGTTTCTGCAGTAGATTGAAATTCATCCAGTTCCCTGTGTTCACTGTGATGATTTTCAATGCTAATTCTCAGTGAGTGAGGCCTGAAGTATATTCACAGGCTATACACAGTTAGGATACTTTAAAGTTATTTGAGGTACCTGTGATGTAAACATCTGTGCCTCTTGCTTTCGTGCATTTTTTCCTGAGTTCCAATTATGTACTAAAAGAAACATTGGAAGAAAGAGAGACCAAGTTTGCTGATCTAGTTCTTTTTCTTTTTTGAAAAGAATGAGCACTTGGTTGTCTGAGCAGAGGGAAAGGTAACATAGAAGCACACTTTCATCCTCTCCACAGCAGATATCAGTTGAATTGATGCAAATTAGGTGGTTTTGAAAGTGATCCCCAAAGTTCAGTGTATTCACTGAGCAAAACTGGGGGTCATTTAAGTCTTCATTTGGAAATCTAAATTATCTGAGATTGTGAAAAAGATGAAAAAGTTTTAGCTGAAATTTTACTGCAGAAATGTAACGCTCTTTGAAACTGAAGCCAGATCCAGCACTCAGCACGGTGTCCCGCGGCTGCAGCAGCATGTGTGCTTCATTGTGTTTTGGAGAGGATGCCTCTCAGTCCTGACTTTAGATGACACTCACACTCTTAGGAATACTTGGATGAACCAGACTGCAAAATGGAGAAGGAAAGGAAGGAAACGACCCCGTGCATGTGAACCCCTGTTCACAGGCACTACGACTAGAAATACTCTTCCGGACCTACAGAAGAGGAGACTCAGTTCCAGTTGTCAAAATTCCAATTGTCATTACCTCTGTTCTAACTGCTCCGAGGGAAAAGTGGCTGTGATGGTCTAAACAAAAAATACATTTTCTTATTAATTTACTGATAGGCCGATATTAAACTTTTTCTTCTCTCTCTCTCTCTCTCTCTCTCTTTTTTAAACACAAATATCTTTGTGTCTCCATTTTTGTAAATGTAAAAGTAAGTGGATGATAATCCACTGCCTATACTATGTCAGCGTCCCTTACTTTTACAATAAACTATGAGAAAAGATAGACACAGTCCTGCCATGATTTTAGGGCTCAGGTATCTGGGCTAATGTTTTTTTCTTATAAAAGACCTAAGAAGTCGTAGGAGCAAGACCTTGCTGAAGGTCCCAACCTCTCTGAATTAATAGTCCACAAGGCAGTGCACAGGATCCATTCCTAAGTCATTCACCTTGATTTTTTTTTGTACAATGTGATAGCTTTTATTGGATAAGTTGTGAATGTCCTCACCCTAGAACAGATTACTAGATGGCTATTAAGGTAAGAAAAAATAATTTAAATGAAGTAAGAGAGAAGTAAACTCAGGGCTCTCTGAAGTCGGCCAAGTGTTCTAACCACAGCAGAGTCTGGCTCATAAGTTTTAATGGTTCCCTCTGGAGTGATTTTACAAGGTTATCCCAGCTAGTAGTTAGCCCTGTCCTTCTAGCAGAGATGGCAGAACTGGTGGTACCTGCTCCTCAGGTAGTTCTTGCTACAACCTGTTTGCCTGGTGACACTTCAGCTTCACGCCCTTTGCATTGTGGCAATAGGGTGAGCAGCAATCACCCATGGCAAGAACTCTAATGTGGAGGCAAGCGGGACAGGCAGGGAGGGTCCTGAGGGACTGCCCAGACTGGGGAATCAGGACATTGCCTTCTCGATAAGGTCAAAATATAGGACTTTGTCCTCTTATGCAGTGCAGATTTTGAAGAAATGCCAGGCTACTGGATGGAGCTGCCCCTGGTGGGGTGAGAAATCAATTGTATCTGGGTCTGGACTGGCTGTAAACACAAGGGCTCTTTTGCTCTCTCAAGGCTGAGGCGCCTCTGCCTGTAGGAGGACGCAGAATTAGAGGTACTTGGGTTGAAATTCATCTCATTGAACTTTAGCCATTTTTCTTGTGGATGTTTATATACAAGTTGATTACACCAGGCTTCCATTAGCATCGATGGTGAAAAATAGGCACCACTGGGATGTGACTCATTGGACTAATGATTCCAGCATCTTCAAAATACTCCAGCTCTTTAAAATATTGCTGCTAGCCTTCTCCATTTTGGTATGTTTCCTGGTGTTACCTAATTATTATTGTTCTGATAAAGCTGCAGCAAGAGCACTGTCTTCCCTTTAAAAAAATATTTTCTCCAGAAATCTGTTTCATAATGGAGTTATAAGGAGAAAATAGATTTAAGATTTCTCTCTCCCATGAAATGCCAGGAAGTAAGGGAGGGAAGTGGAGCTGAATTTAGATGGATCTATAGGCTTTATATATTTGTGACCTGACACACTTGCCATTTGCTCATTATACCTCTTCAGCATTTAATAAAGCAGAATAAAGGCTTTTATTTTATTAATTATTAATTCATCTTTTCATATTTTTAGGGAAGAATGTAGGAATAAAGCAGTGATGGAAGAAGATAACTGAAGGGATAACGGCAAATGAGAGACACAATTCCCTTGATTTCTAGCAAAGGCTCTCTTGGCTTTATGCTACCACTTTATCTAATTATATCTGATTTTTTTTCAACAGGAAAACATATAGAGAAAGAAAAAGAGAAGAAATCACAAACAGCCTGGCTCTTTGGAAAAAAAAAATTATTGCTGAAAGCAATTTTTCCCCCCTCTTTGTTTACTGGTGAAGGTGAAGCAGTAACTCAACATGCAGGTACAGACGTGATAATTTACTTGTCAGTTATGTGGTGGAAAAATCACTCTTAATGATAATTGTTGTATTAAGCCTTTTTTTTTAAATCGCGAAGGCAGCCGACTATTCTTTTTCAACAGTGCACCCTACTGTTGTTTTTTTCTGGCCCCTATCATCCTACGTCTATTTTTTTATCACCTGCCAGAGTCAGAGAGGGATCACTATGTTTTATCTTTCAGCACAAAGACTATTTGTGGTCCTGTGTCTGGTCTTCTTTGTCCACTTGGCAAAGTTATTCACAGTTATTAAGGATGTGCAGATAGAAAATATGTCTACAGTTTGGAATATTTCACTCGTCGACAGAGCCAATCCTTGTATTTCTTTAGATGCCCATTTCTTGACTACACTAGATCATGATCTTAAGCAGATTTTTTTTTTATTACACAGATATTGGGCTGATATATCGAGTACATTTAGATGATTTAATAATGTTTTTAAGCATTCCAAATGAAAGCAAAGGGGAGATGTTTCTTCAGAATGACGGTGATTATTTAGTTCAACCGATTAGAATAAAAATTCATTTTGTCTTTTGTTTGTTTGCTTGTGTCAAATGATATGCTATGGAGATAGGGACTGTGTATAGTTGAATTTTTTTAGGAATTGTGTAGATTAATCTTCTTTGAAAGCCTTGACTCTAGCAAGGCACATAAAGTCGCAGTACCTGGATGAGACACCAAGTAGCTATCATCTCAGGTGAGTACAGAAAGCAAGCTGCAAACTAAGCAGACATGCAGGCAAGGGTTGTAGTTGTCATAATTAATGGCAGCTGTATATATTAAAATTACACTTTCATCAAGAGAAGCACACTCAGTTACAACAAGGATGAATTTCCCTTCACTTCTAATTAAGCAAATAAACTGAAATAGAAAGGAACATTCTGTCACATCTCACTGCACGCAAGAGGTGAGGTGAATGAAACCCTGGCCTCCCAGCTTGACTTCTTCCTATAATGTTGACCAATAAAGCGTGTGTCCATGAAGAGTTCAAGTCTCAAACAAGCCCTCTCATTAGACAATCTGTTAAGGTCAAGACTTGATGTTAAGAGCCATTAACAAGACAGCTGCCATCACGGAGCACTTGTCACACACACACACACAAGTCATCAGGCCTGTCATCTCTATAGCCTGTCTTCTGCTTCTCCATGTTTTACCTGTTGTTTAATTCCCAAGGTATTCAGGTCCTTTCTAGTTCCTCTCCCATCCATGATCTGTGTATATACTGAATCATAATTCAACCATGTACCTATTTCTGGTGCTCTCCAAGTGCTGGGTAAGTCTGTGGTTCAGCTATTACACTGTGGAGACAAGCAGAAGAACTGCCAGGACGTGAAAAAGAGGAGGGAAAAGATGTGCTACAGGGTCAGAGAGACTAGAGATGAAGTCTGGAGATCAGAGTAAAGGTGGATTTGGTAGAAAAGGGGCTGTGCTTGAGTTTGTCCAAGGGCTTTTACTCCACTCCCCACTCCTACAGCAACAGCTGCCACCTCAAAAACAGTGGTGTTTCACTAAAGGACAGCAAGAAGCCTTGTTCTCCATGGGTTGGTTTAGTTCACTAAACCTGGGGTCATGACCACTTTGTTACCTTCAGCAATCTTCTGTCTTGTATAACCAGCCTTTTTGGTTCCAGCCATGATCACACTGTGGTGGGCAGTCATCCCAGTTGCTACACTGCAGACCAGTCCTCAGCTTGAAATGAGAAGCTTGTTTGATCTTGGTTACGGATATCACTCTCATCCATTTTTAATGTTTCATCTTTATTAAGGTGCTGCCTAGCCAGAACACACCAATATTCCTTTCGACTCCTGCCTTCTTTCTGACATCATATCTCACCATGCCTCGTAGCATGGTCCATCAGAGTGTATTGCCTATTGCAGCAAAGCCCTCATAGAAAAACAATTTCCAAAATTCGTCAGTCTTTGAAATACTTTATTAAACACTTTTTGCAGTCTCCTTCAGTTATCCCTGTATCTCCAAATCCACTTTATGCACACTTATGTTGCAAAAAGTATTACAGAGAAGTAGCCTTTGTGAAATAAGATGTATTTAATATCACTTTTTACTTTTCCACCAATAGAGGGAGTAGAGATCTCTCCCCTCTGGAGCTTCCGGCCATAAACCCTGGTTATGTGAGACCAGTAACTTGTCTGTTGTTTCTGCACATGGTAGGCTTAGAGGTCAGTCAGCTCTAGGTATGTAATATTTAGAAAATTATGAAGTGGCATAAACTAGTGCAGATTGTGTGAAATTAAATCAGAATAGCTGATGTATCGTGGACTGAATGAATTTTGAACCAATTATGACATGCTAAGCCATTCGTATCAAAATTTTGCTATGTGGTGCATTCCCTTAAGGACTAGTGATGAGATCTGTTAATTGCATTATATTATCTACTGGTAACTGCACCATTAATGCATGTCAGTGCCGTTCCTGACAGGGCTGGCTTGAGGGGTTTTCACTGCCGTAGGCAAACTGGGAAGTGTGTGCCACTCTTAGCCACATTTGCTTCCAGAGTAAACAGTCAAAACAGGCAGTTGTATGTAGGTCTCAATTTTAAATTATACACCAGTGACTTATTTAAGTAATTACAGCCATATTATCCACCCCAACAGCCAAAAACCGTTTTATGAAGAGGAGTCTTCATGAGAGTAATTATATTTTCTTGCTGATCCCTCATGAACCATGAAGTACTTCTGAGTTCACACTATGAGGTGAGGGCTTGGCAGATATAGAAAAAGCAAGCCTAGGAACGACAGATATTTGTTGCCTAAAGCCATAAGCTCTCTGTGGCCTCAGACCCTGGCTGACCTGCAGGGAAATTCCTAAAAAAGCTGACACTGGATATGTCAGCATAATCTCTCCCAAATTCTTCTCTATGCCATTCACATCTTGCACTACTTCTAAATTATTTCTAGTAAATAGCAAACCTATTTCTAGTCTAGCAAACCCTCTAGTTAAGGTATTATTTCCATTATAGAGTTATCCTTTATCAGAAATTTGCAAAGCTTTTGTGATCTTTTTGATTTGTTCACTGAAGGACACCTAAAGAACTAGGCTATCCTTTCCTGTAAAAAAGCTAATCCATCAGCACACATGATGACAATACACTTGTGTTGAGTAGACTTCTTGACTTTGCATCCGGGTCTTGGTATTTCCCTAGCTCAAGAGGGACATGGAACTCCTAGAAAGAGTGCAGTGTAAAGTAATAAAGATGATTAAGGGACTGGAACATCTATCTTATGAGAAAAGACTGAGGAAGTCTGTTTAGTCTAGAGAGGATCAGGAGGAGATCTAAGCAATATGTATAAGAGGGAGGGGAGAATGTAGGGAGGATGGGGCCAAACTCTTCTCAGCCGTGGCCAGTGAAAGGACAAGGGGCAATGGGTACAAGTTGAAACACAGGAAGTTCCATCTCCATGTGAGGAAGAACTTCTTCACAGTTAGGATGCCAGAGCCCTAGAACAGGCTGCCCAGGAAGGTTGTGGAGTCTCCTTCTCTGGAGACCTTCAAAACCTGCCTAGATACCACCCTGTGCCCTGTGTTCTGGGTGTCCCTGCTCCAGCAGTTGGACTAGATGATCTCTAGAGGTCCCTTCCAACCTCAATTGTTCCGTGATTCTGTGATTCCATATTACATTTGCTGCTCTGCCCCTCTGGTTGGAGAGGATATATTCCCTGAATTTCTATGTCCTAATGTTGACCATAAGGTTTTTTGGGGTATTATGCATAAAGAAATGCAAAACTGTTGGCTCTATGTGTGGGCAAGCTTTATGTTCTGCCAATTTTCCCTCTGAATGTAAAGTTGCATGCCAGAAAAAGTAGATATGCCCTCTTCTTTTCCGCCCTCAGTTCTGCCATTTGCTACATGGCAGCAGGAAGGGAGTTAGTTAGAGGAGGAAATATCTTACAGTAGGCTAGAAATGAAAATCCACATATATAGAGCGATAATTTGTTTAACGTGATCTTCAGGGTAGGAACGTTCCATATTAGGTCCAAGTAGGAATTAGATTATTTAATACAGCTAATAAAAATACAAATTTCTAGCCTGTTTATCCTTTATGCTAGCTGAAAAGTCAAAATATATAAATTCATTGTGTGTGAATCACACACAAATTACAAAAATCAATTTGTAAATAGTGTAATATTTGCTGTGACATTTTAATTGAAATTAATTATTTCTGTAGTCCTATGTTGAAATATTTCATCTCACTGCACTGAATCAAGCTGAAATGCTTAATATTCAGCTGATGCAGAAAAACTTTTCTGTCTCTAAAGAAATACTTTCTGGGCATGGTACTTTGCTTGTCTTATGTTACCTTGCCTTATGTGAAAGGCTAATTGGCTGAACTATGTTTATCACGAGGGTTGCCAACCATGTGACTTAAAATATTCTACGTGACTTGGTTGTATGGGAAGACCCAGAGCATCACTGAATATATCAGCAGCCCAGGAAGTCCATCAGAAATCATGGAGTTATGTAGCATCTGCCTCGCAGGTCCTGTGGGACTCCCGTGAGATGCTGAGCAGATGCAACTTGACATCAGTATGATTCAAATGAAATGTTTCTGCTCAATAAACCAAAGCATTTTGAATTGGTGGGACTACCCTGGAACAAATAACTTTGCTTTTGTCAGACAGTTCTGGCAGAGCCATTCTTTCCCAATGCAGTTAACATAAACCATTTAAATATAATTTATCTGAAAATTTTAATATTTATATCATGAGAGTATGTGTGCATCTGTGTATGTACACATAAATATATATGTAAAAATCTAACAAGGCTGTTATATGTCTCTTACATCTCTCCCTATTTTCATTTACCTGGAAGGCTTGTGTTTTAGAGTACAGGTGAGACATGACTTCGGACTTTTAAAATGAAACTTATTGTATTAGACAAAAACGTTAATGTAGTTATGAACATTGATTTTTTGTTTTTTACTTTTTTAAAACTTAGGCTATGTCACCTTGAAAAGGGAGTTGATTATGCAAAGCAAAATATGCATTAGAAAGTGCTTGGATGGAAGGACTAGCTGGCTCAAGGGATCAGTAATCTAATGTGGAACCTTTCACCTTTTAGTCATCAGCCTGACTCCAGTATAAGTGAGTAATAAAAACACAAATCTGTCAGCATCTGGCAACCTTTTGGATGCATAAATAAGTTGTGCTGATTATATCAATACAATTTTGCTGAAAAAAGGGGTCTGTATAATAATTAAGCATGCTTTTCGGATATCTCAGCAAACAGACCAAAAACTGAAAAGGCATGGGGACTGAAAATAACAGTGCATTGCATTTCTGTAATATTTACCAGTCTGAATTATCCCAAAGCATTTTATAATTTAATATCTGAAGTCACATGCCAGGGAATATCTCCCTGCAAATGCCAGAAATGAGAGTCTGCTTAAATCCAGTGAATTACTCTACTTGATAAGGACACTGTGAGGATTGGATTTGTTTTTATTTAAAATTTCCTAAAGAGGGAGTTCTGGGGCTCTGCTTCAAAAGCAGGTACACAGGGAGCACTGGAGTGGATCTGGCTCCAGGACTCTCTTTCCACAGTTACTTGGCAACATGGCCCTGGCTCTCCCTCTACGCCACAGTCCCCAGGACCTGCTTTTGGTTGGGGTTAATTAGATGTTGCTTAGTGCATTCCCTGGCTAACGCTAAAATCTGCTGGGAGCTTTCTTGTGGCCTAAGGCTGAACTCACAATAACTATGCTAATGAATTAATGGGAACAAGCAGGGAAAGGGCGAGTTACAGAAAACTATCTGTCTTTTTAACCCCTACGTGAGGCAGTGTTAATGCAGGGCTGGCAAACACCGAAGACTTGCTGGACATGAGCTGGCTTCCCACGGAGGTGCTTGGATGTGTCTGCATTGAACTCTCTTGCTCTCTGCTTCCAGCAGCATGGTGCAGAGGCACCCGAGCTGGGTCTGGAAGCAGTACAGAAGCATTTATGCAGAGCTTAAGCTAATAAGCTCCACCAGACCTGGGCTAGCCTGCGCAGAGCCAGCATGGATGCCTCTGCAATTATGGCACCATTTATCAGCAAACTGGATAATCTGCCAGTGGGATAATGGAGAGCTGACTGTATATTGAATGTTTGTTTGCAGTGAAAATTACGTGTTAGCGTTTTGACTCTAAAGCATCAGTGGATTAAAGTCAGACAGCTGACAAGATTTGTGCTCCTCTCTGTCTGCGAGCCTCCTTTTTGGAGTTTGCAGCCCCCGCGTCAGGGATGGCTTAAAAGCTCCTGAAAGAGTTTCTGAATAGTTCATAATCTGCTCTTTTTTTTTGCTTTTTTTTTCCTTTTTCTTCTTTTTTTTTCCCTAGAATGACAGAAAGTGATAGATAGGATGGCCAACATTCACATTAGAAGTTTCAGTAGCATGAGCTCAACTCAGACATCCTGGACTCATTCCATTCGGTTTTCTGCAGGTACGTCAGGTTTTTTGATTCAGCTGTTGGAAAGGCAAACCTTGTCTTGCTTCTGGCTGCATTCATGTTTTAATGGCCTAGCTGCGGTTACAGAAAGGATGATGAACATCCTCCTATGCCCGCCTCAAACCTTGGAGCTTTTGAGTTCTCCGGATGAATGCACTGCAGGCCTGACATTCATGATTCAGTGTGCTGAGTGGAGGAACCATCAAGATGTGATACATGGGCAGAGCTCTGGGAGCCATAATCCAGACACAACAAGGATATAATAGTTGCAAGGATATGAGGAGAAACTAGGAAGACCAGCCTCAAATGCTCTGTCTCGAATGTTTTAAAGTAATAGACGTGACTAAAGGGTAGGTATTGGCCTTTTCATGTTTCAGAATGGCTGCATTTTGCTTCCTGCTGAAAGCAAGTACACATTTCTGTACACGTGGCTTTGTGGGAACTTTAGAAAGACTGGAATAAGTAATATTTTAACTCAATAATAAAATAAATACTTTGGCATTGTAATATTTCCTGACATTCTCTATTGCCATGATATGGGAGATCAAATTAGGGGAGATCAAATGTTTAAATGTAGGAGATGGATGTTCAAGATTAAATAAATTATAGCTTTACTTTATCTGTATTTATACATTTCCTGCTAGCTTGAATGCAATGGCATTAACTACCCATGGCAAAAAAAGAGCCCAAACAAGTACAAGCAAAATATATCACTTCGGTCCTCCAGTCCTTAGTGCTTTGAAGCAGCTGGTGGAATACTCTTTGCAGAGTCTCTGCTAGGTGATACCTCTTTGACACTGCCATTCATGCACAAAAGAAGACTAAATATGAATTTTTGTGGCTGAGGATTTTATGTTGCAATCTGTCACCACGCCAGATCAGTGTAAGGCTTTCACTGGGTTTTGTGCCTATTTTTCAAACACGGATACACATTAAGCTGTTATGTTCTATTCTTTACAGTTTACCTGTTGAAGTGAATACAATTTTCACCCCTATCTTTAAGAAGCAGAGACTGATGCCCAGAGCAGGACTCCAGACAACACTGATACCTCCTTGTCCTACCTAGGTTTCCTGCACTAATGAAGATGCTCTGGCATGGGGGTGCTGTTCTCAGTCCAAATTCTGCTGTCTTTCTTCACACTCTAGGCATATGCTATGCAAGCACCTTCATCTGTGACAGATCTAATTCTAAATATGCATTCTCCATTCCTCTTTTTTAGTAATACAGTCTATGAAAGATGAAACAAGAATAGAAATTGCTTTTGGAAAACACAATAAACATGTTACATGTACCATGTGCCTGAAATTTTGTCTTTTTATTGCTCTTACATTTGTAGGGAATTTCAGAGTTGAGGGCCCAGTTCTTATGTACACCAATGGCCACTTAGAGTAACTCGATACCCACCAATTTTATAGCCTCTTAAGAATAAGCAAAGAAGTCTAAGAGTAAATGAAAATTTGGGTCAAATACTGGTATCTTATCAAGACATTGAAAAAAGAAGAAATGATTTAATGCCTGTGTTTTCTTCTAGGTAACAATAAAGGAATTACTTACAAAAACCTGTTGATGACTGAGAGGCAGGAGAGTTCATGTTACTTGTCTTTGGTGCTCCAGACCTGGCCAGTATTTGATGGATTATCAAAGACAAAGCTTTCTTACAACTTGCTTTAATTCCAAATTTAGCTACTATTATAAACCACTGATACAGTAGCAATGCTGAAGTGCTCATCAGTCCCAAGTCCCCATTGTGCTATGCAACGTATAAGTTCAGAACAGCTCCATGTGTTATTTTTGAAAATACTTCAGGGTCTGTACTGGATCATGCTTACTAGAATTAATGGTTGGGATGCTGGACTTCAAATATTTTCCCTTTTGCAGATACTGCTTTGCAGTTATAAGCCTGTTAAGGCTCTTGCAACCAAAAAAATATGGAATGCTCTTCATCTAAATGAAGTAGTAATTATATTTTTAGTACAACCTATGTAAACATTGTCAGGATGCCGAACAACTATTTAAAAATGTCATTAATTATGAACATTGCATTCTCAATAAAATAATGCACAGATTTTAAAACAAAATCAATATAGCAGTGAAGGTAGTTTTATAAGTATCTTTTCAGAAGTGACCTTAGGTGTTTGTTTTAAGAAGAGGATGGAAGAAATGAGCTGGATTTCATGAAGTAAAATTTCATGAATTTTCTTCTTGTCTTAAAAGATGAGTATTAGGACAGTTGTGCAAATCTTTTGCTTTTCAGAGCCCCTGAATTCACAACTTAGTAAATGAAATACTTCAGTCATTCTATACAGTCTTTTTTTACTTGCACAACTAAGCTGGAGAGTCTTTAATTTTCAAAGGGCATGCGCTCTGCACAGAGGAAGAATCACTAGCTCTGCACATGAAAAACCTGTATGAAATACGGACATTTCATACAACAGCCATTGAGCAACCAGAAATGTTCTTGGTGCAATGTCTTCAACGTCTGAAAAGCAAAATTTGAACGTTGTTAGCTTACAGAGTGGAACTGCCTTGTAATACTTCTTGCAAACTTCATAATTTAATATTTTTGTGATAAAAACAGTACAGTAGAGGAATATTTGGGCTTCATTTTCTTGGAAAATCTATACTTGCTAATTAGATTTTGATTTTCAGCAAGTGTTTTGACCCGTATTTTGATCGATCTTTTGATGTCTCTTTTTGGAATCTAAATGTTCAAAGGTGCAAAGTAACAAACTGTTCCCCTAAATGGACTGCTTGGGGTTCTAGAGCTGAATGTATCCAAAATCTCCATCTGCAAGGCAGAAAATGAGGTTTTTAAAAATATAGGTGAAATAACTGGTTTTTTTTGCCCAGTTCTACCTGCAGTGGAACAGTTTCAACAGTTCAATAGGAAGAGTGGGGTAAGACTCCCTCTCTGCTCTCCACTGTCAGGCATTTTTCCAGTGCTTCCACAACCATGCAGTCATTCCCAATGGCAAAACTCAGTTTCTTGTAAGAAGATCTTGAGAACTCACTGTGATATGGGACACAAGAGTTGGAAAAACATTATTTTCTTCTTTTAAGAGTTATTTGCTATTATTTATATGCTATTATTTTAAAAATGTTATGCTACAGTTAACGAGGGCTATTTGAAATAAGAAAGGAATAATTCTAAACTGTAGTTATCTTGCAATTCAATTCAAACACAGACCAATGTTTATAATGGTTTGTCCGAGCATTTAGGCAAACATGAAAATTTATGCAAATTAACACCATACTACTTTGTGGTTAGATACACTAAGAGGGATACTTCAGACGACTTAGACTAGTTAACAACTATCATTAACTTCTCTTGCAATAGGAGCCAAAAAGCATAGCTTGTAACAGACTTTAAATCCTCAACTTAAGGAAAATAGGAGAGTGAAGTAATATTATAGAAATTTAAAAAGAAATGGAAGAAGAACAATCAAGTTTATTGTACTTTATTTAGCAAAAATCCCTTTACTCATTTTTCAGTTTTTCAGTTTTTCTGTGCCAGTTAGATATGTAATTACCTGTTTACCTGGTAAACAGCCCAGACATTCAGTACTTCAATAAATTGCTGATTGCATTAATATGAAATTGAAGAGAATTATTACCACCCTAAATAATAATTACATTTATTGCAAATCTTAAATGACCCTCATAAAAATTGTCAGTTACTAAAGCACCTTCTTTCCTGAAAAGGACACAACAAATTGCTGAAGCAACCCTCTGGTTCTGCTGAAGAGGTGTCTGATTAGCAGCCTTTTCCAATATGGCAGCAGAGGTAAGAACCTGAGAGGGTCAGAAATGAAATCTAAATGTCTCTTTTCACAGCTATTTTGGAAAAAAAAAAAGTCTATGTAGTAGTTTGATCTGTATCTGCACTGGGAGTGAGCAACTGCATTGAGGCAGAGAATTGCCAGCCATTATCTTATGACTCACTTGACAGAGCTTACCCCTACTTTTCATTACCTGAGAGGAGATCATTACAAAACATACAAGTAGTATAATTTTATAGCAATCTATTTTGAAATAGCAAATTAAATAGGTTGAAGAGAGGAAATGGAATGCAGCAGGCATAATCCTTTTAAAATGTTTTTTAAGTGTGAAAGTGTGGGAGAGGGTTCAGGTTAAGGCACAGGAGACCATTTGCTGCCTTCTGAAACGATAGGATTTACTGCACCAACCTGATTCACACTGGAGAACCCTCTCACCAGCAAAGGGAGTTTCAGAAAATGCACAGATATGTACGTGTCATGGGTGAACACAGCTTATGTTGTGACCACTAGCAGGTGGCAGATAAGTGGATGTATGTGTGGGGTGAATGTCTGAAAATGCACTGTCAAACCCTTAAGCAGAAAGGAACCTGCTACTTCCTAGGGTTGCTGCCAGCCCTTGTGAGCTGGTTGTAAATTTTGGTAATGCCTGGACAAAACAAAAAGAAATGTCCAGAATCCTCCAATCGATAAGGAGATGTGAGACAGAACCATGGAGGAGGAGGCTGCTCATGCCCTCTGGTTCTGCAAGTAGGTTGGGAAGACCCTGGGTTGAGAGGTGCAGAAACAAGAGGATGAAAAAGAGAGTTCCTTAAAGTAGTCTCAGAGAAAACCGGGCCTGGAAAGAAGGTGCAGATCTGGATCAGGGGGAAAATGCCAAAATTTGGGGACAGTCCTGTAGGACAGGGAGATGTGTGGGGACAGAGAGATGCTGAGGGTGCCCAGCGGATGTGGCTCGTGATGATCGAGATGGGGTCTGCAAGCAGCAGTATGGCAGAGACCAATAGGACTTTCCATGCAACCTTCCTGGGCCAGCAGAGAGTTCCTCTGGGACCCTCAGGGAGAGTTCCCTTAGGGAGAGTTCCTGCCAGGGAGGGAAGTCAGGGACCAGTGAAGACAGCCCTGCAGCAGGTGTGAAATAATCACATAGGGTAAAAACATTAATCTCAGTGTTTACTTCAGTAAAACCCAGTATTCAGAGCCACTGAGGGCTGTCATTTCTTCCATGATGGTGGGAGGACAAGGGAGGAAAAGGAAGGCTCTGCAGTGGGGCCTAGGGTGTTCTGAGTACCATGTTTGTGTTAAAGAAGAGGATGTGCAGAGAGGATGTGCAAAACTGAATCAAAAGCATTCACCTCTGTATTCAGGCCTGAAGAGACTCCCTGATAACATTCACTGGGAGAAGATTTAATTAGAGGGAGCTGGATGGGGTAGGCAATGTCCTCACACTGGATTGGTTTGGAGAACTGGTGATAACGAAGCCTGTGTTCCAGCTGCACCTGAAGGCAAGCTCCCTGCTGCCCACTCCCAGGTTCATGGCATATTTGGCTTGCCTCACTGCACTCCCCCAGGTTCCCTGGGATATTGGCTTGCCTCCTGGCCTCTCTGCTTGCTCCAAATAAGTGCTGCAAACACCAGAATTGAGCTGCATCCTCCTGATGTGTTGAATAGTCAAATGCAGCCTGGCTGAAGCACCTCCAGACAAATGTAAAGCCCATAATTAATAGAATAGTAATATAAAAGACTATAGAGACAGTCCCTGAGTCCAGGAACGGATTTAAAGGTAAGATTCTTAAATTGACTTAGCAGCGTGACACTCAGAGCTGCCTCAGAGAAAATGTTATCCACAAATTTGCTTGCATTTTTCCTGAATGCGGGTACGGAAGGCGTTTTTACAGATAAAGAGGTCTTTAGGCAAAAAAAAAAAAAAAAAAAAAAAAAAAAAAAAAAAAAAAAAAAAAAAAAAAAAAAAAAAAGTAGGAAGCCTCAGAATGCTCGAAGTCCAAAGGGCATTTCTGGTGGTTTGCTAGCTCTTAACTCCAACCTAGCTAGAGCCTTTCAGTGAGATCCAGATTGAATCCGGATAGAAAAGACTCTCAGACACCAACCTCATGCATGGTGAGCATGTAGGTACTTAGACCAGGCCAAGGGAAAAGCTGAGCAGAGAAAGGAGCTTGACCTGTATGACAGGCATGTGGCTGCACCAGAGCTGAGATCCCCTCCTGCAGTGGGTGCTCTGCATGGACCTGCAATGAAGGAAAGTCATTTATATTTAAAGACAGCAGGTGGAGGAGGCAGTTGCTGGTGGAGAATGCTCCACTGATTAGGCACAAATGTAGGCTCTGACACCACTGGATACATGTGGAGGACACACATAGTCCTGCCAATGGACTGAACTCCGCAAAGGCTGAGCATCCCGTGCTTGGACAGCCAGGCTCTGCTCACAGGATGAGCTTACCAGGGTAGAGGTGCTCACTGAGCAATTTGGCCACTGAGAAAGCCCCAGAGATAACCAAGGAGCAAGGATGCGCTGGGCAACAGGAAAATGTTCAGAAAACATTTTATTTTTGTTCTGTTTGACCTTATCACATGGAGTTTTCTATGATTCACAATTGTTCTTCTAAGAAAAATACTGCTTTTCTGAAACTGGCTGGGGGAGCTTGTGACCAGTAGAGACCCACACACATCACAGATCTCTGGCCTACTTAAAGTCTAGCTGTACTTGCTGCATAGACAAATGATTCAGCCTCAAAGTACTAACCAATGTTTAGTGTTTGTAACTGTTGTGTGTGTGTGTGTGTGTGTGTGTGTGTGTGTGTGTGTGCTCCTGCTATGATATAGGACCTGAACTTGAACTACTCAGATTCCCATCTGCTTCAGTGAGACTTTTGCAGGAGCATCATGCCATGCTGTCCCAACTGAAGTCCAACATGGTGACATTTAATGAGTTTAGCATCAGTTAAGCCATTGAATTGATAAAGCCTCTCTACCTTCTTTAAAGCATGTATGCTTTAAAGCTCTGTAAAACTCTGTTGTAAGAGTATCTTCCCATAAAAGTGAACTTCTGTTTTGGGAAACCTCCTTTCTTTTCTATTTTGGAAAAGAAAAGTTCCTGTTCTGCAGAAGATGCCTTTAAAATAGAAAATCAACAATTGTTCTTACCAATAGACTTGGTACAAGCTTGGACAGGCACTTAACCTCTCTCTTTGCCATGTTGCTTCCCTCAAAAAGCTGCATTAGTTCTGTTTAATGTGACGGTCCTGAACAAGGGGAGCCTGTAATTGATCTCAGTTCTTAGGATAGGAGATGTTAAAGATAACTGACTGTATGTCTCAGATAGCTCTTGTTCATTTTAGCTAGCAATACCAATTGCATTCTTTTCAGCTCTTTTTATCATGCTTTGTCTATTCTCTTTCATTAAAGCCAATTAGAAAAATTTCTAACTGCACTGTATTATCTCTGAAATAATTACTAGCAAGTCATGAATACTCGATGTATGAGTGTTAATGAAAAGATGTTCTGTTTCTTAAATTAGCTATCTCCATATTTTTTGTAGTAAATTTTTCTTTTTTATTTTTCAAATCAAACTTGGAAAAGTGTAATAAAATGGTGGTGGGGCAGGGGTGTTATGAAAAAATCTAGGTGAACAGAGAAATTTTAGCACTTGGTTGAGATATTTACCATGAATTTTACATTTAAAACTCAGGACTATATTTTAGAAAATAAAATAGCTTGGTAAATTAACACTATTTGTAGACATTTTATTTTAGAATGTGTGCTGTCAAAATTTACTTTTCTGTTTCCCTTAGATGACCCACACTATTACCTTGGTTTGTGTTCTGTGGTTTTCAGCAGTGGCATTTTCATAAGTCTCATTTTTTTTTTTTTAATAAAGTTTAAGATTAGGTGAAAGACACCAAATTATAATGAAGATGAAAGTCTTACCGCTAGAGGGGCATGAGGATATCAGAGATAGGCATGCTCGTCAGACAGAAATGTTTGTCCGCTCAATTTTGTTGTACGTCAGTAAACAGAAAAAAAAATAGTGTGTGATCCTGTCACTAAAGGTAGAAAACTTGAAGCAGAGGCTCTTTTGTTAAAAGCAATATGGATATGTCACATTACAAGGGCTGTAGCTAGGAAACTCATGTGCCTCATGAGTGCACATGGAATGCAATGTGGGTTGCATGAGTGCAACCCAAAGTGAAGGTGTGAAGTACAAGAGGAATTTTATACATACTACATTTCATTAGGCCTCATATGAACACTGTGAGGAGTTTCTCTTAGATATGTCCTTGAATTCTTAAAAATAAAATTACAGAAAACTCTTGTCTAGAAACAGAATTGTCTCGTGAGCTTGAATATTTCCCCCACACTGTAGACCAGTACCTTTCTCTAGGCCCCTGGGACCTCCACCAAGATGTTGAGGTGTTGTGTGAGGAAGCACTGAGTGCAGGATGCAGACTTGCACGTCTCACCCACTGCACACATAGGTCCCAAACATTCAACCATGTAATAAAGTGACCCACCATCAACTGAACAGCTGTTCACTGACCCACTGTTAACTGAACAGCTTGAATGCAGACAACCATTTGATATAGGTGCAAGTGAAATGCTTACATAAATGAAGCTAATTTAACTTCTAAATTCAAAAGGTGGACCATGCTGCTAGATTCCTTACACCAGTTCAATGACTTCCAGGCTGGGGATGTGGGCATGAAGAAGTTTTCATCTTGGGATGAGCAGGTGGAGGGGGACTGGCAATGTCCAGATGTGCTCTCAAACATCCACTGCCTTCATCCAGGTGGTGATACCTGCAGTTGTTTGTCCAGTATCAAGCACAGCCCAAGTACAGGCTTGATCAAGAGCTCTACGTGCCCAGTAAATCAGCTCTGGCATTTTAGTGTGGAGTGATGGTGGCAGGAACGCAGAAGAGCTATGGATTTGTATAGGGGAATCTAACGATACCAGAAGACTCCCACTTTTGTGAAAAATCAGATGACTAGAACAGTCTAATTAACATTATTTGAAACAACAGACTTTCAAAGTATTTTCTTGGATTTTATATTTTTCCTAAAAAATGATTCCCTGAATGAAAGCAGCACAGTATGATTTTACCTTGTAGAATTTCAATCTTGCTCCTTCCGACCAAAAGCTGGCAGTGCCAAATGCAAAGCTTCGCTCCCTAAGTGTTACATATGAGGACAGCAGCCCTATGAAGATAAAAGTTCCAAGGCATGCAGCTGGCTGAGTTTATTGCCTAGAGCCATCCCATCAGGCCTCTGTTAAAGGTAGAGCTTCCACTTAAAGAAAGTCACTATCCGTATTCGCTGGTCTGTAGCTATGCTTTTCATTTTAATCTAGCTGTGTTTGTTCCCCTGCTTTCATTGCAAACAAGCAAAAATGAATTCTTAGCAATATGGGAATATATTTCCTAGTGCCCCATAGAAAATGCATTTCTTTGAGCTATACAGGCTACTGCAGAGGGAACCTTTTATGAGCTAGCGAAAGACAAGGGAAAATGGAGACATACAGGAAGATTTTTCTGCCTGGTAGCAGTTAAAGTGGATCGGATTTTCTATTCATAGCGCAGGTAAACCCAGCTCTGCTCTTCTTTGGGTTTGATCTAAAGCAGGAGCTGCAGCATGGAGTCTCCATGGGACTGGAGTGTGAGAAGGTCACTTCCTGACCTGGCCTCCAGAAGAAGAAACGAGCTTTTGATAACTTGTTTACTGACCCACTCTCTGGGTGGGACATATATATTTTTAATTGCTTAGTGTGGAAACTGTGCATTAGCAGAATATATAGTTACAAAAGGAACAGGTAAATTTTCATCAGAATGTTACAGATTGCAGCACTAGGCTGACTCCTGCAAACTGTATTATTAATGCACGAGGCTGCATTAGCGATAATGGGGTTTCACTTGTCTGCGACGGCAAGGGAGGGAGCTGGGCCATGTGACTGGCAGGAGGTGATTTTTGTGGTACTTTTTTTTTTCCCTTCCTTTCCTTCATGGTCTAATGCACTGAATATAAAATAGAAAATGCCACTGGGGGAAAAAAAAAAGCCTCTGCACTGTCTTGATTAGCCGTGTGTGCTGCTGGCTTGCTGCTGAGTTAACATTCCTCCCCAGGCCACACGGCCCTGCCTGGCGCGCCGGCTGCCGCTGCAGGCAGGACCCAGAGCTGGAAAAGGACGTGCAGGCTTCAGGAGAGGCACCGCAGAGCCTTTTGGACGCTGTGATGAGGCTCAGATCAGCCTCTGCAAGCTTCGTTCTTGGGCTCAGAGCCCCATCCCTGCTCGCGTCCAGCGACTAGAACCTCTGCCAGGGGTTGGAGTTTGGAGTGACTGCAGCTCCCGCTTCCCTGCCCTCACACGGAGTCTGCAGTGAGGGCTTTGCCCTGCAACCCTCACTGAGGCTGTGTCACCACAGGAGGGGAAGCGGCTGCTCCAGCTCGGAAAGCCTGAGCATGGAGAGGAATGTGGCACCATGGCCCATCAACAAGGCCACCACTGCGGGCAGGGAGCCTTGGCTCCCCTGTTTTGCCTGCATCCGAGCTGGAAGGCAATGCCCAGAAAGCTGTGCCATGGACTCCAGGAAATTAAGTTATCTCTTTAAGCCTCGGTCACAACAGTCTGTGCCAGAGGACTAGGAGTCCCTTGTGTCATGTACATCTTGCAGAGAAAACACTGCGGTCACTCCAGCCCCTGGCTGGTGAGCAGCTGCCTTGGCCCTGCGTGACTGCAGGGGCTTTACAGCAAGGTCGCTGCGGGAGAGGGAAATGTCTATTCCCACTGACCTTGTTCTTTATGGCAAGTGGGGAAGGAATCGCTGCTTTGGGTCAGCAAAAGACATTATAAATTGCTCTAGGATAGGCTTACTCCTTGTATATTTGTTTAAAAGCTCTCTATATAAATAAAAAAGAAAAAATTTCCCTGCTTTCTTGTGCTCAAAGGTGGTAGAAAAGCCTTTCCGCTAACAAATATACAAATGCTGAAAATTATCCAGACCTCTGCCATTGCCAGTTTATCAGAAAACGGCTCATGAATATGATTAAGTAATTACACAGCTATAGAAAGCTACTAAATATTCCTGCTATGAGAAAATCATGGGAGCTCTGATGATGGACAGTGATTTCACAAAACCTAATGCTGACCCACATTGTATATGTGTAATTGTGTACTATTGGAACTAGTGCTCTTTTTGCATTTGATTGTAATGAATTTTTCTCTTTTAATGTTTTATTTTCTAGTGTATGATATATAGATAATATTCTCACATTGCCATAAAGATCCTCATTGTTTTTGCAAAATTTGGACAGGAAAGGAATTAATATAGAGAAAGATTACATTACAGTTAACAAGGCTTCCGTTCCCTTCTACTGATTTTTTTCATTTTTACGTTTCCTTGAAGATTTACATTGCTATTTTCATTTGTGTAATGGCAGTCTTTCTAAAGAAAGAGGAAATAAAATGTGATAAAACACTAGTCAATCATTTTCTGATAATTTCTTTGCAAGCTAGAGAATCTGACCTACATTATTTAGGTACAAGTAAAAATGCACGAAGCTGTAACTGCTCTCCAGGATGCTACTGGATAACATGATGACAATTGTGCTACAGAGCATCTTTGCACAATTCTTTATGTGCTTAGACATATGGTTCATTTCTCCATTTCTTACTTGAACTGGACATAAGTAAACATAGACTATTTTTGCTCATACATATGTACCAACTAAAGCTTTAGTGGCAAGCTCATTTCACAGAATTATAGAATCATAGAATGTTTAAGGTTGGAAGGGACCTCAGAGGTCATCTAGTCCAACCTCCCTGCACACGCAGGGTCACCTAGAGCACATGGCTCAGGGCTGCATCCAAGCGGGTTTTA
>JAUBOD010000729.1:2564774-2584134 GCA_032353885.1 Nothura maculosa
GAGCTGCTTTCCAGCAGGTCGACCCCTAATCTGTACTGATGCCTGGGGTTATTCCTCCCCAGGTGCAGGACCCTGCACTTGTCCTTATTGAACCTCAGGAGGTGCCTCCCTGCCCAACCCTCCAGCTTGTCCCCAGGTCCCGGATGTGCAGTACTGACCCCTGTGGAACACCATTGGCCCCAGGCCTCCAGCTGGACTTGGCACCATTTATAACCACCCCCTGAGCTCTGCCATCCAGCCAGTTCTCAATCCACCTAACTCTACTCAGACAATCCTCACTTCCAGAGCTTTCCTATGAGATTAGAGAGATTTCCTATAATGGTTTGTGATTTCCTATGAGATTTCCTATGGTAATCTATGTTTTCCTATGAGATGGTCTAAAATGTCTATAGTATTTCTCATATGCAATGAAAATGCTACTAAAATGCTACTATAATCAAGCTAGAGTGGATTGTTCCTAAGGAATCTTCCTGCAGTTCTCTGGAAAAAAAAGTGCAGTTTTGTTTAGGTCTTGCTTGAAAAAAAAAATGTGATTAGCACAACTCACAGAAAACTTTGCAGGCCTGTCCAGGCCTACACTAGGATGGTGAGGAGGAGATTTTAGGGCACCAAAGGATTTTTGAGAATCCTCATTTCAGGTTTCTGTTAAAACTCATAACTCTTGATCCCTGTACAATGTTAACTTTTTCAGTCTACTTTTGATCACAGTCACATTTCAAAAGACTGAATTACTTTTGGCTAGTCTCATACTGTATATTTTATAAGTATTACTTATTTATACTGACATTTTCTGAAATATAAATTTTGCTCAATGTTAAATACATTATGACCCATACAGACATGTAACCTTAGGTGCCTAAGAGTTACTGAGCCCTTGGAAGCCTCAGTTCCCTTTTGTTTAGCAGTCTAAACATTGGTTCAAACGCAGGCACATCAGGTAAGTCTGAGTTCACTCAGCCCTTGTGTGTGTTCATTGCAGCAGGAAGATAGGTGCAAATTACCAAGTGTCAGATGTACACCTCCTTATATAATCCACCTTACATAAACTCCTGAAGCTGAAACTGCATGTGAACTAAGGTAACGATAAGATCAGCATGCAATTCTGTACTAGCTAGGATACAAAATTTATTGCCATGCCTTCCAGTGAAATTGGGAGTAGGAAGATTTCTAAAGAAAAGATTTATAAGAACTGAAAAAACAGTGAGTTAAAGACAGATTTTAATATGAAGAAGTAGGAAATTCTGTTTTACTCTGTTTTTTGATGCAGAGAAAAAGAATTTGTTATAAGGAAAAATTTGAAAGTAACTGGTATTATTGAGGCCATTCTGCTCCTTAAAAATGGGAGGTTGAATTGCTTATTTAAGCAACTCAAAACTTCAAAAGTTGCTTCCTTTTTTTTCCTTTTTTTGAGTATTTGACTAGATTTCAGGTGAGGATGGATTTATTGAAAACAACTAAGCTATGTCTAAGACTCAAACTTGAGATGCATGGTTTTGTTCATGGTAATATTTAGTTTTTTACTAGGAGAAATCAGGCGTTCTTGTGCAAGAAGGCACATTGTGCAATATGGGAGGTTTCTGTAGTCGATTCTCTATAGGACACAGATTTTGTCCTTTCCTTAGGAATTTTACTCCAGATGATTAGCTATATTCATACCCTTAAAAAAAACCTTAGTCTGCATTTGCTCATAGTTAACTTGAGCTTTGCCACCTTTTTCAGGTTTCTTCTCCTTAGCATGCTCTGCTCAGGATATGCAAGACCTAAGAGTTTTCTTCACACAGTGGCAACAGGATGACACAAATTCTGCCAGCATTCTTCACCACAGATTTTTTCAGATGTGATTCTTAAAAATACACAAATCAGTCATCTGCAGGATCTACCAGGACCCTTCAATAATATAAAACTTGACAGGATGAAGAATCTAGTGATAGCCAGAGGGCTAGCCTTCCATCTCCTTGAACAAATGGAATACATCCAGCTTAACAAGTTTAGGAAGCTTGGGCCAAAAGCAGCTTATCTTCTGCATATTGTGGAAAACAACTCTACCTCTTACTCGATAAAGTATAACACACATCTGCTTGGCCAAGTGAGCTGGTGGCCTCCAGAGCAAATTGCTCAAATTAGATCCTTATATGCCTGGGAGGTATAACAATTTATAACCTCTGTGGGGTGAGGACATACTGATCACTGAGTCATTGAAGATAGTCAGAGACAGACCTAGTGGACAGTCAGTTATGCAAAATCCACAAAATTTTGATTTTATTCCTGTAAAATGAATCTGGAAATTATGTGTTTGCTGGACAAAGCAAACCTATGCCTAAGACAATGGCAGATAAAAATCTGAGGGTTTTTTTTTTGTTGTTATTTTCAGGATTTTGGAGGAAGTTTTACATAAAAGAGATTATATCATTATGGATAGAGGAATATCATTTTATCTTCCAGGTCACTGAGAAAATGGACTTTGGCTGCCCAACTGAATGTTCTGGGTACAAGCAGAAGCACGCCATGTTGATGCTTTAGGAATCCTTTATCAAACTCAAGTAGGTCATGCTAAAGGTCATGCTAACATATGAAGGCAAACCCAAAGAGCAACTGGTTTCCCTGCAGCCCACTACTAGACACGGGGCTGTTTCTTGCACAGTACAAGTGTTCCTTTGTGACTTGCAAAAGTAACAGGTCTGCAAAATCCCAAAATGAGACAGGAAATGCATTCTGACTAAATGCATTAACACCGATGCTGGTCAAATGAGAGAGGAATTCTGCTTTTAAAGTTTCAGTAATTATAGACTTCAGATAGGTCAATTTAGGAATCTGTTAAAAAAAATCAAAATTAGATGGAATAAACTATTTTGCTGTTGATTCAGACTGGTGAATGTCATATCTTTGGAAAGTTGGAGAAGGTCCAACCCATGATTAGCTTTCACATGACAAAGCAATATTGGAAAAAATACCTGGATTAAGGCTTGTTCCACATCCAAAATACACTTTTTTTTAACCTAGGCAGTAATCTTCCAGAAATATATGGACTGAGTTCTGGCACAGGATGCTATTCCATGAGCAGCTGCCTCCTTTGACAATGATGCAATCTATATCTACAACGAAGAGTCCCACTTGTAATGACAGTAAGCATAGAATAGCTATCTACAAAACATAGCTCTCACTATCAATGTGATTAATGTGCTGTCCTTCTTTGTGAGATAGTTCTTTTCAGACTCAATAACTCACTTATCTCATCGTGCAATCCTTAGGACAAAGGAGCAGGTAGGTTCCTCTTTAGACATTGTGAGACTAATTTAGACAGATTGTTTGAAACATTTCCACTCTTACCTACCCTATCGATAAACTTCATTAGGATCTTCAGGATGACAGTTTAGAGAGAGGCCTAAGAGTAAACTTTCAAGACACTCAAAGAGGAACTGTGTACAGCTCCATCCAAACTGAGTGTGCAAATAGTCAAAGAAGTCTCAAAAATACCAGTATATATAGCATTTATTCCCAGCATTCAGGCAGCTGGGAAGAATACTTAACTCATAGTTGTTACAACAGAAGGAGAAAATAGTCAGACATTGAGACAGAAAACCTAGCAGCAAAATGGCCTAGCTAGTTACTGAAATAAAAGCAGCATCTACTTCATGGTTTTTTTGTTTATGCATTTATTTTGGATCACAAATCACTTTAGGGACTTCATTCAATGAAGAGCACAAATAGAAGACTTTTGATGTGCAATCCCTTATCTTAATATACTTTTACATATACTTTTTTTTTTGACCATCTGACATTAAATGTAGGTTAAGACACAAATGAGGTTTTGTCCACCTCAGATGGAAAAATATTTGTGAGTGGGAACAGCACAAATATATACTTAAGACCAGACTGAATATGTATGAAAGAAATCAGTGAAAGCAAAGACTTGCTTTTCACTTTGACAGGAATCATCTTTATTTGTATGGATTGGCCTGCATTTAAGAATTTAAAGATGCAGATGTTTTGGGTTTATTTTATTTATTTTTAGAAGGTATCTGCTTTATGTCACTCTGGAGTTTTGCTCATTGATTGGTGAGATTTGCACAGTGGGATCGAAAAGATGGAATAAAAAGTGATTGCAGGCACAAATGATGTTGACTGATTGCAATGTGTAAAAAAGTGCTAGAATGGGACAAAGATTATGTCTGAGAACAACAAAAAGAGGGAGAGGAAGATGGAAATTGACTGAAGATGGTTTTATTTGGTAGTAGCTGAGCTGAGATTAAGTTTTTATTTTTAATTAGCAGGTGAGGTCAGATTGTATAACGAAAAATGCATAAAACCTATTTCTGGGGGTCAATCAAGTAGTAGAATCTGTGTGTACCTAGCACATTTGTGGCTTCAGAGCAATTGTTTTTTTGCAAAATCTCTCTGCATGGTAGTTCAACCAACATTTCATTCAAGCTGACATCTGGTTTGCTTTCCCTTGAGGCTATGATACACTGCTTTCTTGCCCCTCTTGAGTCTTCTTGTCAAAAAATCCAAACCTAAAAACCTAAGTTGCTCATATTATAACTGAAGTAACTCCTTTCTTTTTCTTTCCTTTCTTGTCTCCAGTGAGAACCACAAGCAACAACACCTTCCATAAGAATAAAAACATGATTATAAATCATAAATATTTTTAAATACACAAATTTTCTGCTTCAACAGTGTGGCTTATCTTCAGAAGCTTTCTTGACAATATAATTTTGAAAGAAAGCCTCTGAGAAAGAAAGACACAGCTGACCTGTTTCTGAAAACTTACCAATGCAGAGATATCTGTGTGAGATACAGAAGGCAGCTGAGACTTTATGTTAGACATCACGGAATGACCAGCTTTATCAAGAGGAAAGGCCAGCTGGGCACATCAGTGGATACTCAAAATAAAGCATATCCTCTGACCATTGGGTAAACATATATATATATA
Source organism: Nothura maculosa (assembly GCA_032353885.1). Lineage (NCBI taxonomy): Eukaryota > Metazoa > Chordata > Aves > Tinamiformes > Tinamidae > Nothura > Nothura maculosa. The sequence continues at coordinate 2,569,705 of JAUBOD010000729.1, forward strand.
CATAAATCTTTCTCATCATTTCACCTCATTTCACTATTCTTGAATGTCTAATTTGTTCTTGCACTGATTTTTGGATCTTCTCATTGTTACCCTCAAAAACTTCTATTGAATGTCATAGCTCAGAGTTTGTATTGACTTTGTTGACTAAGACTGTTCTTAATGTATTTCCGATTAATATAGTTCAAAGGAATATAAACTATGTTTAGAATTTGCAAAACAGACTTTATTTTCCATTTTTGTTCCAATTCAATTCAAACTCAGTTATGTTACTTAAACTATGGACTAGAAGAATGGTAAGTTACCATGGCAGAACTGGAAGCTCAGAATTGAAGATCTCTTTGCTGTTAGTGGTTATTACCATATTTCTCTTCAAATTAATGAAACAATTAATCTGTCATCCAAAGTATTTGACGTAACTTACCTGGCTTTGCTCTGTCAGAGAAGAGGACTATATAAGGAGTAAGATATCTCTGGAAAATAATTTTGAAAGTTGTTCTTCACTGTCATACAGCTGTTAATTTCTGTTTCTCACACCATATGCTCTGCTGTTTGCGTCCTTCCAAGAGGCATCATACCAAAAGGTCCTTATGAATCCTTTGGCCTTTGGCTCTGAAAGCACTGCTAACTACAATGAAAAGCTACCATTGTAATGACAAGAAAGTCTAATCATGTGACCTGGCAGCAAAGTAAGGCTCAAACCGAAACACTCACTTTGGTATATGTGAAACAGTATACCCTTAAGGATGTCCCTCTGTTAAGCTTTGTGTATCAGGTATAACAATTTCAAGCTGGGCCAGGTGGAATTCTGTGTAAGAGTTTGCTCCATGCTTGAGAATCCTGGAGCAGGAGGAGGGGAGAGCCAGACAGGAGAAAGAGACAGCAAGTAGGGAAACTGGGAGATTCATAAGTGAAGAAAGACGCATAGGTTCAGGAGTGATGAAAAGACACACAAGTTCAGGAGTGATGCAAAGTGACTTGAAGTACTCCGTAGAGTTTGGGAAAATTCAGAAGGCTACTGAAAGTTGCTGGAGTAGAAAGCAACACTTTATAGTTTTTCTAGTTTCTAATTCTCTCCTAGAAGAACATGGGAATAAAGGGAAGTTTCACAGTGCTTTCTTTTAATGCTTAAGACATCAAGCTGGACATTTTCTGTTTAAAGAGTTACTTTATTCAAATTTTTATTTTATTAAAACACAACTTTAGAAACTGAAAGCTGTTGTTTAAAGTTCTTTTAAAATTAGAAGGCTTTGAGTGAGAAACATTTCTGTCTCCTGCACATGTACCTCTCATTATATCAGCATCAGTGAATAAATCATAGAAACTGTGACAGTGCAGGTGTGTGATTTAGCAGATATAAAATGGTCCACACAGGTTGTCTATAGCATAGTTTTAATCTTAACTAACATTAAATGTCTCCATCAAGCTGTCTATTTCTGCTGTGCTCTACAAGTGCTTATTTCTCAACATGTATTATGTATACATAATAATATATACCAAGTATAGAAGGTATAGAAGAAGCTTAGATAGATACGTAGATCAGCTGGAGAGCTCTACAGGGAAGATGTTAAGAGGTATTTCAGGCAGATGCCCTTACTACTGGTTATCATTAATATTGGAAGCAATTAACCACTACTTACTATAAAATGTAGCACACTGTATAACCCATCATTTTATCAGTATTTTGATACATCCATATAGATACGGGAATTTTAGCACTTTACTGCAAAGAGGACCAACCTCAATTATTACAAAAGTCTCCCCTCTATTCCAAATTCCTGATTTAATGTAGTGTCCATTGGCCAAGGTGTCCATAGTTTCTACTCTGTTTTATATAGGATCTGAATTTCATCCTGTAAGTCTTTAAGTTGCTGTTTCTACACTTGACATCTACTGCGTTACCCACAATATAATGCTAAACACTTTGTAAGTAAAACAGGCCCAGGTGTTCATAGAACATGATACTAATTGAAATCTTTCGCTTTTGTGGCAATTTCAACAATCTATCACTGATAGCAATTAATTTTCACTTCGCATTGCCATTTTAGTACACTAATGTTTCAAGCCTTATTTCACTGATATGTCACCCTTTTATTTCACTACGAAAAAAAATTGAATTCCCATAGCAGATGTCTCTGAAAATGTAAGTTCGAGATCTTTAAGATACTGTATGACCAATTCTTTAACGAGCATACAGATCTTTTTCAGGGCATATGACTTGGGAATTCTTAAAACATCATCATAAAATTGAGTTACACAGCCAATAAGGTTCCTGTAAAAACAAAACACATTATATTCCTGGTCTGAATTGAATGTGACACTAATTGCAGACACTATTGCTTCTGGCCCATTGCCTCAGGGTACCGTTGTTTTAAAAGTGATCTCAAAAGACAATAGTGTCTTCAGACTAGGGAAACTGGGATTTGAATTTCTAGTAGCAAAGTGACTATCCTTTGGCTTTTTTACTCCGAAGAGGAACAGAAGAAGTCTCTAAGTAATCCTAAAAGCAGACCATAGTTATTAGTGTCTCAAAAATCTCAAAAGAAATTGAAAAAATTAGTCGCAAAAGTGTCAAAAATTCTCAGAGTTATCAAAAAAGTAAAACTGTCATTGATAGATTTGTTACAGAAATCTGAAACTAGATTTTAGCATGAAACTGACAGCTTCATGTTAAAAAACCTCTGACATCTTCTCAAACTTTATAATCCTTGTGATTTATTCTAAGCTTTCCAACAAAGGTTTTCCAGCTTCTTTACAAACATCACCCATTATTATTTACACGACTGTGCCTTTATGGATGTACATACATATACAGACACACTTACATATACACACATATGCATATAAACACACAAATGTGCACACGCATACACACAGTTTTCAAACATTCTGGGCCTGTAAAATACCATTAACTCTTAGACTTCTCAAATGCCATTTGAACCTATATTTTTTTCTTTTAATCAAACATAGTAAAAATAGTACTGCCTAATATGATATCTTGGACAATTTGTAGACCCCTGGTTCTCACAAGAGTTCTAGAGATTACAGTTTGAGTTTGCAGTATCAATCCATCAGAATTAAGAATTTCTTTGCAATTATAACTCAGAAAATCAATGGGATTTAGTGACTTGGCTGGTGGATTAAGTATAGGAGATCTGTGCTCTATTCTGTGTTAACCCACAACATTTCGGAGATCAGTTCCTCATCTTGCTAATAATATTGATGGCTACTTTTGTGAAGTGTTTTGAAATCTACTACTGGTAAATTCTGAATAAGAATAATTTAGAGATAGAGATACAGATGTTTTCAAAAATCATACATAGAAGCTCATATGCTGAGCTGCATAGGGATGATGGCTGTGTCTTCTTTCTTTTCCCCTCCAAGTCCTCCTTTTGAATCAAGTATGTATTTTCCTCTCAAAAGTTTAAAATAAGTCTTCATTTACCAGATCAAGTTTTATGATATGCAAATACTTTAAAATGAGCAAGTTATGTCTGTTCCAAAAAGACTTTTTAGGCCCAGCATTCAGCTTGAAATGCTGAACCTCCTCACTGCTCTATGGAACAACGGCTCTAAGCAGAACAACGCTCCCCTGTTCAACCAATCCTGCTGAGAAGAAGGTTTTTCTTATGTTCAGCTATTTTGAATTTCCTGTGATTTATTTGGTTCATCCTGGAATTATTTTAAAGAATGAAAGATTCATTTCATGAAAATTTATCCAAACAGATGTTTTTAGCTTAAGAAAAACGTAACTATGCTTTTTAACTAAAAGGGTACAGAAACATTTCAACCATCTCAGTATCAATACGCTGTCCTTTGTACTATAATTTTTGGCCACTGTGGTATCTGTTATCACTTACTCTTACAGAAAATTACAGATACTCATCCTCAAAGATGAAAGGGTCAATAAATGTATAATAATTATAATGCCAAACTAAATAGCCATATTGCTATCAGAAGAAGCGTAGTTCTAATTTCCCTATCTCCAAGCTTAAAATTCACTTACAGCAATCCTACAAAAAATCTATGGCTTTCAGACAGTGACTGGTAATTTTAAGTCACATAAGTAGCAACTATAGCAACTTCGATCTAATAATGATTGTTCGCTGATAAAAACTAAGGGGAAAATGTTCAAAAGTGCAAAGGCAATACCACTGACAGTCACTGAGACCTAGACACCTAATCTATGCCCTGAGAAATTCTCTCTTAAACAAGAGTACCCAAAGGAAAGAGAAAAAAAAAAATAAAAACTTTTTGAGCCTGTTTGAGCAGTTTCTGGTTTCTGAAAGGGACTAATAGTAAGTTCTAGCTATAAGTTTCACAGTTCAGTCATGCACTAAATGAAAAGATAGTCTCATGCACATTTTAGATACTTTGCATGATGTTTTTATTGTATACTCCTAGTTCTTACTATGAGAAGTAATGAATAATCATCTCGGGAGTTGCATGGAGAAGGAGACCAGGAACTTACAGACTTCACCATTTCCCTTCTTAAGAACTTCTTTTTGAAGTTGAGTAGATCTAACCTGCTTAAATGAGCTTATCTTGTGTTACTGAAGGAGTGCCAATGCAAAGGAAGAGTGCTAGTATTTTCCATGTCTTTCTCCCATTACTTGCCTTTTGCTGCTTGCGATCCAAAAATGATGCTCCATGAGCAACTATATCACCTTCTATTCTTGTTTAAGAAGGCCCTTGAGAACAATTGTGATATAAAAGAAATTGCATTTTTTTTGTGCCCCTTGTCTCTTCTGACCTCACTTTATACCTTTGGCAATATACGAAAATTACAATAATAATAATAAATCTGCTATTTTCAAAAGGCTCCCACACTGCATTTTTATTCTGTATCAGTATTTGACTGCTTCCGGTTGACACCTCAGAGTTCTCTAAAGTTAAAGAATAATTCTTTTGTATTGCTTTTTCTTCCAACTTGCCTGTGTGAGTCATTTATATGTGACATTTTAAGCTTTTAATATAATGTCACGTGAATTCAGAGCTCAGATATCAACCAGTTTTTGAAAGCTTGGAGTCCATGAGCTTGTAAGGAATAATACTTTCTGTAAACTGTTTGTGATATGAGTTCTGTAACTTTGGTATGCTCTCATTTCTCTCTATAATCTGTGTTGTGGCCCATTCCCATTGTGACTTGAGCTCTTATTAACTCCTACAACCTGTCTTTCTTCAAAAAAAAAAAAAAAGAAAAGAAAGCAAAGAGCATATGAGTTGGAACTTGCATGATCTATTTCTGAAATTCTCATCCATTGGCATAGTTTGCAGTGATCTTGCATTTTCCACTGAGTAGAAGTGATAAGAAAATTGTTTGATCTTTTTGAAGGAAGGCTGAAATTAATATTTTCCTCTCAAGTATAAATTTACAGCTGCTCATTAAGTAATAAAGGAATTGCTTATTCCTCTCTTTATGTAGAGTTTTACATTTGAATCATAAATTAACCTGTTTGTGCAGAGTTTGCTGGCTGGAATTATTTGAATTTGATCCTCTAGAGGGAAAATATTAAAAGTTTAGGAGGAGACACATTAACCTTGATTTTCACACAGATTTGCTGAGACATACACTAGTAATTAATATCCATCCATCATGTCTCTTGCCTCTATCATAGACCTCTAGAAACAAAATTAAAGAAAAAAAAAACTTATGCCCTATAAATAAGTGGATATGCATTTTTTTTGTCTACACTTTTTTCATCAGAAGTTGCATTCTTATGATGAAAAGAACTTAGGCAAATCTTGCAAGTTATTAAACTCCAAGTTCAAAAACTTTGCAAGTACCTCAAAGCTGAGTGGTAAAAAGCTCTGATGATATTATAAAACTACTGCATTTTGCATCTAAATAAACATTTTCTCAGGCCACTGAAATGAAAAAAGAGCTTTAAAATAATAACTACAAATCACTATATATATTATAAATAATATAATATATTAAATACTATATAATATTTAAAATATTTATGATGCTGGAGAAAGATGTGAATATTAACCAAGAATGTGTTCTTGCAGAGAGCTGTATTAATTGTGACTGCCGTCTTCTGGGTAGACTTTCAACATGGGCTGCTAACTTCTGAAGAATTTGATTCCTCCACATGTCATAAAAGACTCTTCATAAATTCAGGCTTAAATCTTCTCTGGTAAAATGGAAGAACATGCTCAAGCATGAGAACAAAATGTCTGATACCTGAGGGATTCATAGGTGTAAATTGAAGAGTAGAAACATTATTTTCTAGATGTTTCTATTTAAATAGCTAGAAATGTCGACTTCACATGGATTTTTTTCTCTTTTTATACTAAGTATTGATAAATTGAATATATAGAAAAGAAAGAAATTAACTGTATGAGATATAGTTGATTTAAGTTGTGAGTGGAAAATATTTTATTTTTCTTCCCAGTTTGCTCTTTAACTGGGGCAAGGTACAAAAAAAACCCAAACAAACAAAAAAAACCCAAATTTGCTTCAATTTATCATGTCACAAATATTATATCTAAAAGTCAAAAAACTCAAAAGGGCAAAAACCATGAAGCAACTAAATAATTTAAATCTTGAAACTTTAATTTCAAAAATTTAGTTTCAAAGTCTAAAGTTGTCGTAGCTTTACTTTAATACATGCCTTATGATAAAAATTGTTTTCCCTATAACATAAAAAAGCAAATGTTCAGACCAATGTTTCATTGAAAAAATCCAAATTATATGATCTAATAAGAAAAAGACAGTGTTGTAGATAGATAGAGAGTAGCAGCAGTTATCTGTAACACTTAGAAGGTGAATGGAATTGAGAGGAGGTGGCTGATTTGGATGATCACATTGAAGTAGAAGATCAGGAAAAAGCACAGAGGTACCTGGTCTCCTCTATTAATCTCCTATAGATCAAGGCTTTAAGTGTGCCACAGGAGCAAGACATGGTTCATATGTTTCAGATTGAATACTGTTTAAAGTATTAGAAAGTGTTTATTTTCTGAACAAAAAGGAATTTAAATATGGTTACAACTTGGAAAAGTTTGGTTTTCTGGCCAGAAAATTGGCAAGCTTTACTGTAGACTATTAATTTGTTGAGCTTTAACAAATGAGTCTATATCTATCCATTAGTCTCTCTCTCTCTCTATATATATATATATTCATAATAATCCACTATGAATTTATGATATATGGCACCACACAACACAAAATATGACAAGAAAAGGCTGCATAAAACTAATGCAATGCAAATAACATTACTATCACACACTAATTTTTAATGGTTATCATCAAGCTGATGTTAGCTAACCTAGACAGCATACAAGAATCAGGAAACAAAAGTTAAGCACAAAGGAGTATAGAAACATTATTTAGGAGACAAAATAGTCAAAGCCCAGCTGGAGTTAAAACTGCCTATATATATGTATGTGTGTAAAGGGGCAGTTCATCACTAAAAGAAGTTATCCATAGGATATGTGAGGGTGTCCATTCTTTCAGGATGTCAATACATGATAAAGCTGAACTGATTTAGTATGGGCATTGTCCTGCCTGGAATCAGAGTTTGGATCAAATATTATCCAGAGGTCCTTCCAGTGAACATTTTTTGTTTCTCAGATTCTAATTCTTATTCCTCCTTCTTAATGCACTGTTTTCTTCCACTATTTCAATGTTACTAAACAACAACAACAAAAAAGTTTTGCATTTATGCAGGCAATGTTGTTAGCAAAGAGCATGGAAGTCTGCATTGACAACAGGTGAAATATAAGCGATGTAGAAATCAGAACAGATTTGCTTTTTATATAGTTAAGGTGGTAACTAATAACAGAGGAAGGATTTGATGAAAGAATTTGGGTAAGAAACCAGATCTTTTGTTTCTTTGTTCTACTCAGTTGGGGGATCAGGATCACCTTGGTGGAATTATCTAGTAACTTTAAGAGCTATGGATGCTCTCATCAGTAAGATCTCAATAAGCAGAAGCTGTCAAATAAGTAGACTGCAGAGAAGTGTTCTATATTACCAGCTACTAAAAGAACACTTTGGGTTATAAATATCCATAAGCTTTAATGGAGAAGAGAACTGTGCCTGTCAGCGGAAAAAAAATACTATCAACCTGTGATGCCCTGCACAAATAATGTCAAACTTGGGGCACGATGCAGATTAAGGTGCACTTTAAGCCATCTACTAAATGGAGTATTAGCTAGAAACTGGATCTTGCCATCAATGAAACATAATTTAATATATCTAAGGGCCAGTTATTGGCTCACCTATCTCAGCTGTAGAGGCAAGGAAGGCAAAAAAAAGTCCTTTTGACTGTAAGTTCTCTTTTGAGTTTTGTTCCTGATTGTGTTTCATGACAGTATCTTAAAAATAAATTTATTGCCTTGAATACAAGAATACTCCCTGCTTCTCTTACAAAAAAAAAAGAAAAAAAAAACACTACTCCAATGGAATATCAGCAATATTTTATAATGTGCTACGTCAGAGAAAATAGTAAAGAATGTATTTAGTTTTACATGAGCAGCTGATAGGCAATATTGCGGGTAGACAGTCTGGGTTTATGATACCACTTTCAAGTTCCAGTCCAACGTCTGCTATTAACTTGTCATTGACCCTTAGCAAGATATGTGCTTTCCCTTTACCTTATCATCGTCACTCTACCTTGCCTTTACCTTGCCACAGTAAATATGAGGTTAATAATGTCTGCACACCTTTTATAAGAACTTGAGAACTCTGAGAACCAAAAATGCCAAGTACTTCAACTGGGCAGGACCTCCTCAGGAAATAGGGAGACACCTAATTCGCTGTTAGGTTTGATAGATTTTCATGATTGCTTATGGTAAAAGAGTTTCTTCGATTGCAAATATTTTCATCTCAACTTATATTTAGATTCAGACATCCAAAGACCCCCCAAAATTTGATGTCTGAAAACAGGAATATAAAAAAAGAAACTAAAGGGCATGTGTCTTAGAAGAGACAAGGACACAGTTAAGAAATTGCAGAGAGAATAGCCAATAAGGGGAATGGAGTTATGCAGAGTTTAGAAGGCAGGAATGTGGATAATGAAGATAATGGGAGGTTAATGAATGGATTGTAAGAGAGGCTGTCCATAATGTAGATGATTACTAGAGCAGCATTTTGGATGAAATTAATAACTCAAGTGAGAAAGGCCAGAGATGAGGCAGCAATAGACAAAGCAACTAAAGATGATCAAGTTTGGACTCTTTTTTTTTTTTTTTTTTGAGACAATTTTAGGAATAAAAAGATGGAAGGAGAGAAGAAGAGAGAACATCTGCCTAGTGTATGCTTATGGAAAATAAAGCAAAAAAAAACAATAAACAGTGTGGGAAAGGAGACCTGAGAAGCTTGGTTTTAGCTTGAGCAGCCAGATGCAAAGTAGCTCTTAGTGTCTAACCAAATATGAACTGCATGTTAGTTGTACCTTGCAGGTATTCCATGCATAGAAAACTAAACCTTGATTGTTATTAGGAACCTGTTATTAGGAATCCTTCAATTCTCTCTAATTCCTGAACTTGCTTGCTAATTTTGATAAATATATGATTACTCATAATATATAATAATCTAACCATTACACTCACAAAATCAAAAAAAAAAATTCTGTTATTCTATTGCTTGTTATCCTATTGCTTGACAATAGTAATGCTTCTGTACTTCAAAGATATATATTTCTTCTTCATGTTTTTTAACCTCAGCTTTTATACAAATAAGACAAATACTAACAGTAGTAATACTTAATGTGTGACCTTATATATGCAGTGGAAAATATTTATAAATTGAAATATATTTTAAACACAAATGATATTTGATAAGTGATGTGGAAGATGAAAGCAAGTCAAGGGTCCTTTTGAAGCCTTTGTGCAAGGTATGACAGTTCAGGTATATCCTGTTGCTGGTCATACAGGCCATACAAGAAATACACTTTTAATATGAAAATATAAAGTCTTACTATGAAAAGATGAGGACATCAAAAAAATCTGGAGATAGCTGAGATTCCAAGAGTTGCTTTCCTTTAATGCATTGTGTGCAAAATGAGGCACAACTACTGGGTCCATTATAAAGTATCCTTTGAACTGCCTCCCACCCACAGACTGTAAAGGCCACCTCGGTTCCAGGCTTGCAGTGCCTCCCTGATATGAATGAAAAGCATCTCTGATCTCTCCTTATCCCAGCACATCTGTAATGTGCACAAGGGTATATAATAGCTCTGAGTATTGTGTCAGTAGAGGAATCATCTTGGTACATCAGACTCTGGTTCAACCACCAGAATCTGATGGCCAGCAACAAGCTTTCTACATGTTCACTCTAAAATGTTAATTTTGTCATCCTTGCAATTATCCAAATATCCTTTTGCTTTTTGCTGTTTATAAGTATTCTGAATTAATTTTTTTTTCTTCTTCCTTTTTCTCTCTTTTTTTAAAATCTGGTATATAGCTATTAGGCATATAAATATATGCCTAATACAATGAGCTACAAGCTCTTGCTCAGCCATAAGCTTCAACAGCATTTTGTTGCACTGGTATGACAGAGTCTTATTATAGAATAACAAAATATTTGCTTTTGTCTGTTTGAATTCGCCACCTTCTGATTTCATTGAATATTTCTGTTCTTTTGCTAGGAAATAATCCTAACAAGTACAGTCATAAACCACTTCACATATTAGACAGAATTCTTGCATCTGGAGCTGGCTTAGAAATGAAGGGTAGAAAAAAAAATGTTATAGGACTTTCTATAGCTACCCTTTTTCACATTTCAGAAAAATCTCACATTTAAGAAAAAAAAAAAGGGACAAAAATTACAACGCATAACCAGATCGCAATAGAATGATCAGCGACAAAAGTCTGTCAGTAACATTAACACTTCAGATAGAAGATGTAAACATATTATATGCTTCAAAACCTAATTTTCCTTATCTTTTTAGTATAACCACAAAGACACCAAACTAGGTGGGTTAACCTTGCAAATAAAACAAGCATATTCAATAAAATGAAAGTGATGAAATGATTATATTCTTTTGTGTTAGGATACATTCTTAGTTTAATTTTTCTGTAAAAAAAAACAATAAACAAGGATAATTGAGGTCTGTCATTGGATTCCAGTGGTTTCTACATAGATTTTTGACATAGCAAAATTAATAAGAAGCCCAAAAGCAGCCCAGAAGAAAGGAACATGCTGTGTTGTTTGTGGTGTCTTACAGATCTCAAGTAAAGAGCAAGTTTTATAGATTTTTATTACAAGGAAGCTTATGGAAGAGTAGCAAACTTTTCAGCACGGAAAGACTTGTATTGAATGGCATTTTTTTCTGGTTTTGTAACCAGAACCACTTAAGTGTTCTAGAAAAAAATTAAAGTTCATTCCTCCCTTCATGTTCAACTACTGGAGCATAGCCACAAGATTGCATCTGCCTTTGCAAAGATGGACCAGCACAATGGATAAATCCCAGTGCAAGGAGATAGTCACTCATTTGAGACTGCCAGACTGTTAATGATGGAAACTTTTATTTTACCTCAAAGTTTTACCATATTTGTCAGTCACATGAAAATCAAGTTCATGCTATACATGTGGTGTATAATGCTATGTGCATGGGATCACTTTCAGATAGAGTTGTCCTTTAGTAGTATGGGTAGCTAGGCTAAGATAATAGTCTAGGCTTCCTCGGCAGGCAAAGGAAAGAACTAAGGTGGGACAAATTGTTCTTTAACATTATAGAATCATAAAATCATTATGGTTTGAAAAAGTCTTCAAGATCATCAAGCCCAGCCTAAGAAGTGTCTAAGAAAGAAGTGTGAGAAAAGGGGATGCTTTAGCATGTGTTTATCTCTACTGATAAATGAAGGAGTCTACTCTAGACTAGACTAGATGTCAAACTGTTAAAAAAAACTCTAGTCTCCTGGGCTGGATCCAGCACTAGTTGATTAAAGTAAAACAAAACAAAAAGTCTTGAACAAAATGTTCCCCCTTGTTTTATGCTACTTTCCCGATTTTGTTTTGAGCTAATATGACAGTACCAGTCCTGATGTACCTGAAGAATCTAAGTGAAGTTAGTTGGACTGCTCACCTTCTTACAGCTAAGTACATACTTAAACATTCATAGGCTGGAACCTTTATCACCATTCTTTATGCAAATAATTATATTGGCCGTTATTGTGATTTTTAGTAATTTTCTTCTGGTATAGATTCACTGCCTTTAACAGAGATACAAGCTGACTTGTGTTAATAGAGGGCTGCCTGACTTTGCTATTAGTAAAAAGATGCTCAACTCATTTGAATGTTACAAAGAGGTAATGAAGCTAATGATCCTGAAATAGGATGTGTGTTCTGGAAGTTCTGTAGCATAAAGCCATATGCTAAATTTTGATTTAATTTTGATTTTAATTTTGATTTGATTGAAAACATGATTTTAGTATGGTAGTATTTATTTCATAATTCTCTAAGTCTAGATGATTATTTTATACAATTAAGAAGTTTTAAATGCTTTTCTATATAAACTTTTATAAAAGAGTTGTATTATACTTCTCCTTTGCTGGCAACATGTTTCAGTGGAGTTATTAAAAGGTAAAATTTAATAAATCTGTTCATTAGGGCAACAGCAGGTTATCTACAGGAAAGCAGAGATAGACAGAGAGGGTATTCATTATAGAAGGTGAAGGCTGGTGATGCACTGTTTTTAACTGATTTGGAAAAAGCTTTTGTTTTTTATTTCAATTTGATATGAATGGCTTTTATTTTTTTTCCTAGAGAAGGAAATTGTTAAATTCCTATTGATTACAGTGTTATCTAAGGCAAGGAGAGAGCTTGGTTCCCTGCTGCTGACCTCAGCTACAAAGTCAACCATGTTTGCTGCAGCTGAATCTTGAGGAAGAAAACTATGGAGCATTTTCCTGACTGAAAAAAAATAAAAAGATAAGGAAATTGAATATGCCAGGGAGAAAGTAGTGGTAAATGTTAATTTAAGAAAGGTCCAGTTTCAAAGAATTTCACTAGTTTGCACTATGTGTTCAATTACTACCTTAAGGATGTGATATATTTAGAGGTTATTATAGCAGCAAGTCAAGTACATAGGCTATTCGGAGACAGAGCCAACAGTTGTTAAAAAAATAAAACCCAAACCTGCTATTATGAATAAGTAAGAAGTTAAGATTCAATTGTGCACTGACTTCCTGTGTGACTTACTAACTTTGGGCTTGCCACTTACTGTTGTCTAAAAACTGGTCAATGGGTTTAACAAGTGGCAAAATATGAGGAAAAGAGAATGATGGAGTCTGCTTTAGAAAAAGCAGGTCAAACTTGAACACAGCTAGGTGAGTTCCTGCCAACTGCTTATATATTTGTTATCAGATTATGCAGTCTTCTCAAGCACAATGGCAGAATAAGTGAAGGAAAACTATAAGGGGCCAAATAATTACTTCAGAAATGAATTTAACATGGTCATTCCAGTTTTCAGATTTTAATTATTTTAAATTTTTGTTTTTTTGATTTGAATATTTCTCAAACATTGGAATGGCATGTAATTCCACTTAATACATATTAAAGATTGTTCCTTTTTGAATTAGTCTTTGAATAATAGAATCACAGGCTTGCATGGAACCTCGAGAGGCCACCTTGTCGATCTTATAACTCTAAGGCAGATTTATTTATACTTACACTATTTCTTACAGATATTTACCCCTAAAGATCTCCAATGATGGAGGCTTTACAATCTCCCTTGCCATTATCTTCCAGGCTATCTCTATTCTTACACTTAGAATTTGATCCCTAATACCAACTTTGCTGTAATTTAAGCCCCTTAGTTCTCAGCCTAGTTCTCTGAAGATGCAGAGAGCATGTTCCTTTTCTCTTTGTGTCAGCTTTTTCTGTATTCAAAGGCTGTTATCATACCTTGCTTTCTAATTACATGTTCAGTACGCTTCAGCTTCCAAAACGGAAAACACATTAGACTATTTGTAAAGGCAGAGAATATATATAACAACAATATGATGGTGACCCTGCGTAAGCAGGGGAGTTGGACTAGATGACCTCTGAGGTCCCTTCCAACCTTGAGCATTCTATGATTCTATGATTCTATGATCTAGGAAGCAAGAATCCTGATCACCAAAGTGATTGCACTAATCACTTACGCCTTTGACTGGAAGATTTCCACACAGGTTGTTCTTGGAAGATACCCCAGAGGGATCATGAACATTGGCCAAGAAGGCCAATGGGATCCTGGTCTGCATCAGGAGGAGTGTTGCCAGCAGGTCAAGGGACTGCTTTCCCCTCTACTCAGCTCTGGTGATGCCGCACCTAGAGTACTGTGTGTAGTTCTGGGCTCCCCAGTATAAGAAGGATGTGGAGCTTCTAGAGAGGGTCCAGCAGAGGGCAACAAAGATGATTAACGGACTGGAGCATCTCTCGTATGAGGAGAGACTGCGTGAGCTGGGCCTGTTCAGCTTAGAGAAGAGAAGGCTGAGAGG
>JAUBOD010000729.1:2584234-2596360 GCA_032353885.1 Nothura maculosa
AGGTGTGCCTGCTGGAGCGGGAAGGTTGGACCAGATGATCTCTAGAGGTCCCTTCCAACCTTGTAGATTCTGTGATTTCTTTGTAGTTCCCTTCTTGCTGCAATATTAGTGAATCTCTATTCCTTAGGCAATACTTCTTTATTTATAATCCCCACTGCTTGGGAAAGAGAACCTGATGTTAATGCTCCTCAGTTAAGGCAACATTTGTTAAACCTGTTAAATATATAGCTGTCATAAGCTACACTGATCTACCCACAAAACCCAAATGAGAAAGAAACAAGAGTATATATTCATTTACTTATTTTATATCCTAACCTACACCAATAGCCTCTACACTACCTTCTCAATTAATTTTACTGCAAATCTATTAAATACCTGTGTTCCCCTCTGACTAAATCAGCAGCTTATGATGGTTAGTCTAAGGTTTAGGTCTGTAATCTCCTTCTTACTGGCTATGTGACCTTCTGGCAAGCCACTATTCTGAAGTGGTATAAATTTTCATAATGAAGTAGTAAGAGCTGCTTACTGCCTTTTTTAGGGTGCTTTACAATTAAACCATCAGCATGTCAAATGAGTTTATTTTAGAGAATACTCTTCATTCTTCATTTTCGTTTGTTCTTCTTCATTGTATGTTTTACTACTTTGCCAAAAATGATATGGGCAAAGCTTGGATACAGAGTTTCCTATGACTTTTTTTTTCCTCCCCATGGTGATACAAAATCTGCATCTGGGCAATCCTGAAAGGATGCTGTTGGTTTTGCCAGATTGTATGGACTTGATGGGCAACATAGCATATGGGAAGCCTGTCCCTCTAGCCTCCACAAATTTATTACAAAACCAACAACCTAATTATTGTATAGATATTTCCAAATAATCAGATAGGAGCAAGACGTTACCTTAATAATAATGTGACTATGGCAATTATTTTACAGCAAGATTTTTCATAGTTTTACTAGTGAATGTACTTTAAAATAATTTAGAATTTTAAAAATTAATTTATTTTAAGGCTTTTAATAACCATGAAAAAATGAACATGGATCTGCCATTCACTAACAAGGAAGAAATGGCCGAGAATATAATAATAAATGGAAGCCTTGGCCACAGGGACCATGGAATAATGGAGTGCAAGATCCTGAGGGGGATGAGGGAAACAAGCAGCACAGTACAGACTTCAGGAGAGTAGACTTCAGCTTATTCAGGGCATGGGTAAGGATGGGAGGTGTCTGCAATGAGTAAAGGAGCTCTGGAAAGATAGCAGACCTGTAATCACATCATCGTCAAGCATATAAATGGTACATTTTGAGGAAGTCAAGAAGATTTTGTAAGAACTCAGGAAGTCAAGAAGATTTGGTAAGTAGACCATTTTTTTCCAAACACAGAATTCATGACAGAGCTCCAAAGCAAAACAGGGGTATACAGGAGGTGGAAGCAAGACTACAAAGGAAGAGTTTGGAAACATTGCATGAGCATATAGGGATGGTCTTATGACAGTCAAAACTCAACTGGAATTGACATTTGCAAAGAAAGCCAAGGTCATCAAGTAGAGCTTGTATGTTAGTAGTAAAAACTTAAACAAGGGAAATGTAGAACAGTTGCTGAATGAGCAGGGCAATTCAGTGATAGCAGTCAGAGATAAGGCTAAGGTATTCAAGTTTTCACAATCTATGTGCTTAGTATAAGAGAAAATTACCAGCAATTGATGAGGATCAAGTCAGGGAGTTCTTGTGAGAATTGACGCATAGAGATCCATGGATCGGATATGCTTCACCAAAATAAAACCTAAATGAATAAAAAAGCCCTAAAGGACATAAATCATAGAGTGGTTGAATGCTTGAGATTGGAAGGGATCTTTGGAGATCATCTAGTGCATTATATATCATCTATGTTTTTTATTTATTTATTTGGAACACAAACTAAGGTTTTACGGAAATGGAAAGAGAGAACTTGTAAAATTCCCTTTCCATAGGAAGGCTTTTATTCTATCTTTCTGACTATATTTCTATTCTTCAGCATGAATATTCAACTAGTCAACTACACCTAAGCTTCCTGTCTGATTTTCCTACAGAGCAATCATTTTGTTGTAGTGTGACGAGTCTGTAGAAATATCTAGTTGATCTTACTGAAATATATTTGGTGCTCTAAGTCACAAAAGGGAGCAAACAGTTCTGTTTTATATGGTCTGTATCTTCCTTTAATCTTAGTGAGAAACACGAGACATATACCATTAGTCTTAGATTTTGTTCCTACTCTTGGCTCAGCATGTTTGGCTCCTGGCCTAAAGCACAGACTGGCCACATACACACTGCATAACACCTGGCCCTGAGTCCCCCCCTAGGCCAATGCAGTTAGATTATGGTCACAGGATACAGTTCATACTATTTTTTATTTTTAGTTGAAAATAAAATAACAATAGCCATACTGCAGCCTCTTAATATAGGGCTAGTATGAAAATGGGAGTGGGTAGGATGCTTTGCTGTGTGGCACGAGGGTATGAAGGTGCATATCAGGGTGCAAAAATATATAAGGTATTTTTGGGGAGTCAAGGTAGGCAGTGGATCGCAGGAATGGATCCTGGCATCCTACTTACTCTCAGCCAAATCAAGCCTAATAAGGTCTGCTAACAGCTAAGCAGTGTGGAAGTACTGAGGTCTCATGCTGCAGTTCATGCTCTTTTTTACTTAGCATTATTTATATATGTATGTACGTATACACACAAACCGACATGCATATATATACAGCCCTGGTGCAAATGCAAACCAAGACCCTGTGTCCTTGCATATATATGGCTAAGTGAATGCTGAAACCCTTGTGTAGCCTCTATGCTGTCTCATTGTTTTCTGTGTTTGATCAATCCCAACCAAGTTGCTGTGAACAGCTTATCTGTTCCGTGCAGGTTTCAGCAAGATACCAGTTCTCCCCAAAAGAACTCATAGGCAAAAGAATTCAGTTCCTGCTATTTTTTTGATTGCTCACCTTCTGGTTCCACATGTAACATGCCTAATGCCACAGAGTGGCCCACCAAGCTCTTGTCAGCTTGATTTTAAGCATTACTGCTGATGAGAAGCACCAAAAAATCTGAATTACATACATGAAACAGAAAGCAGAATTGTCAGTGAGGTTCTATGCAGAATAGAGCTTGTGGGATCTTGACAGCTTTGGGTGAAGGGCCTTGTCAGGCATTGCACTCTAAACCACCATGATCCTCTTGCAATGGCAATCATTACTGCTTGCTATTTGTACATGACCATCCCTGTCACAGGAACTGTTCAATAAAGCAATCAATAATCTATCCTCACTTACCATGTCATTCTGTCTAGTTTTATCAATAACAAGATAGATCACATTTTCTACTCTGATATTTAAACAGAACCCCTGGATTACTAGTGCCTTCATGGTCTGTCTGATCTAGACTGAAATCTACCCTTATTATGAGTGATGCTATCTTTGAAGAGGAAGATTTTGTCTAACTATTTGGTTCCCACTTTCTATTTTTCTGATGTCTGTACTATTCTGATCTCATTCACTGGGGCCTACAGTTGTATTATCTGATTGGCAACTGCAAAAACAAAAAAAACTATCACTATTTCAAACAAATTTCATATTTCTGAATCTTCTCTATGGACTTCTAGAGAGCTCTTCTCATTTTCAAGATGATTGGTGTGTTTTGTCTGTTTTTTTTTTCACTGTGCATAGGTTCTGCTTCTTCCACAACACATGACTGGACAAGTAGGTTGGTTTGCTTGATCCTGGATGCTGTGTTCAAGACCATGTGGAATGTTTTGGAGAAAAGAAAAGGTCTGGCTCTTCCGTGAGATAACTGAGCATTGCATGAGAAAAGGGGAAAGGAGGGGGAAATTTCTGGGGAATGGCCAAAAGGAGGTGAAGGGATCCTGCAAGCAAGCAGCCCTACTTCTTGGATCTGTCTGAGTGCAGGAAAGACCAAACACAGTACTAGGTCTCTTGAATCATAGGAGGAAATATGCTTGATAAGGATTCGAGAGGACTGCATAGCTTTTCTTACATCCATAAAGTGACTAGAATTATTGGATAGAAATCAAAAAGGAGGAAAGATTCTACTTGGTGAGGGCAGAGTGGGCCTGAACAAGATTTATTTAAAACTTCTTTATTCTTACATTCTCTCCCCGAAAAGATCTGATTTTTTTTCTATTTATAAACTTTGTTTTCTTATTCCTCTTGCAATGAAAACCTAGCTTTGAGGATTTACAGGTTTTACACTTTAAGGAAAGGGTAAGGGCAGCTCTAGCTCAAAGCTCATGAGCAGTTCCATCATGCTGCCCATTTTCAACTGTCTTCATTAAACTTTGATTTGGTTTCATGTCCCTAAGCAACACTTTTCTTCCAGCTGGCAGAAAGGGTTTCTCATGGGTTTTGTACTCAAAAGCCACTCAAACCCATACAGATTCCTCTTTGTAATCACTGCCTCTCAAAGTCACTCTTTGTAGCTCTCCATGATGAGAGGTAACCTCCTCTCAACCTGATCAGACTTTCATCCTTAGGTCAGGGGGATGTCAGCGCTGGGGTTTATCTCCTGATTCTCCTCAAGAGAATCTGAAAAACAGCGACAGGGCTTCTTTTTCCAACTAATCATATGAATCCCCACTGCTAAGACAACTGCTTTGCTGGTTGCATGAATATTTGGGAAATCCAGCTACAACCTCTTCAAGCTTGAAGAATTCCAGCCTGACCTATTTAAATCTTTTACGGTTCATGATGGAGAGAAGAATCAGTGTTATCACAGGAATGCCTTAGCAAAGCGCTGCACTGAGAACTTTCAAATGAAAATAGCTCACAAATGCCTCTACCTGTCATTTACTTCCATAGCTATCATTTTTCCAAAAGTAGGTGTGAGTCCCCAGTGAACCAGAGGTAAGGAAAAATAACTCTGGATACTGTTCTCTGGATTAAAAATGGCATCTAACAGTGATGACATACCAATCGACTTAACAAGCTTTGAGATTTTCTTTTACATGCAAACAGTGTGTAGAACTGTATCTGATGAAAAATGATACTTTGCAGTAAGGCCTTAGAGTGAATAGTCTGGATGCTGCAGATTTCATTAGGACAGCTACTCATGATGAACACCCTCTTCATGGGATGAGGAAAATCAGGATAGAAAAAGGAAAAGCGACTGATTGTCAGCTTCCCTTCTTTTTTTTAAAATATTTCTAAATTGTAGGTTGCTGTGCAGAGGGAATGTGTTTTTAACACCTAACACAGTCAGACACTGACACTGGCTAGCCCTTTTAGGGATTTCTTGAGAGCAAATCATTTGACTTTGTTCACTTGTTTACAGGAAATCAGGAAGCTGAGATATGAAATGCCAAAAGGAAGTATATTTTAACTTTTCATTTCTGCTAATGAATGGGAAGAGAGATAAACGAGGAAATTGTCCTTTGTCTATTTTGACAGACATTAGCAGCAGGCCTGGGGAAATTTCTTCGCTTTTGGACCTCTATGTGTTTGATGCTGCAACCTATTGCAAATTATAATATAAGCCACTGCTCAGGGAGGTAAGAAACAATTCAGAGCTTACAATAAAAGGTAGCTGTGCTGTTAGACTCATTATTTCTCACCTAACATCTTTCCTCTTGATTTTATTTAATCTGATAAACCTTGCATGTTGCTGCCAGGTGGGTCTCCTACACAAGTCTGCCTTAAGTTTTCATTATCCTTTTATTCCTAGCATCATCGTTCAGTCATCTCTGTTTTCTCAAGCTAATTAGCCCACTGTTTACAAGGTGCACATTTTTTAACATATGGTACAGTTGCATTGCATGCGTGCCATATTTTCATTTTCTAGTCTGAATCTTACATTTCTGATGCAGCATGTCAGAAATATCAGACGTCCATCTTACAGAACAGCACTCACAGCTTCACATTGAAACGTGCCCTAATTATCCTTTCGAATTCCTTGCTTCCCCATGTTTTCAATTAAGACATCACAGCCATTACTGCACTGTGACAACAGATTGTGATTTCAAGATGCCAGTATTTGGAGGTCAGGATTCAGCAAGAGATAAAAGTCACTGGAATTAAGCGTTTAAAATAATTAAAATAATTAAAAAAAAAGGTACCTTTCCAATTCAGTGGAGCAAAGATAAACCCCATCTAAAACTCCTCCACATGGCGTGACAGTGCCTCCTTGCAAGCCTGGCATGGCATGCAGCTGCTGTAAATCTCTTCCCCAGGCAGCACTGCAGAGGGAGGGCCTGCCTGGCAGCACAAAGGAGGGAGCTGCTCGGTGCAGCACTCAGCTCCCTCTGCACGGCCTCCCTCCTGCCCGCTCCATCCCAGCCCGCCATTCCCATGGCGGAGCGGCCGCCTGCGCCTGTGTCAGCTGCGTGGCTGCAGCCTCACGGTGAGCCCGGCTCATCCGCAGGCACCTTCGCTGCTCTTTATCTCCGGCGGGTCTTCGCTCCTAGCTGGTGTGAGCCTTTTTGGCCATGAAAGCAGCGCGCTCAGAGCTGTGTGTGCACTGAAATTATACCCTACCCGCTGCAGAGATGCAATTTAAACTGCTATACTTAAATAGAAATGCATTCCTAGGTCATTTCTTGCATTGGTACAATGCTGTTTTTTTCTTTTTCCCATACAGATTTAAGCTCAACTGAAAAAAAAAGATTTTATTTTATTTCATTATTTTTAAAATTCTGGAATAGATCCAGTATTAATTCTGGAATAAATCTTTCGTATCAGTTGCTCTCCTAGCATAACAGCATCAGCTCTGCTGGGCTGGCATAACCGATAAAGCCCCGTGTGCCGAATGGCTGTCAGGCTCCTTGAACTTCACAGAGGCAGCGAGGCAACCTTAAAATTCTTCCTAACGCAAATCCCTCAGATGCTTTTTAGCTCCCTAAAAAAAGCCTTCAACTCCCCCTATAGGAATCGTCTCTTTCGTGGCTCCCCCCATGCTGGAATGTGTCTAGCCGGAGTCGCTGTCAGTCATCTGGCTGCTTCCAGACAGACCCCCCCGCCAGCACGCGCGGCTCCCGGCTGCATCCGGAGCCGGCAGCTGCGAGACAGGTAGGACTGGGAACACATCTGAGAGAGGAACAGACATTTTCAGCACAAGCAGAGCTCCTACCCACTGATGCAATGTACTATTTCCTTAGCGTATAGGAAAATAACAGTTTTTTTGTTTGTTTTTTTTTTTCTCTACAGCCAAATTTTATCATTCTCTAAACACAAAGGAAATGCAAAATTTCTAGTCATTCTATAAGAATAACCACAAAATAAGCTGATGTCTGTGATAAAACATACAGATACATTTTAACATTTAGCTCAGGCGCTCCCCTCTCACTATGATATAGGAGCAGCATGAGAGCAGGATTCGAGTAGCATAAAAACACAAAAACACTGCACAGCGAAGGTGGGGATTGCAGCAAAAGAGCTGTGAACCTCTCCCAGCTTGTGGGTAGAATCCCGGCTGCCGAAAGAGCTGGGCTGTTTCTCAGCAGCCCAGGCTGTTTCTCAGCAGCCACAACTGCTATTGACTTCACACTTGGCTCATTTAAAATGCCAGCCTTATTTAGATGCTTAATATAGATTTAGGTGCCTGATTGTAAACACCTGATTAAAAATATTGGCCTTGCTTTACAGATAAAGGTCAAAGAAAACATGCCTTACTGTGCACTGGAAAGCAAAAAAGGAGAGAAACTAAGGAAAAAAGGGGGAAATGAGTTGCAAGAATTTGAAGAAGCACAGAAGAAAGGAGGAGTTTTGGTACTGTCTAGTACTTTTATTATTAGTTAATTCCCATTTTTAATATAGCTTTTATCTTTTTCTCCTCTTTCTCTTGTTTTCATTGGCCTGAACTTATTTGTGTCTATTCAGCCTGAGCTGGAGCAGAAAATACTGTAAAACATTCCTGAGAGATGACCAGTTCACATGAAATTTTCATCCAAATTACTATGTAGTAGATATTAAAGGTTGAACTTTTAATTGGTCAAGGAAGAAACTTATGAACAGCTACTCTAAGCTTTATCCTAAGCTGTTCTCAGATATTCGCCTCTGATAATGATGCCCTGCTGCGGTGCTTTCTACTTTTTAGCCATCCAGTGTGAAATCAGTAAAAGAGTCACTACGAACCACCAGAGAAACAAATGCTTTTATTTATTTATTATTCACCTGGATGACTTCTAAAGCATGCAAGTGTAAATGCAGCCTGTGCTGTGGTTATTTCAGCTTCCTTTGAATTCAGGCCATCCATCCAGTCATCCCTGCCAAGTCAAGTCTCTCTTACCCAGATCAACCAGGAAGTGTCTACACATTGAAGGTAGCACGTTAGCTTAATAAAAATGCTTGGCAGTTACTCCAAGGAATGGTGAGATTTTATTAATCTGAAAAATAATGACCTAAGTGGAGCTTTGTTCCTTCTTCTCATGGGTCTCTGCTAGAAACAGACAAATAATTATAAAAAGGAGCCAACTGAATACAACTGTGGATAACTGAATAACCTCATGGATGTTATTATGGAAGTGCATAGCAGGCATTTTAAAACTTTTTTGGGTGGAGATATTAAATTATTTAACTTTTTCATGTTATTTCTTAATTTTTGTATTGTTTTTTCCCTTTGTATCACCAAAGATCTCTAAAAAGAAACAGCAAAGCATACCCCACTGCAACCTTATAGGCCAAGTGATGTATGATTAAAAGTTTTTAAGCGATTTGAACTACACTGAAAAACTAAGCTCAGATACACTTGAGTACTCAGTTCCAGACATAAGGACATTTGGGGGATTATTTTTCTTTCTTACATTAGGGATGGTCTACTGTAAGCAAAGAGCATAAGCAGATTCATCTGGCTCTAGGGCATAGTGGATGATACATAGTTTAGAGTCATGTCAATGGGTTTGGTGGGCTGCAGGAAAACTTTTGAGCTAGTTTGAAAGAGTTTGTTGGGTCAGGGGCAACCTGACATGGTGTTACATGGGGTGTAAACTTGATAGCATTTGTATGGCAAATAGAAATGGTTTCTCTGGTTTTGCCAAAATTGATGTTTTCTCCTGAATTTGATTAAATGGCATTTTCTAATCAGTTCTAATCCATCAGTTATGTGCACTGAAGTCTCCCTGCACTCAAATGGGCACTTTAATCATTGTCCAGGAAAATCTTGGAAAGAAAAGCCTTCTTTCTGTTATCGATTTAGTTAGTGTATATGCTAGACCTACATACAAGGTAGGGACTGCAGTCTCAAGCCCATCACAGTGAGCAAACCAGAATATAGATACTCTTCTGTCCTGACTTTGTGTTTAGTTGACAGTCTCTCTTCTGTCTCCCAGTAGTGCATCTTGTCACAGATATAAGCACCAAAACTTCCACAGGAACTTAAGGAAAAATGTCTTAACAGTGAGGGTGTCAGAGCCCTGGAATAGGCTGCCCAGGGAGGTTGTGGAGTCTCCATCTCTGGAGATCTTCCCAACCCACCTGGATGCCATCCTGTGCCCCATGCTCTGTGTTTCCCTGCTAGAGCAGGGGGGTTGGATTGGATGACTTTTGGAGATCCCTTCCAAACTTAACCATTCTGTGATTCTATAATTCTATGATAAGTAGTCCCAAAACAGAAAGCTCTTTGCCACCTAAACAAACCACATCCTCAATAAAACACTGATAATGAAAGCAATACATTTAGATGCTAAATGCAGATCTACCAGGATGTAGCATATATACATGAAGGTAAATTTTAATCCAGTGACCAATTCCCTAAGAACTCTGTCACAGCCTCTGGCTTCTTCCCTTTGGAAATACTTTCACTAGAAAACTAGGTTACATGAAAAAAAAAGAAACCTGTTTAATTAACAGACTTTTGAAGTCAATGTCAACAGGAACAAGTTGAGTTAACTATCAAGATGAGAAGTGATTGCAATTACCCCATAGTTTCAGTAGTATAATGCTACATGTGTCATCTATATTGATTACCCAGTCATGTTTAAATCCATGAAGACCGAGGAACCTGTTTTAACGTGATTTACTGTTACAGAAGCTGAGGAATGGGAAACCTACTCTAGCCTCCCATATGTTCAGAGGACAATATGTGACTGCATGAAGTAGCTCTGACCTAACATTCAAGGGCAAATACGATACCTTGTCACTGCATGTCATCAAGCAGGGTACCTCAGGAAACAGCTCTGAGATGAGTCAGAGGGAAAACTACTTCAAAGTGTAATTAACTGTTCTATTACTTCCTATGTGAAAGTATTCAAAAGATCTCTGGATTCTCCAAGGCAGCCCAAGTGCACTTGTGTTGGTAGCACAAAACCAACGCTGAAACTTTATTTTCTAGAAAGGTTCTTGTTTTCTGAAATTGGTTTTGTGACAAGCCACTGGTTTGTGACAACTCTTCCACTCTATATGTTGAAGTTACTACAAGACTTAAGCAATGCATGGAGTGACTTAGAGAGGCTGCTGAGATACCCAAGGTAATGAGATAGTTCCCTGTCATGGTGTGCTTTTGTGTGATACTCACTGTGGGTGTGATTTGTGCATCAGAAGTTTTACAGCTTCCACATTCCTTGGCTGCAAATATTAAGCTAAAAAGGCTACAGATGAAGAAAATGAAAAAAAAGAAAAAATACTGCGTAGAAGAGGTGCTCACTAGAAAATAATGTGGTATGTTCAAAACTTTTAAGATATTTTTGTAAATGGCCTGTTTAAACAAGCGACACCGGGCTAAGTACTGTAGGCTCATGTTTAGAGTTTAATCACTCTAAGCTAAGATTAAGTTCTGATTCCATGTAAATGCTTTACAGATTTCAACTAGTCAAACACACAATACATATTAATACTCTGAAACAAAAATAAATCATGCCCTTCTCTCTTGGCCTTCTCTCCTCCCTACCAATGTTGTTCTTTGCAGCTTCCTCTCCAAGTCGCATAATGGAGCTTCTGCAAGACACAGGCTACAGGAAACCACTGCAAGGGACAACAAAGAGGAAAGCACAGCCAAAAGCAAGAGTGATTCTTGCAAATATAACTGTTGATAAAAGGCAAGATAAATTATTTGAATTAACTGCTGATAAAATGTCACAAATCCGGGCAATATCATTTTTTTTGGTAAAAAGGGAACTGGCCAAATGATTATGTCCTAGAAAACTGTGGAAATATGAGTGGAATTACAGAAACAAATGTGCTATTGCTCTCCAGGGAAATCAAAAGTGGCACTGACAACTGTCACACTGCAAAGCTAGTTTCCAAGGAAGAAGCAGACTTTATTGACTAGAAAAACAATTTAAAACTATAAACTAGTGGAAAGAAAGGTTTTGAAGAAATTCGTGCCAGAAAATCTTTGTTCCCACACACTCTAACTACATGCACCTAACCCTGCACTTGCCCATTGGAGATTATTCTAGCATTGGTAGGTAAGGAATAACAATATAATTTATTTCTTCCGCAGTCTTGTTCCTGGAGTTGTTTCCTGCAGGATCTTTCTGTCCATGACCTCAGCTCCAAAGATGCTCTAGCCCAAATGAAGCAAATTGGACCCATCCAGGAATAGTAATATTGTCCTTCCACTGAGATTTCAAGCTCCTACAGAATAATCCAGTGTTCCAATAATCCAACTCCAACAGAATAATTCAGTGTTCCAAGTTCCTATGGAATAAACTGCTCTGTTAAGGGTGATGAAGCTGTCACTGCTTACACCAGCTGAGCTCTTTCCTTTATGATGTCTAGCCTATCTGGCCTCTGGCTTCAGCTTTTCAACAAAACTGCCAAATCAGTAATAGAAAAGTACTTATAAACACATACTCTATGCACTGAAGATGCTTTATTACATATACTTCTTGTATTTGGGGCCGAGTCCAGTTGGAGGCCTGTGGCCAGTGGTGTCCCCCAGGGGTCAGTGCTGGGCCCAGAGCTGTTTAACTTGTTCATCAATGACCTGGACGAGGGCACAGAGGGCACCCTGAGCAAGTTTGTGGGCGACACGAAGCTTGGTGGAGTGGCCGACACTCCGAAGGGCTGTGCTGCCATTCAGAGGGACCTGGACAGGCTGGAGAGTTGGGCAGAGAGGAACCACATGAGGTTCAACAAGGACAAGTGTAGGGTCCTGCACCTGGGGAGGAATAACCCCAGGCACCAGGACAGATTAGGGGTCGACCTGCTGGA
>JAUBOD010000729.1:2596460-2630306 GCA_032353885.1 Nothura maculosa
CTCTAGGTGTGCCCGCCGGAGCGGGAAGGTTGGACTAGATGATCTCTAGAGGTCCCTTCCAACCTTGAAGATTCTGTTATTCTGTGATTACTGTATCACATGGAACTTACTTTTCGCTAAATGTTGCACCAACTCAGAATTTAAGAACTTTTCTTAAACTTAAGAATTTAAGAAATGCAAGGGCATTGGGCTAGGTGTTGGAAATCCAGAAGGGAACGAGACAGTGTTAGTGATATTGCTGTTTTAATTCCTGTAATCTGGATTTAGAACACCTTGGATAGAAGTCGCATCACCTCAAAGACTAGTTGCGCAAAAGATGTTTTCTAAATATAAGGTAACAATAAACAGGAATATATGAAGATTTTTACCACAGAGATGTGTTGATTTAGTGTCGCTAATGATGATTTAACAATGAACGTATAGTTATTCAGAAACAAAATTTGAACTTACTTATTAAAAAAATATATTATTTTCAAAAGCAGTAGCAAAAAGGAATGAAAACCAGAGCCACAAAGACGCGGCTCTGAAGTCTCAGGATGATCCTTTAAATTCAGACTTAAAGAACTCCATTGACTAACTCCATTGACTCCAAGAAATATTATTGAGAGGTGACTTATTTTCAGCAATTGCTTACCACCCACACATAAAAATAGCAAATAACAAAGGATATTTTTAACTAGCAGAGAATATCATGACAAGGAGAAGAAGCTGATGTTTAGCAAGAGAAGTCCAAAAAAAAAAAAAAAAAGAAAAAAAGAAACAGTTGTGAAAGGAATGTGATTAAGTGTCACAAAGGCACAGCAGCTAAGGGTGAATTCTCCATCTTCTCATGTCTCAAATCAATACAGGCTTTAAAAGAAACATATCTGACCACAGGTGCAGCCTCATGGGCTTCAAATAGGGATAGCTGAGTAAAAGGCAGTGCCCTATTGAGGAATAGGAGGTCAGACTAAATGACCCAGTGGTCTCTTTTGTGCTCGAGATGTATGAAAATCAGATCTGCAAGAGAGCTGTCAGCAGTGTTAATTCCTTAGACTAGTCCAATTATAACTTGAAGATTATTTTATGGGAGCACTATTCATAATGAGTAGAATTTGTAACGCCAGAACCTAATTTTGCAGATTTTGCTAAAAGGAGTTAAGTTACTAGAGAAATGTGAGCTTCAGTCAAAAAAACCCAAAAAACTATAAAACAAAGAGCTCAGATCAGTAAATCTAAATCAAGCAGATGAGAAAAGTCCAAGTTTCTTCATGGAAGTCATGTAAAAAAAAATATATTTTTTTTGAAAATGAAAAACATGCTGAAATGCTAAGATAAGCTTTAAAATATATGAAAATACAGCTATTGCTCTCCAAGTGGGTGTCTTCCTCAAGCTAGCCAACTGTAGCTAGAAAATGGTAACACTGAATGAAATATAAGGAGAGTTGTTCAAATATGGATGAGGTAAAGAATCAGAGATGATACAACAGGGATTAACCATAGGAGCAAATTATTGCCAAAATATTTATTATTATCCATTTATTTGTTTCCTGTCATTTTTGACATTACATGTTCATGTTTCTATAATCTCAATTAGAGATATGAGGTGGTTGCTGAACCAGTGAACAGTGGCTGTGTTCAAATAAATGGGGGAAAAAATAAGTTTTATTCTTATTCTTCTCCCAGAAGCTGTTTCAGCTTCTTATATATATATGTTTCAAGAAACTTATACTTTATTGTACCCTCCCAAAATTTCTGAACCAATCCTCACTTTTTTTCCTACAAGAGATTCCCCTCTGAAATGTATCATGACTCTTTGTATCATAAGACTGACGACATGTATTTAGCTTAACTGTAAACAAAACCTGTAGTTTCTGCAATTGCAGCTATGAAAGACTCATTTTGCTTAGATAATTCTCCTAATCTACAGTTTTCCTGATATTTTTAACATTCAATGAATTTTAAAAATAAAATGAATTAACAAAACTCTTTTTTTTTTGCCGGAAGTAATCACGTTCCCATTTCAGTTTCCAATATTGGGGTGAAGATGGCTGGAACTTGGCAAGACCATTTCTTCCTCACAGAGCACGGAGCGGTGGAACTCTGGGATGTCCTGCATGGATTTGTGGGTCTCCCATGCAGAATGCAGGGATGAGATGTCATTCACAAGAGCGCTGATCCAGGCCCAGAACAAAGCGATATCAGAGGGAAGATCAGGAAATGTTGCTCACCTTCAGTCCATTCTAACGACAATTCAGTCTCCCACTATGATTTTATATATATATTTCTATATTAAATTGAATACACTTTCTTATACCTGTGCATACACATTGGCATAGATACAGAGACACATCCTTTTCTCCCCAGTATGGGATGCAATACTGCAAACATTACTCAGATAGAGAATTTAGATCTTTGAAACCTCTTTGTCCCAGAAGACCAATATTCTTTTATTTGGACTGTTTGATGATAGCATTACAGTTCCTAGAGCCAGAACTCAAACAACTCTGATTTCACAGAAACTGCAGCAGAAGCTGAAGTTTCCTGTCACCAGTGTAGGATCACAACACACGTGACACGACAGAATACGGTTCTCAGCCAGGCATCTGAAACACACCCCAGAAGGGCTACTTGCAACCACAGACAGTTTTCCTTACACGTCCCCTCTGCATTTGACTGTTACACACTCTCCATCTACAACTAACCCATTTCCAAACCTGTGAGTATTTCACTGACTAGAAAAGCCGCTCTCTGTGCGAGGGAAATGCTCCTTACAGACACTTGGAGGTTTGCTTGCTGTATTGCAAAGGCTGGAATAAGAAGTAGCAGCTCTTTATGCCTCTTTTCTCATGGTGGAGCAGAGCCACAAGCCTCTTCTTGCTGCTACAGTGATTCAAGCTGCTTATTTTAGCTCCCGTATTTCATATCTTGACTGAGGGATTGCATTAACTATTGCCTTTTAGGGATTGCTTAACACATTTCTGCACATGGTGCAGTGCATGGAGAGTGTATCTGCTGTGATCTGCAGCAATCCTCCACATTTGAACAACTGCAAACAGCCTTGCACTGATTATCCCTAAACCGTGTATAAAAACACAGTGCTGGGCCCCTACACAAGAATTCATACGTAGCAGCCAACTCGTTCATGAACAAGGTGACTACTCAGTGGGGACTCATGCTAAAACTATAAATGGAACATTTCAGAAACCAGCATCCTACGCAAATATTTTTATACTTGAGAACAATTTTGAGTGCCTGGAATAGCATACTATTTCTTGAGGAAAGCTACAGGGATAGCACAATCTGCTACTTCCAATTTCACCTCAGAATGAGGACTAGAACAGGGAAATTGGGGGAGATCGCCCTCTTCCCCATGCGAGGAGGGCATCTGATATCTGGAATGGAAGCTTTCTATGAAGACCTGAGGATGTGAGAACAGAGGGAGGAAGGCAGGAAGTTTTGCAGATCCCCAAATAATGTTTTGGCAGTTCCAGTCTGGCACAAAATAAGTAAGATGTGAACCCAAATGTGATTAGAGATTTTGACATTATCTATTAGTTACAAAAATATCAACCCTGATGATAGGTCTACACAGGAAACAACTAACCACCAAGCACCAAGTTTTCAACCACATTTGCGCTAAGTGAATTTTATCTTTTTGAAAAAGAAAATTTGATTCATAGCTACCCAGATACCATAATGTTAGTGAAAACTTCCCCTGCTGTGGCACTTCATTCCTTACAGCTGTCCATCCTTTCCAAAGCAATTTTTTTCAGTTCTTGATGTAGTGACCAAAGGCAGATGCAAAGAGGCATTTTGCATTATTTCCATTGGTGATTATTTCCTCTCATGCAACACGCATTTTAAGATTTTAGGAACTAAACAAGATAGATTTGCTGCAGTCTGAGCTTAAGTGCCCACCCTCTGAAGACCACTACAGCCAACACAGACCTTCAGGCATACAGACTCTAATGGTCAGTCCTTCCTCGTGGATGATATTGCCCATCTACAGTCATTGGTGCTAACTTTCTGCTATTTCTCAGGACTAATAGATACTTTTCACCCATTTTTTCTAATCAAGAAACGTTTGAAGTGCGCAAACTAGAAGTAGTTCAAGATAGGGGATGGGATGTCCTGTTGAATACAGGTAAAATTACATAATTTTAAGAGGAAATTCTAGATCAAAAAGTGTACAGCTGGCAGCAGTGCAATATCACGGCTTCAAGAAGCAGGCGATGGAAAGTTAGAGGGTTTGTTTTTTATCTTATGTCATTAATTTTTGACCCACACATATAATGCATTTAGTTTAAGTTTTGCCTTTGCTGTCTTCTGATCCTAAATCTAAATTTCAGTGGCATCTGCAAAGCAAGTGAATTCTAGGGAAAAAAAGGCAAAGTTATGCAAGAAAATCTAGTGTACATTGCAGTTAATGACTCATACAAATAGAAACTCTACTTTCAGGTCACAAAGACCCCCTATGAAAACGAAAACAGATGGGATGAGAATGTGCTTAATGCCACAAGTCATCTAGGCTGCTTGGTTAAGCAGCTTGAACACTCTGTCAGGTCAAGATTTTTAATGGTTTGGTTGTATTGTGAGAGAGTCTTCTTCATCCAAATATAAATTTATTTTTATAATTATCATCATCATCATCAATGGGATCCTCCCATGCTCCAATTCCATTGTATGTTATGTAAAAGTTAACTCATGGCAGATACTTAGCTCCGCTCCCCAACCAATGCTTTTGCTCCTCAAATCTGAAGATGGTCTTTTAAAATATTAGTTAATATAAGTGAAACTATTTATATCATTTCCATTGCATAATATTACATTTAGGAACAAAAGTTGAAAGAAAAGATAGGTGACGTCTCTAAGCATATTTGAAGCAATAAAGTAGGTTTGTTTATGTCGGGTATGTGGGCACAGCCAGACAGAGTAAGAGCTACTACATATCATGGTGTTGATTCCCCAAATACTTGTTATGTTTGGATTCCACTTAGAACCTATAAAAAGGATAGCAGTAACAACCAACACCTAGATCGAGTCTTGCAGATTTTAGTCCTGATATACTTATTTGTAAATAGGTATTATGTAAATTGGAGATTTCCATAGCTGTGAAACATATGTACAGTTATGGCCCAACAGCTGTGCTGTTATCCATGCACTCAGATTACTGAAGTGCAGTTCCTGCTCAGGAAAAAAATATTTATTGCTGTGAGGATATTTTTTCAATATGTCCTTTCATTCTTCCTTATTCTGCAGTAAAACCCAGGATCTAAATTTAGCTGCTGATAATAACAGGAGGAGACACAGAGCACGTCAGAATCAAGTCCAACATCACCCACCACGCAAACTCACTGGCAATGCCAGGGCAGCGATCAGCTTGGGCTCAGCACTTACATAGGCTTCTGTTTGATTAGCAGATGACTAAATTACAGGATGTACACGACTGCAGGCTTGGAAAATCCAGCATCACAGCAGGCATTCCCTCTGCCCGCCTGCCTTTCCCCGCTCCAGCTTTTCAACTTGCTACAACTGGGAAACGGTGTCGTGTCCTGCTCCCGGTGTTCAGAGGTACGACACTGACCTCCAAAGTCTGTTATTCTGCTCCAGGTTCCTGAAGGAGGAGCTGTAAATAACCTATGCCGTGTTACAGAGCAACACCAGCTATGGTCATCATCATCATCACCATAAGGTGAAAACCTTTGCTGTCTTCCTGGCTGATGTGCCACAGAAGCGGCCAGCCATGCTGCACTGTCAAGAGACCTGCACCAAGCCTGGTACATGCAGCGTTCGCCTTGCAAACCAGGCCCACAACCACAAAAAGCTTCATGAAGCTCATTGTTATTGCATCAATTATCATTATTATATTAAATACTATCACATTTGTGTCACGGTCACAACTAAGTACAGTTTCCTACAGAGCACTACAAAATTGGAGGCAAATACTAAGTAATATAACTGTAAAAAATCTGTGCTGGAGTTACAGAGTTAGGCAAAACGCTTTCACCAAGTTGTGAGGTTATGTGCAGAATATTATTCTGTTGTTTGCTTAGCTGCCCATCCATTTTTGTTTCTCTATATCTTACAAATTTAGTTGTTCCAAAATTCATTTGTACTGTGATGGTGCAAAGGAATCCCAGGTTTGGGCCAGGGCATCACTACACTGGGTACCATACAAGTATGGCCCAAAATCAAATATAGATGACTTGAGTAGAGTTAATAAGATGGTTAAGAAAATAGACTTTATCTCAGCACATCTGCTTTCTAAAAGCTATTTTACACAAGATGTTTACAATAGATGCTTGTGATAGGGATCACAGGAAAAGAAAGATTCCTGAAGGCTGGAAATGATTCTAATGAGGGGCTTCTCAAGTGTGAGGCCCAGCAGTGGAGGCAACAAACATGTGCTCATTTGAAACAGGGAGATTTGGAGGATGGCATGACCTCCTGACTGAGGACAGGGGCCAACATCTGAGTATCATGCATAGTTTAAAACCCGCCAACTTGGTGTTTTAGAGCTTTTCTTCAGAATGAAAATACTCTCCAAGCCCAGACTAGGGTAACAACCCAAAATGGGACTGACAGTGTTTAAGACCACACTGAGACCAAATGGGACCACACTGTCCAGTGACACACAGTGAAACAGTCCAGCTGTGTCTTCCAGAGCACACAGTTCCTGCATATCTGGGAAAAAATCAGGAGGTAAAAGATCAGCAGTTCCTTTTATTTTTTACTAAACTTATTCATACCAGAAATAAGCTGAAGAGGACTTGTGTAATGAAGATGTTTCTGATGAATGAATTATTTTCAATAGCTAAGGAAGATGCAAGATATTAACAAAACCACCATACCTCCTCTAAAACTGTGATAAATATATTACCTCTGAGTACAATTATTTTGATATATATACATATAATATATATATTTATTTTTATCTTGTCAATGCCATTAGAACTGAAAACTTAATGCAGAAACTCTTTGACTATAAAAAAAGAGAATTAAAAGTAATCCTAGCCATTCTGCAATGCTAAAAATACTCCTCTTTATTCAGTTCGTGGAGCTTCCACAAAATGTCTTCACATGAAATTGTTTTAGTTTGTTTGAAGTTTTAAAAGGAAAAAGTTACGTTCACAGAATTTTACATCTTCACTTGCTCCTAGAACATAGCATTTCAGTTCCCCAAAGTGAAATTTAATACATCTTTCATAAGTTATTTATATTTGGCTATTTATTACGTTTATTTAGATTGGTTTTGTTAAGCTATGCGCAAAAAGTTCATCTCCGCAAACCTAGAGGACCACGGAGGCAAAACCTCATGTGGGAATCCAAATTTCCTCATCCATGTAGGTACATGAGGCTGTTGGTCCTGTTTGTGTTTCCGTGAGTACTGGCACTACCTGCATGGTGTGGCCAGCCAGGTATACAGATGGAGTATATAGGTACATATATGGAAACATATATTTATGTTTCCAACCAAGGAAAGACTGAGTGAGTTGGGCCTGGTTACATTGGAGAAGGTTGAGGGGGGATCTTATCAACATGTAAAAATACCTGAAGGGGGAATGTAGGGAGGAAGAGGCCAAACTCTTCTCAATGGTGGCCAGTGACAGGACAAGGGACAATGGATACAAGTTGAAACACAGGCAGTTCCATCTCCATGCAAGGACAAACTTGTTGACAGTGAGGATGACAGAGCCCTGGAATAGGCTGCTCAGGGAGGTTGTGGAGTCTCCTTCTCTGGAGATCTTCCAAACCTGCCTGGATGCCACTCTATGACTTGTGCTCTGGATGTCCCTGCTGGAGCAGGGGGATTGGATGAGATGATCTCTAGAGGTCCCTTCCAACCTCAACCATTCTGTGATTCTGTATGTATAGAGATGTTGTATATGTGAGTTTGTGTGGATGCCTACTGGGAGTATGTGCTCAGCCTTGCTGCTGGATGGTCCTAGGAGCATGGAAAAACAAGAGCCTCATCTCATAGGGTCCTGGGTTCAGCCTCTCTTCAGTTTCCTCAGCCTCTTTCACTGTGAGTTTCTCTGGAAACATGTTATTTTTTACAGTAAATATTATTCCTTTTGCTTGGTCATTATTTAATAGAGATGTTTTATTTGTTCTGTCTTCTCTCCAGGGAGATGAAAATGTGATCTGCAGTAAGTCATTCTCCTTGATAAATGCATTTATAGTAGACACAAAAATGTTAATACATATGTATCTGTTTCATTGGAGATCTGAAGTCTATGCTTATGAAATAGTGACTTCTTCTCATGTGAAGGCATGAGAAACTAAGTGAAATACAGGGTCTTTGGAATGAAACTCTGTCCTACGTGTCTGCTTTTTTATAGATACCGTCATACAAATTTCCCTCCTTTTCCCATGGCAGAGCATGGCAAACACTGTTCTCTGAAGCTCTTGCCAGCAAAAAGGAGTTCTGAAAAAGGACCATTTCTGAATTACACAAGCACGAAGATTTACATTACTTTTTTTTATTTCTACATGATATGACGTACAAAATTTCCATTGCTCATAAAACTATCTAGAAAAGAAAGGTGCAAAAAATGAGCTGAGTTAGTTTAACTGGTGGGGAGGAAAGAGTAAGACATCAGGATAGAAGTTTACAGAGCTGTAACTAAAACTACAGAAAGAAAGAATAAACAAAGGATGTGAAGTGATTTCCCCAAGACAATTCAAAGATTAGTGCCAGGGCCACAAGAGAATTTCAGAAGCCCTGTGTAGTGTCCAACAGTCTTTCTTGCAAAATACGTTGCTTTCTAATAATAAGTTATTGCTTTTCTCTTTAAAAAAAAACAAAAACACTCTCTGCATTTGGCTGATGGGACCATTATGCATTCCTCTGTGATCAGAAATTATACCAGGGAATGGCAGAATGACTAGAGCAGTAACGTGAAGTGCTACTGAGTGGGCAGACCACTGATAAAACAAACTATAAGCACAAGAAAAATGGCCAGTCTCTCCTTTAGCTAAAAATTGTGTAGCTAAAACTGTCACTTCTCCTTTCTTGAATACTTCAGTCTTACATATCCTGACTAGACGTGATAACTCTCCAGTTATGTTACAAGATACAGTTACTCCTTGCTTTCTTTCCCTCTGAATCTTAATCTTAATAGTGTTCATTTTACAAGAGCTGCCCGTGCCTCACTGAATATAAGGAGTCAGAAAAGTGAAGACAAGGTTTCTTTTTTTGATACCTGTTAATTCTTTGCAGCTGGAAATCTAAAGGAAAAGCGAAATAAAATGCCAAGCCAGTTAACATACTGAAAGTCAGGAATTAAGGTTAGAAAGTTTCCTACTAATTCTTACACAGCCAGTGACTTTAAAAAAGTCCTTTCCTATTCCTTTCACACATTCCTTCTGCAACTGCTATTTTGTGAGCGCAGTCTGCTGTTAAGTATAATTTGTCTCTATGGTCTGCGATAAAAATTTTGATAGGTCTTTTCACATAGTAGCCTGCACTAAGGACATGTTAAATATTTAAGCCAAAGAGTTATACGTGAGTGCAGCTGCATACTTAAATAATTCTGGCTATATGTTATCTGAATTTGGTATCTGACTTGCATTCTGAGTAGGGAAACCCTGCTAAGTGTCCAATCATATAAATATTCAGAGGCAGAAAAAATGGCATGGCTAACAACAATATGTTTAGACCCTTTATTAAGGCATCTTTTAGACATAAGGATTCATCAGTTTGGACAAAAACATATTTACAACTTCAACTCGCTAATGCAGTGATAATATACTATCACTAGGAGAATAAAAGCAGCAATTGTTGCCTATAAAACAAGGTAAGTGTATGTGCAGTTTAACAGACTACTCTTATTAATATTATTCACAACAATTTATAAAAATAATTTGATATCTATCTTGCCTTTAATGATGGTCTAAGGGCTAGATTCTCATTAGACCCTTATGCATGCAAAAGCAGAAGAGACGACCCTGAATGTTCCCTACAACATCCCAAAAAGCAAAAGTTTTGTGAAGTCAGAAACACCAGCAACATTATCGACGTAATGTAAAACACATGACCTAAGGCAAGGATCTCCTTCTCCTTCCCTGTTTTTCTCAGTCAATATATTACAAGATAGCAAACAATGCAAGGAG
Source organism: Nothura maculosa (assembly GCA_032353885.1). NCBI lineage: Eukaryota > Metazoa > Chordata > Aves > Tinamiformes > Tinamidae > Nothura > Nothura maculosa. The sequence goes on from JAUBOD010000729.1 coordinate 2,606,559, forward strand.
ACCTCGAAGTCCAAGCTACACCCTGTGAGCACCTTACAGGATTTGAGTTCATTTGGCCAAAATAACAATAGCTGCTTAATATTGCTGTATCCCATCTGTCTGATCCTTATTCAGCAGTCCAATTCTGTTTCAAAACTGCTATCTGATCTTAAGTTTGATATAAGTTAGCAAGAAATGATGATGGGGGACTGAAAAGGCCGGGGGAGGCATTTTTGTTAGGACTTTTTTTCTTCAAGTCTGAATAAATACAGAACTATTGCAAATGAAAAACCTGCACTTCTGTTTAAACTCCAATTTAATGATCCACAGTGAACGATTCTTGCTTCTTAAAATAGCAAGGTAACTAAATCCAACATGAAAATGGAAATTAAATAGGTGAAATCACTGAAGTCTGGATAAATGGGTAACATGTGACTAGAAAGATATGAATCCTCTGAGGTAAATCATAAAACAGGAATGTCTAAAACTCCTGACTGCTGGAAGTATTCACAAATGAAGGGATTAACCAGGGAAAGGGGAAGTCAGAACTAAATTGAAATCTGTGACCTGACATCAGGATGGGCGGTGAGCTAAATTAGAGCTAAATTGATCTTGTGCCCACTGGAAAAAAAAAAGAAAAAAGGAAAGAAAAAGATTGCCATGAACTTCACAAAGCTTTGAATCAGGCCTTTTCACAGGAAATTCAAATCTAAGATACTCTTTGCAAAATGCACAGCTTCCAGTGGATTTCTCTGAATAGTGTTGGCAGGGGGGCAGAGTAAAATTTCCTAGGGTGAAAAACAATATTTGGGAGAGGTGCTGTGGGTTGTAACACAGGAGATGGTATCACGTCAGCTCACATGAAAGAGATGCTGCATGCACTGGGGCTCATGGGCAGTGCAGGATATAATAACATTAGGCTGCGACAAGGTGTGGATTTTATAAAGGTTTCTTTATATTGGGGTCCTATTAAGAAATGCATCTTTAGAACCAGAGTGTCCATAAGATCCATGACTTCTCTTATGACACCAAACTCAACATGCGAGGGTCAGTCACGCAAATTACAATATACACGGAGCAGGTTCTATGGACACACAGCATGAGAGAGGCCAAAAATGCCAAGCATTAAGAATTACAGCAGATTCCCAAGAACTCCTTAGGCATCTGTTATATGACCTCCTGCTTAATTTAGGATTTCCTGCCATGTTTCAAAACTTGGGCAGACCAGACCTGTCCTTCATGGATGGTGGCAGCTTCCACCCACAGCAAGCAGCGTCTGGAAGCAGAATCTCACCCCAGGAGAAGGAAGTGGGGCTTGCAGAGCCTCCAGTCACTATGATACTGAAAGCAAGTTTGATGTTTAAGAGAATGAGCAAACGAGTGAAGAGAATGAGGAAATGGTTAATGAAGAGCCCTGTCAGCCTGGAGCACCAACCAGCCCCTCAGCGATTGTCATGGCCGCTGCGCTCCCGCTCCAGAACGTTCTCAGCCCCCTAAAGGGCCAGGCGCCATGGCCCTTACCCGCAGACCATGGTTTCCAGCAGTCCAGCCTGTTTACTCCCATCTCCTTTAGCACCAACCCCAATCTGGTGTTTTTGCTTTGCCCTGATATGGACAACCCTTAGGGCTGCCACCCTGGCTGTGCCAGGCACCTGCCTGCAAAATGGAAGCAGGTTGTGTGTGTGGTGAAAAAGCTGTACTCGAGATCAAAAGATGGGGATTTTTACATTAAGTATGTGATGAAAACTGCAGTGTGGTTAACAATAAATATTTGTGTTGACTGTGGGGGGTCCCAAAAAGTGTTCTTGTGAGCTTCCTGGCAGCCTTTCATTTCTTTCTGTTGCAAGCCAAGGACAGAGGGGCAGAGTTGCCTCAAGGAAGACCAAGGGCTGTGTTTAGATATTGCTATTTGAGAGAGGATTTTTTTTTTCTCTTTAGATGGCTGAAATCACATGAGAAGCCTGACCTGTTCATGAGAAAAGAGCCATCAGGAACCTCTTAGTGGGAGACTTTGGAAGAAGGCAACACTAAAGCAGGGTGCGCTCCTGGTATCAGTGAAGTAAGTTAAATCTCAAGTCCTCGCATCTCTCCCTATTTTCCTTTTTCTATCTGGGATCTTTTCTTTTTTTTCCATGTGAAGCTGTCAGTGACACATAAACATAGGAGATGTTCAGTGTGTCTTTTCAAACTGATGTAGATACGCTGTTCCCTAAGCCTTGTGTGTTAGTTAAAAACGCTTCACAAGGAATGCATATGGCTTGAAAAGCTTGTTGCTGGTTCTGTCAAGGAACCAGTCTTCAAGTAATCCATTTTAAAGAAAAGACTTAAAGCAACCCTTCATCTCCTTCATCTATGTGAGTTCCTGAAAGCAAAACATCTATCTGCTTTTTCCTCTGCTTAATTTTGCCCTTGGTGAGATACCTTGGGGTCTATGCACTGAGCTTCTTTTCATGACAACTGCTATCCTACCAAGGAGCTTGGTAGGTGTATGTCAGGACTCTAAACATCTGGATTTCCTGCCCATGTACAGGTGAATGTGAACATGCATTTGACTGTGCATGGCTGTTAGCTAGGAAGAATGCTTCCCAGCTCCTGGCTGCTCCCACAAGCTGCTCCCATCTTTTCTTTGAGAGCTTAGCTAAAGCAACCAAGGAAGTGCTGATGAACATAGTTTCCCATAGAATCTTGTTAAGAACCTTAACCAGAGCTGCATAGATGAACATATTTATTTTTCTGTTATTTTATTTCGGCTGGTCTTTGTTTTCATCTCAAAAAGGCTGATCTATCAGACACAACATTCTTTTTTTTTTTTTTTTTTTTTTTTACAATAAATAATAAAGATGTTGCTGGCAGAATTTGTATTCAGACAGAAAGAATATGTTGAAGATTCTCCTTTCCAACAGTTAAAGAATCTCCACAAAAAGCACAGTTCCTTAAATGTAGGAATCTTTTTCGTTCTAGTTAAAAAGTAGTTTTATCAGGTAATCTTTTTAATAATTGGAAAAAACACTGCTTTATTTTTTTTCAGTGCACACATTTGGATATCTTGGAAGAAGTGATAATCACTGCTGTTATTTCTTAAGTGCTCATAAAATATAAGAATTTTGAAGAAAATATGTTGAATAGGTTTTTTTTCACTGCTTTCCTCCCTCACAGTTCCTAATATCTTCTAGTTTCTAACATTCCAGTTAGCTGGAATGCCATCGGTGTTGTTTTTCTCTATAGCTTTGTGTTGAAAAAGCAATAGTTAAGGATGAAACATAGTTTCAGTGGGAGTTTGGAAAGGCTTTCAAGTGCCCTTTCAGACAGGCAGCTGTCAAGTGCTGTATCACAGTGTCTCCTACTCGGGGACATAGGCAGCTGAAGATGTATAGATACACATATAGATTTACAGCTGAAGCCAGCTGTCTGGGTGAGCCTGAAGCACATTGTTTAGAGATTGGAGGAAGGCTCCAGGTTAAAGGATCTCTGCCTTAGGTTTAATTGCTGCCTCTCTCCTGACACACAATCTGGTGCAGTGGTACCTCACCTTTTTGCATGTCGCCAAGACATGTGTTTTCACATAGTGTATCAGAAGAAAGCTGAATCTTTCTGAATAAATTACAGAGTTTTAGACTCCTATCAACACAAAAAAAAATTAGTAAAGTGTCTGGAGTTTGCATTTTTCTGTAACATGTTGTGAGTTTTGCCTGTATTTGCAAAATATACTTGTAAACACGACATGGATATCTATAAAAAGGCTGTATTTGTAGAAAATATTTTTGTAACAGAACATGTATTTGCTTATTATTAAAATGCAACATCTTTAAGGGTCTAATAAATGCTTATTATGTAAACATACACTCCAAGATGGATATTGCAGATAGTATCTCTAGCAGATGCATTGACCTGAAGTCTCTGTTCCTAGTTCTTCAGACTGGTGTATATGACTTTAATGAGTGTCTGAGTCTGTATAGCTGGTAGGGTGGCTGAATTTTGACAAAAATCAAAGTAATAATAGGTATGTGGAGAAGAAAAGCAAGGGCAGAGCAAATTCTTGCAGCAGTCTTTTATATGTAAGTGTCCAGTGAAAATAACTGCTAAAGACCCTCAGATTGGTCACAGGCTATCCAGGCAGTGGGTCCAAAATAATTTTCCCAGGCGGAAGAAAAACTTTTCCAGAGTAACTTCTGCTTATATATGGCAGTCTACAGAGATAAATATATTTATATTTATATATATATTAAAAGAAAAAGTATTTTAAAGTGATATATAACAGTCAACAGAGAAAAACAGGTATTTTTTTCTCTCCTTCCAATCCTTTTTAGTGTTTAAGAAATGGCTGTGTTTCACTACATCAAAGTTCATGCAGTCATTCAGAATCTCAGTAAACTTTGCAAGCTTTCATGCTTTTTTACTTATTTACATAAAAACTTCCACCAAGAAGTCAATTCATTATATAATATCTGAGCGTGTATGTGCATACGTGGATACAGGGGTGATGTGACAGAACCAGAAGGAACGGAGTTGCTAGGTGCTTGCTAAGTCCATTACAGTGTGTGATGTCAGTGAAGCTCTTGCTTTTCCTGTGTGTGGTACCCATTATTCAAGTATCATGTTGTCTGAAAACAGAATCTTGCCATTTGACCTTTCCTGCGTTATTTCTATTCCACAAATGAAGAAATGACATTGCAGTTTGAGAATGAACCAACACAAAGTGCATTTCTTTTCATCACAGATCTATAGTTAATCTTCTGTATCACATTCGCCTTCTCGGTATGTCACATCTCCCTTTTATGTGGCTCTCTTTCTTGAAATAGGTTTTAAATCCCTGACCTGCTCCTCCTCTGCACACATATATAAAACAAAGGCAATGTATCTTTTAATTCAGGTTTTATGTACACATAGATTTACCCTGACATTCAGCAGTCAGCAAAGGTCTCAATATCTGAACTCTGCAATCTTACAGTTGACAACATTCGATCAAGGCACATGGGCAGAGGTTTTGTGAAATAATTCATTGTAGATCTCGTCTCACCCGTGTTGGGTAGAGGGGAAGGAGGAGAGGATCATCTCATCCATGGAGCCGGTTCAGCTTGTCACCCATGTGCCGTGGTCACACCTCACCACCGCTCCCAGGTCCTTCTCTGCAAAACACAGGCAGCTCCAGCCTGTGCTGGGGCCTTAGGTTGTTCCTCCTCGCATGCAGTAATTGACATTTCCTTCTGTTGACGTTCACAGGGTTCGTTTCTGCCTGTTCCTGCAACCTGTTGAGGTCCCCCTAAAGGACAGCACAACCATGTGGTGCATCCATCAGTGCTCCCAGATTTTTATGCCTGCAAACTTGTTGAGGGTACATTTGGTCCCATCATCCAGGCCATTAATCACTCCTGCTATATGGTTAGATCAGTATTTTATAGTTTCAGAATAACAAAGTTATTTAGTTTGTATGTGTGATTTTATGTAATCTTATCTATGTAGAATCCAACTGTTTAATTTCTAATGCTATTGTTTTACAAAATATCTCACCTTATGACAGTCTCATGTCAAAGCTTGGTCTGACTGTTGCTTAGGGAATAGGCTAAATTAGGAAACTTGGCTGTGAAGGCAAGAAACAGCAAAATAGAATTTTAAACATTATTAATAATTCCATTCTTGTCGTCATACTAACTGCTGTGGAGCAGTGAGATAAACTGCATCATTTTCACATCTTATGAACTACTGTGCAACTATCATGCAAATGCTGAGCACCCAAGTGTGTTTTCTTTCGTGGGCACTTTGGTCTGATGATGTTCTGCCTGCCCCCATTCTTAAAGAGAATAACACAAAAAGGACTTTAAATCTAGCTCATATTCTGATTAAAACCTATTTTTAGAACAAGATAAGTAAAACATAGACAGTTGCAATTGCTGGGTGAAACAAAATAAAAGCAAATCTTCCTCTTGCCAACTGTATCTTTGCAGGAATTTCTTTCAGTCTTGGTCTTATCTCAGCAACTTGCAGGGGCTCCCTGGGTTGCAGCAAATTATAGATGACCCTGTCTGATCCCTGGGAAAAAAAAATCTTCCTTTTCTTCATCTCTCAGGCCTGATTGCTTTTATACATCTTGCCTCTGCTCTTTCATTCCTCTTTGTTGTCCACTTGTCAGACTTTGCCCCAACCTGCATTTCAGAAGCCTCTTTACACACAGCATGTTCAGTTTTCATCAGAGAAGGCTCTGTCTTCCTCTCTCTCCCTTTCTTTCTCTCTCTCTCTCTCCTTCCTCCTCTCTTTCCCTCTCCCCTCTTTGCTCCAGTGGATTCCATTTTCTAAGGCAAAGTAAGCAAACAGCTGCATTTTTCTCAGCTACCTGGTTGCCCCTTTGCAAAGAACACAAATAGACTATACATAAAAGTCTTAAGAGCCAAACAAAAACAGATACTTCATCTCACAGGCCTACTGTGGCACTTGCTTTGTCTGATGCAGGTATGCTTAGATAAATGCTGTGCTGCATATCCTACTTGATTGTCCATGTTGCAGTTCTTCCAACTTCACATTTCAGCAACCAACTTGTTGCTAAGATTTCTGTGCCAGTCACTGTGAAAATGAGTAAATAAAATGCATAGTTTTTAAAAAGCTTTTTAAAAAAATATAAATAGCTTTTTGAAATTGATAGAGGACTGTAGAGATCTATCTGTATGTTTTTGGGTTGATCTTTGGGTTGAAGCTTAAATTATATTGCTTTAGATTTGTGAAGAGCTGCAAGTGTAAAATAATTCTTTAATACGAGGCTATGGAGGTCTTTTATTTTCTGAATATGTATCTTTTAAAAATAGATGAAGAAGCTCTTAGAAGCTCTTTGACTCTGTAGAAACCAGTGGCAGTTTTAGCAAATATTTTAATTTTTTTAGTTAGGCTCTTTACAGAATTTTACATGGTACATAGACTTTGGACAGGACAATGGAGTGAAAAACTACTTCTTTATAGTTCCTAATCAAATTATATGAAAAAGTCACACTAGGACTTGAAAGTGCATTTTAACTTCACATTGAACCAAGATTTTTTAGCTTCCCTTCAGACTGTTGTAAGCACTGAAAAATATACTCTTCTGTATAAGAAAAAAAACTGTCCTGCTTATGAACAGGGACTAATTAAAAGCAGGGTATCTAGAACAGAATGACCAGTTGAGGCGAACAGTGTCTTGCTTCTCCCGTTCTTCTGAAAATTCATTCCAACTTCTTCATGTGAGCTGAAAAAATGCTGAATGATCATCCTGATTCATTGTGGGATTTCTGCTTGTACAATCGCTTCTAATCATTACATAAAGCTTAGTTAGTTTAGAAATGAGGAATCCTGTTCAGCTGCACTTTGCTAAAGATGAAGTGATAACATTAAAAAAATGTTTCTAACTTGGTGCATCTTCTGTTTGGATTTCTTCTGAGTTTAGGACTTTCATAAGTTCTTCATTCACAAAAGAGCCCTTATTTTAAAAGTATTTAAGTCTTATTTAAGAAGATGCTATCTTAGAAAATACTGATATCTTTAATTCCTTTCTAAAGAAAATAACCTTTCTAATTTATATGAATTGGAGAGCTTTAGGTTTTGCTTCCTGCAGAGTGTGCATATGCCTCCTGAGTCTGTGATGTAGACAGGTGCACTGATAGTAAACAGTCTACGTATCTAGTAAAAAGAAGATATTTTAACCATAAGGACAGTATGCAATATGTTCATATAATAAATTTATTTTCTTTGCCCTTCTTCACTATTGTACAAGCATGTGCTATTTTGCATGTTCATTTGAAACTCAGAATGATAGTCACAGAATCACAGAATGGCTGAGGTTGGAAGGGACCTCTAGAGATCATCTAGTCCAACCCTCCTGCTCCAGCAGGGCCCCCCAGAGCACGTGGCACAGGGTGGCATCTAGGTGGGTTTGGAAGATCTCCAGAGAAGGAGACTCCACAATCTCCCTGGGCAGCCTGTTCCACGGCTCTTTCACCCTCACAGTCAGGAAGTTCTTCCTCATGTGGAGATGGAACTTCCTGTGTTTCATCTTGTATCCATAGCCCCTTGTCCTGTCACTGGCCACCACTGAGAAGAGTTTGGCCCCTTCCTCCCTACATTGTCTCCCCAGGTACTTGTACATGTTGATAAGATCCTCTCTCAGCGTTCTCTTCTCCAGGCTAAACAGGATCAACTCACTCAGTCTTTCCTCACAAGATAGATGCTCCGCTCCCTTAATGATCTTGGTTGCTCTCTGCTGGACTCTCTTTAGAAGATCCACATCCCTCTTGTGCTGGGGAGCCAAGAACTGCACACTTGGCTCCATAGTGATGATGTAAAGCTGCTTCTGTGCTTGTTTGTTTATCTGATACAAACTTCTGACCTGCTGGAAGTCTAGATCTTACCAACATCAGAGAAAACTTCTGTATTTTTTTAAGCTAGATAATGGATAACTTTTTACCTAAATATATTTGTTTTAAGTTTTGGGAATTCAGAATTCCAGTTTAGACATTAACTGTTTTCCTGTTTATCCTCAAATTGAAGAAAAGGTCATCCCAGGCTTTGACTTTTACCAAAGAATCGCAGATTGAGAGCAGCTGTGACAGCAAAAAAAAAAAAAAAAAAAAAAGACAGGTTTACTATGACCTCCACCACTATTAATAGGTGTTAATTAAAGTGTGTTAATGTTAACAGCAACGGATTTTTTCGATATACCATTCTACAAATAATCAATAATGAAGCAGAGTTACAAAGTAAACTCCTTATTTGTAGACAGGGAAAATTAGTTCCAGAGACTGGCTGTAACCTCATCTGTTAACTTACTGTTAAAACCAAATTCACAGCTGGAAGGCCCTTTCTTCCAAATTTTGTTCTTTGCCTTTGGAAATTTTATCATTTCAGATTTTCTATGTTTGCTTTCCAAGCTGTTTATCTGGTTGCTGAAACTAAACAATTCTTTAATTTCACCTGGAAAATGGAGTGAAATTTTATCTTATTTCTTTGAAGTGGGGAGCAAGGCAATATGAAATAATTTGACTTATTTCAGCGTTGCAGAAAACACACAAGTATTCTTCTTGTACAACAAGCTCCTGATGAAGGGAACATGATTCTATTTAAGATGTAATTGTATAGCTAGACTTGATACTTAAGTTAATTACATAAAGATAAATCAATTAAGAAATTGATAAAAATTGCAAATAATTAAACTATTTCAGAAGTATAATAAGAGGAAAAAGTGACAATTACTTGAGACAGATTTGTGCAGCCTAAGGGTACAAGTTAAGTAACAAATCTTTTTCCCAGAGCTGTTGACAACATTTGTCCTGTGTTGACAATCAAGGGAAGAACAAGACAGGACCACACTGAATTTTCATTCTGGGAGGAAAATCAAGCACCTTCCAAAGTACAAAAAGATAAATTCCCTGGGCAGAGCAAGAATGGAGGGCAACGGCAACCACAGAAGCATGATTTCCAAACTTAAAATCATAGAATCATAGAATGCTTAAAGTTGGAAGGAACCTATAGAGATCATCTAGTCCAACCCCTTGCTCCAGCAGGGGCACCCAGAGCATGTGGCACAGGGCTGCATCTAAGCAGGTTTTGAAGATCTCCAGAGAAGGAGAGTCCACAGCCTCTCTGGGCAGCCTGTTCCAGGTCAGACAACATCTTTGAGGGGGTCAGATTTTTAAAAACTTGTGAAACGTAGCAAAATCCCCTGTAGGTGCCTGTTGCCCTAATTGGCGTAATTTAGACTATTGATGCTATTGAGCTGAGGCTTTTGCTCATATTGGCAGTCTCACTGACAGAATAGATTGTAGGTATTTGCGTGACAGCATCTGCACAGCTTGGAGATGGGTTGCTGGATTTGTTCACTGTGCTTTGCCTGCTCCTCCATGCAGAGTGCCCTGCTGTTGAGCTCGACCTATCACATGCAATTCAGCGGTGGCTGCAGGAGGCCGGGCAACCTGTGTCCTAGGGCCGTGCAAGAGTTAGAGCTGCATGCACTCTGCAGAGCCAGAAGCACTCAAGGGACTGCCAAAAGAGTCACATCAATGACATGATCACAGAATCACAGACTGGTTAAGGTTGGAAGGGACCTCTAGAGATCATCTAGAGATCACCCAGAGCACGGGGCACAGGGCGGCATCCAGGCAAGACTGGAAGAACTCCATAGAAGGAGACTCCACAACCTCCCTGGGCAGCCTGTTCCAGGGCTCTGTCACTCTCACAGTCAAGAAGTTCCTCCTCACACTGAGATGGAACTGCCAGTGTTTCAACTTGTACCCATTGTCCCTTGTCCTGTCACTGGCCACCACTGAGAAGAGCTTGGCCCCTTCCTCCCTACATTCCTCGACTGCCTCTACCCTATTATGTAAATTGGGTGAAGAAATTCATTCATTGTGGTGAAGTGAAGGGTGTTTCTTCTCAGCTGGTTGTACTATTGTAGGAGCAGAGGAGGTTGCTGCTGTTGGCAATAAATAATTCACAGCTAATATTCTTGGCAGTCTTGCTGCTGAAGTTCAAAAAAATGCTTGGCTGTTGCCACTGGCTTGCAGAGCTTTTTGCTTTTTATGGGAGCTCTCCTAACGTTCCGTGCGTGGCTGGAAACGGGGACGGAAGGAGCTGTTTGGGCTGTGCAGAACTGCACGATGGGCACCGGGCCAGGGACTCTCGGAGGGAGATGCGGGCCGCGCGCCACGGCCGCCGCTCGCTGCCTGCCGCACAGCTGAGCGCGCGCTCTGCACGTGCTGAGAGCGGCACAGATCCACTCCACAAAGCGGGGCCGGCTCCCACCTCCCCTAGGCGCCTGGAAATCCTGGTCGTATGGCCAGGCTGTGATTTCTCTCCTCTTTCCGCAGTCCTGAAATTCCGCCTAAGGAGCAGCAAGAAGTGATGGAAGAGCAGCCAAGGAAGGGAGCCATACAGGCTCCCAGGAGCCTTACACGGGTGGCACATGGTCGGGTGCTGTGCTGCAATGAGCTTCAGGACCTCAGCTGAGCTATCACCAACTGTGTGTGTATTTTTAGTTTGCTGTTGGGGTGTAAAATATAGTCACTTCACTTAAGCTATGTCATAATAATTTGCTGGGAATATTGAAATAAAATGCTAATTAGATGCAGTTGGAAGAGAGCACATGGCAAATCACTGCAATACCACTGATAGCTGGTAACTCATTTGCCTTTGGGAGCTTGATCAATTTTGATCAAATGCTTTTTTTTCCCTAGGCTACCACTTCTTTAATAATGGTCTTTCTCTAACTGCAACCTGTATCAATTTTAAGTTCAAATAATTTCACTTTGTAGATAAGAATGCTTTTCTGAACAAAGGTAAGTTCATTTTCTAAAATACTTCCACACATAGTTAAAAGCAGAATAGTTCTAAAACCTTTTAAGACTTTCATAAAATTAAAGGAACCTCTTTCTCCTCATAAGACCCTGGGAAAAAAAAAATCCAAACAAAAATGCAGTTTTGTCTTTCCAAATCACTTCTGCCTAAGTAATCTCTTTAAAAGCATCAACGTAATTTTAGACGCTCTGACTGTTCTCCTTTCAGTACATAGAATTCTTTGTTAACATTCTGTGCTGAAAATCTTGGTGAGAGCAGGACTTTGAGCTGTGTGAAGATGATACCTCATAGATTGTTGCAGGACAGCTTTATCTCATTTTTATTTTAGGGTGTATTTTAAATTCCAGCTTTTCTAGGGATTTTAGCAATTAATTTAACCTCACAGGATGCCTATGGTGGAGTCTTATTTTACTCTTCTTTCTACCCAAAGTGCTTTGTTCTTTCATGAGAGGTATATGTATTGATTATGTACAAACTTGGGTTTCAGGTGGGTATGCAGTTCTGATTTACTTCTAAAATTCTGTAGAGAGTATCTTTTTTGTGTGTGTGCTGGAAGTTTTGCTCTGCTATATGATAAAATACAATCAGAGTAATTCTGATAGTGCTGTCAGACTCTGGTCATTTTTCATTCATATTTTTCAGATAGTATAAAAAACCTTCAAGGAACAGAAGCCGTCAGCTATATTCTCTACCACTAGATTTACCAGTTATTCCATTGGAAATTGTTTATTCTATTTGGTAGCCTGCTTATTATCAGATATTTTATTTACTTTATGCAGGGGTTAGGGCTTTGAATAAATTATCTAAAGGTCACCCGTTGGTATTTCTTGGTAGAATTTCTTTAGTACCTTTCTGTCATAGTTTAAAAATAAGGGTTTAAGTGAGAGAAAAATAAGTATTCTACTAACTATTTTATCAGGAATATGGACTTTCTGTTTACAAGACTAGCACCTGTCTTCCCCTTAATAACCAGGGGTGAATCTTCCCCTTAATAACCAGTTGGCTTTTCTCCAATCTCATGGTAAATGCCCTCCCAAGCCAGCAAAGAAGCTACTGGAGAGGGTGGAACAAGAGGCCCTTTCTGTTTTGTATAAACTGAACCAGCGTAAGTTACATCTTTCCGGGTTGAAGGAATCCCTTTAAATACGAAGTTATTCTTTATTTTCTATTCTAACAGATGTCGACAAGACATTCCTTACGTAAGTGGAAATTTTTTCTACTTGAAGCCTACTATTCAGGAAAAGCTCTTCTTATTCGGGTAGGCAAAACAGAAGCTGGTCCAGCACCTAGGCTGAATAATAGAGGTGATTCTGCTCCAAAATGTCTGGACTTTGATGTTAAGTCATAATTTATAACTACAGTTTTCCAAAGATATTTTTTTCCCAAAGAACTTCCAGGCACCAACAGGATGCATTAAGTTGTCATTGGCCAGTTTCTCACCTGATGGAAAACAAACTAAACACCTAGTTGAATCTCTTAAAAAAGGCATAAAAATGTTTCAGTTTTGGGATAGACTGTTGCAGGCACCTCATTTTCAAGAGGAGAATAGTTATGAATTATGTGCTTGCTAAGCGAAATTCTGGGACAAGAGGAAGCCCATTTTAAATAAAGAAACCAACTTAAATGAATTTAAAGGAAATGATGGGAAAGGCTGAACTGTTTCTGTTTACTTATTGTCAAGAAACACATTATAAAAAAATGAGGTTACCGTCAGTCTGCCGGGCGGGTTGAACACTTTGCTTCTTTTAAGGAAGTCCAAGGAATCTGAAGGCTGACAAATTCACACCCAAGCAAAGGGTGGGAAAAGTCTGGCAGAGATGTGGACTAGAAGGTGGATCAAGTGGCAGCTATTCCAGTCACCAACACCATGTGCAGGCCTGCTTGTTATTTCAAGCTCTTTAAGATGCTTTTTCATGTGGATTTATCATATTTTACATTTATGCTTCCATTTATTTTTTCAAACATCTGGGCATAAGGGGAATTTAGAGCAGCAGCAGCAAACATGGTAGGTAGACTTAGTCTCTGCCCGTCGCCAGTGTTGGGGGCAATCCTATACAATGCTGGAGTGCCCCAGGATGCAGGATTTCCTATGGGCCTTGGAGCTCCCATACGTGGCCTCGGACAGCCCAAGCACAAGGAGCTGTTGGTGCCCAAGTGTGAGTGATGCGGGGCTGCCTGTTCTCACCCCCGGCTTAATCCTGGTGCTACTTAAGAGCAATCAGCACCTCTGCTTGAAGGGCTGTTTGCAGGATTTTGCTGCTTGACATTTCAAAGCTTAGAAGGGCATCCTTAGCCTCTTTAGTCGCTAGGAAAATTCTCTTACGGATAAATTCCCATATAACGATGAACACAACTCCCTCCTTCTTTTAAAAATCAGCTGCTTCTTTTAAAAAATATGCTTACAGCTTTTGGGAGGATGAGGAGGGATCAACTGAAATGTAGGGAATTTTAGAACATGTTTTGTGCATGTCATTTAGATCAGGTTCCTCCAGGCCTAACTAGATTCCAGACCCCATGGTGGTTTCCCTAGGATTAGAGTATTTAACTACTCTAATAAGTGTAAACCTGGTCAAATGCTAAGTGTTGTTAAAGACGGAAATTTTCCAGCCAAACGGTGATAGTCTAAAGAGGACGGATTTCTATTGTGATAATATGATGGTTAAGCGGGTGGTTTGGGATTGCAGATTTTGGCTTGAGTGACTTACATGAGCTTAAATTTCATAACAAATATGGCAAATTTTGACTTATGAGATCAGTATGGAACAGGTTACTACTGTCTAGGAGAATGTGCAAGGGAATGATGAGTACCCGTCCTGGTTTGTGTTTTCCTAATAATCATCTATTAGGATGGACTTGTATTAGGATGAACTAGATGATCTCTAGAGGTCCCTTCCAACCTCAGTCATTCTGTGATTCTCTGATTCTATTACAAGGTACTGAGAAAAAGTATTGACTCTGCTGGATGAAAACATTCTTCTAATTCAAAATACAGTGGAGTTGCATTATTCCTGACCAAAAAAAAATGCTGAAAGCTGAATCCAAACCTGACACATCCTATTCAATCAATCTAAATTTTATTTAGGTAACATTCACTGTCTTGGCCAGATCTCCATTGACTGTAATGGGTGTTTAGCCACTCTCCTGCATATGTCTTAATCTTGAGGTGAGTGTTGCTTTCACCTGAAACTCTTCATAAACAACTTGGAAGATTTTTTTCCTGCTCTTCAGTATTCGACTGCTATCTTTCTGCTATGATGCCCCTTTAATGGCCTGTCGTGTTTTAATCTGCTATTTGTTCATTTATTTCTCTATATCCCTTAAAAGACATGTATTGTGGTTTATCCTCCTAATTCAATTCTTTTAAAAAAGCAGGTTCTAAACAACAACAACTCAGGAATCTGTAGTGGAAGCAAGGAAGTAAGGTGAGTCAGTGGGGCCTGTTTAGCTTGGAGAAGCGGAACAGGATGAGAGGAGACCTGATCGATATGTGTAAGTACCTGAAGGGAGAATGTAGGGAGGAGGGGGCCAAACTCTTCTTGGTGGTGGCCAATGACAGGACAAAGGGTAATGGGTCTAAGCTGAAACACAGGCAGTTCCATCTCCATGTGAGGAAGAACTTCTTTCCTGTGAGGGTGACAGAGCCCTGGAACAGGCTGCCCAGGGAGCTTGTGGAGTCTCCTTCTCGGGAGATCTTCCAAGCCTGCCTGGATGCTGCCCTGTGCCACATGCTCTGGGTGTCCCTGCTGGATCAGGGGAATTGGACTAGATGGTCTCTAGAGGTCCCTTCCAACCTCTAGAGGTTCTATGATCCATTCTGTGATTCTGTGAAAGCATCTTATTTCTCAGACCACACTCCTAGAGTTTTTATCCTATTTTCATAACAAGTTTTTGTTCCTCAGCACCTGAAATGTGTCAGTATTTTGCAGTTGGGCAGCAGATGGGCCTGGGGCTGGGCCTGCCCTGCCTGTTCCCTGCTGCCCGCCTGGCTCAGCCTGGGCTGGATGGCCGGGCTTCTTGGAACGTGGCTGACACAAGCATGGCAATTTTGGGCATCTGAGGCCAACACCACCAATGGAAACGCTATTTAATCCTTTGCTAAATACTGATGACATACAAGAGAGAAGCAGTGTGAATATTTTGAACAGTCATCCTTAAGATACCTGCTAATGTAGGCATTTCCCCCCCAAATACTGGGAAGTGATCATATCTTTCTGAGCAGTAAAAGCCCCTGATTGTGGCTCGGAGAGGAAGATGCTCACCCAGCGCCTACGAAGCGAGCTGGCTTTTCCCAGCCTTTCAGCTGGCTCTCTGCTTCCTGGCGTTGCTTCCTTCACTTTTAATGCCTGTTGACATTTTGGACGCTGTATTTGAGGA
The DNA here is from genome assembly GCA_032353885.1 of Nothura maculosa. Taxonomy (NCBI): domain Eukaryota; kingdom Metazoa; phylum Chordata; class Aves; order Tinamiformes; family Tinamidae; genus Nothura; species Nothura maculosa. The sequence goes on from JAUBOD010000729.1 coordinate 2,622,219, forward strand.
AGCGAGAGAGACGCTCTTGGCTAACAGCAAGGAGCGATGCAGCCTTTAAGGGCACTCCCACCCAGACAGTTGCATCAGAAACAGGCTATTCTGCTGGGCGCTTCGTGCTGATCAGGCACTAGATGGTTTCAACGTGAAACCTCCGTAGCTGCAAGAACAAAGCTGCATGCCACTGATTTCCATCTACTGACGAATATTTATGCCCCACTTCTGCATAAGTAACCGGCTTGGGCGCAGCATAAGCAATACCCTGTGCATAACCATATGGCTGAGACACGGGCTGCTTGGAAGTGAGTAATGTCTGTTCTGAGCCTCACCTGGGCTGCATTTTGGCTGAGCTGGCTGCACAGAGCCCGCTTTTTAAAGGGGCCTTTCGCTCTGCTGAGGCAGTGTTTGCAAGATGGTCCAATGAGGAGCCTCAAAATGAGCTTTACGGCCCTTTGCTGAGGATGGTGAGATGGGCAGTAACCTGCTGCCTCCACAAAACACACCAACTTGGTAACATACCAGTACATTGGAAGACCTTTATGAGTAGGAAAGGCTGCTTTGCCCATAATCTCTACTGAAATAGCCAGTTCCCCTTTTTCATGAAGGGGAGGTTGGCTGAGCAGCCTGTGGTGCTCAGCTGGGCTGCTTCCTAGCTGCATATTTCCAGGATCCAGCCACTGAAATCAGCATGTGATGAGCACAGGGAGCTGCAGCCTGAGCCCTGGACACTCAGGAAGTACTCCAAGTTGAGCTTTAGCACAGGCTAAATATCAGTACGAGGAAAAGACAGGAAAGATTGAAGGCTGTAAGGTTTCATGACCCTGCAAGTGCTTCGTACCGTGAGCAATTGCCACTGGGAATTTTCACTGATATTAATAAATATAGCAGGAGCCAAGCAGAATCACTCCAGTAGCTTCATTGCATAGAAAGCTGCTTGCTTCCTAAAAGGACCTACAGGAGAAAGACCTTCTAACATCCGGGTTGTAGCTCTCATTTTGTCCGCCCTGACAGTGGCTGCCCTGGGTCTGTTTGACTCTTGCTTATGGTGCTGCACATAGCAGCCTGGGTGAAAAGTCTGCTGCTTGGTTGGGGGGGGGGGCGCATCCTGGCAGCTCCCGAGGGCACCTTTGCTGGAAGGCAACAGGGGTACCCATTCTGCACAGTCTGGGCCTTAGGTCCAGTGCAAAAGCGCTTAAGGCTTAATAAGGAGGAGGGAGAAAGTGCTGGGCAGGATGTGTCCTCAGAGAGACCCGGAGAGCAGTTAATTCATGCTCCAAACTGCCAAGGACAGACAAAAAAAAAAAGAAAAATAAAGGAACTAGTGTAAATACTTAAGGCAGAGATTAGATGAATATTTGGGGAGGAAGGGGGAATTGTGGTGGCAGAACTGCCAGTACTGAGGAGAGCAGCCTTTCTGCTGCCTGGCCTCTGCTGAGGGCTCCTGCTGCGCACTCTGGTTTCTGTGGTCGAACCTGCCTTTTTCTTGAAGCTTTCTTGGCTTTGAGGCTCCTAAGGAGCTGGAGAACAGGGGCTGGCAGTCAGGCAAGATGGCTCCGCGAGTCGCCCCTTTCCCGGGCTCGGTTCCTGCGCGGAGGCCGCGGGGCTGCGCGGAGGCCGCGGGCCGAGCGAGAGGAGCTCGGCAGGGCTGCGCAGCGCCGGCAGGGCCGCGGAGCGCGGGAGGAGCCGCCCCGCGGTTCTCTGCTCCCTGCTGCAGCGAGGGGCGGCTGCAGCCGCGGGGGGTGACACACGCTGCTGTGCTGTGGTGTGGAACAAGCAACCAAGCACACGGGCTTCAGGAAACGCTTTGCGGCACGAAGAGCAAAATTATGATTCAGACCGCTCAGAAATGAAGCCTGAAGATAATCTTTAGCAAAGGAGGGCTTTTTTTTTTTTGTTGTAAGCAAGCAACTTACAGAGAGACATTACATTTTCAGTGCATAATTTGTAAGAAAGGCTTTAAAAATAAAGCTTTCATTATATTGCTCTTCAGAGCCAGAGAAATACTTGCAAACCCATCAAAGGGCGCAAGAGCTCTGTTAATCTATCAATTAAACCACTTTGTTTTTTTCCACGTCTGTTTTCCTGCGTCCTTGGCTCTTATGCTGCGATTCGCAACGTTAGGAACCCCCCCGGTGAATCCCAGGTGAATTCCAGGCTCCGCGAGGCCGCAGCCTGCGGGGCGGGCGCGGGGTGGCCCCATCCCCTGCGAGCGGGGCTGCCCGGCGAGCCCGGTACTATCTTAGTTGGTGACCGAGTGCAGATGATTCCCGGTCCCCGCTCCAGGGAACATCCGATGTGGCGCCCAATGGGCTGGGAAGGCTGCGCAGACGTCAGGGGCTCTGCGTGTGTCTGCGCTGGCCGCTGCAGCGGGAGCCTCCATTAGAGCCGCCCTATTGATTGCTGCTGCTCGCTGCGGTAACGCGCTCCAGTGCAGGGAAACGGAGAGAAAAAGGAGAAAAGGCAGGAAAAGAATCTCAAGGCAACTTAAAAATAGACCTGAGCTGAGGGCGCCCGGGGGGTGGGGGCACACACGCAGCACACGGCGTTCCCAGCCCCTGCGCTCTTTGAAAATAATAATAATAATGATGCCCCCCCCCCCCCCGCGCGGCTCGGAAGGCGCCGGCTGCCCTGCCCGCAGTGCCCCTGTCTGCAGAACGGCCCTGGTTCCGCACAGGAGCCTGCGAGCTGCGGCGGTGACACTTGTCTCGCACTGTGAGCGCCCAGCCGCCCGCCGGGGGGGGCAGGGAGGGCTGCAAATAACCGCGCCGGGCTCTGCTTCCCGGCTCCGGGAAGCGGCTCTGCATCTACCGGCAGCCCCTTTCTCTGCTGCGTAGCGCGCAAGGCGCCCTGCGAGCAAACCGCGCCAGGGAAGATGCTGCGGGTAGGGACCGGCCTTTCTCCTTCCTCTGAGGTTTCCCCCTCCGCTAGTCTCTGCCCGTGATCCGTAGCCGCCCGTTGATCTCGCGTCTCGCCCTTTCGGCGAGGCTGCCAGGAAAATCCCAGCAAGGGGAGTGCGTCCGTGGGCGACAACCGACAGGCGGGGGCCGGGAGCCGCGCGTGGGGCTGCGGGGAGCCCCGGGGACCGCCGCCCGGATGGGGCTGCTGCGGGGGTCCTGGGGTGCCCTGGGGCTGCCCGGGGCTGCTGCGGGGGTCCTGGGGTGTCCCGGGGCTGCTGCGGGGCTCCCAGGGTGTCCCGGGGCTGCTGCAGGGTGTCCCCGCGCCCCTCCTGCCCGCGGCGGCTGCTGATTCAGTCGCGGGGCGGCCCCGCGGGAGCCGCGGCGGCAGCCGGAGCTGCTGCTGCTGCCGCATCCAGGAGCGCGGGGGGCGCCCAGCGACAGCCCCGCCGCCCAAAAAGCGCCCCGAGCCCCCAGCGAAGCACCCCGGCCGAGAGAGGAGGCACCCCGGCCGAGAGAGGCACCCTGCGAGCCGCCAGCACAGACCCCGACAGCCTCCCGAGTTACCCAATAAAACACACACTTAGTGCAGGAAAAATCCCTTCCGCTCTTTCCCCTTGCAGCCTGGAAGCGCCGGAGCTGCCGATTCTTTTCACAGCTCCTCATTTAAAAAAGAAAAAGGACACTCTCTATTTCTCTATTTACCTGATAACTAGCTGGGGGTGGGATACCTGATTTAGCTGGAGACTTTGATTTGTGGGATTGACAACCTTATTATGCAGCGAGCTTATTATTGATATTATTCTGCTCTCGGTTGCCATGACCACCTTGTGAGAGACATTCAATTTTCTCTCTTCCATCATCATTATCTATGAGGCCATCTGTTGTGGAAAATGAATTCAGCCTCATTTGCATGACTGATAAGCAAATTTTTTTTTATCTATTTAACAGAAGGTCATATGCCGGGGATTTGGAGCTGGTGGAAAAAAAAAGTGGAGGGGAAAAAAAAAGGCATCTCGAGAGGATGAGTGGGAGTGCGTGCATTAGAGGATGTATGTGGAAGTAAAACAGATCCCTCAGGCCTGCTAGCCTATCCTGCTGCATTTGTCATTCCTGCCAGGGCGACATTTTTTTCCCCCTAAGCTTCTGCACACTAAAGAGAGGCAGAGAGCTTTTTCCCTGCAGTCTTCTCGAAGCCCCCCTGGTTTTTTGCCTTGGTCTTGGTGGGTGCATTTTAATCTCTCTCTATTTTTTTTCTTTTTGAATCCCTGGAACATGGGGTGTCTTTTCGGTGTTCAGTGAAGAAAAAAAGGCAGCCTTTGCTGGGTCTCTACTCCTCATCCTTGCCAAGTTAGAGTAAGCCAGGGTGTTTCTTAACAGTGCTGAAATGTCTTGCTTATGTTTCACTCGTGAGCGGGGAATGGTGCAAGTGTGGACTGTGTTTTATCGGGGCTGGGGGTGATTCTCGTGGCTGGTTGTGATTTTTGCGGGCAATCTATGACTTGTACTTGCATGTCCATTGTTTACTCCTTGCAAGTTCTTGGGGCGATGCTGCTGGGCAGCCAAACGCGGGGCAGCGGGTGAGCTGCCCTAGAGCCGGGCTTTGCTGCGGGGACGCGCGGAGGTGCCCGCGTTGAGCGGGTTGTTGTTGATCTGAACTTGCTGCGTGTTGGACGGGACTCGGTGTCGCTCGGAGAAGCAACAACTTCGCGGCTCGGGGCGCTCAGGGCTGCCGGCAGTGGGGCACAATGGGGGAAATGCTGTAAAATGCCGTGGGTTTGCACTAAAACGGCGTGTTAAAACTGTGGCTTTTAAAGGGAATACTCATACTAGAACAGCGTTTCGGAGGAAAAGTCTCTTAAATACTGTGTAGCCGTAATAATTTGTATTTTTTTCCTTAAAGAGAACTAGATCTGTAAATAATTCAATGAACCCCTTTGAAAGCATCGCAGTCTATACTTCAATTTAAAAATAGTTCCCAGAAGTGAAACTATAGCCCATGTCAATTTAGTGCAAATTCGCTAACGTTATTCAGTGCTCGAAAGTAACCGAAGAGTATAAAAACCGACTTGGCAAAGCATAAATGACTTGTTGGTCTCTTATAAAAGAGACATTACTCGGGGTTTCTTCTTAAATTTGTCCTTAACAGAGATTGAACTTAATGGAACAAAACCTGCCATTTGCTCCTGTGTAAGGAATGGGAACATGAGCAAGGAGCGTCTCTGTGAGGGGTTTTGCTCTGCGCGACATTTGTTTCAATGGAGAAGGCTTTTCCGAGTTGATTATACTGCTTTTACGATACGAAAGGAGATATATACCGTTGTCCTCTTTTTTTTTTCCCAATAAATACATTTGAGTTACAGTTGCAATCTCTAGGGGCTCTCTTTATGTTGCCCCCCAGAAATGCTGGTGAGTGCTGAATTTCAGAGGGAAGGAAGTTTCGCTCTCATGGAGGTCAGATGCAGAGAGCCGGGTCTCCCGCCTTCAGCAACTTGCTCTGCACCATTCCCTGCAAATCCCTCTTGCAGAGGTGCTTTGGAACCCCCCTGGCAGAGCCCTCGCCTGGCCGGGTGGCCGCGGAGCGACGCGGTGCTGCAGCGGCTCCTTTCCCATGCCCCTCTGGTTTCGGGAGCGCTGCGGGTTTCTCTGCAGGGGGGTCGCGCTGGGGTCGACTCCGGGGGCGCCGGGAGAGCCGGGCGGGGGCGCCCCCGCCGCTCATTCCCGCCTTAATCCCATGAGGGCGCCGGGAGCGGGACCCATGAGGGCGCGGGCGGGCGGCCATTGTGGGCGCGTGCGTGAGGCGGCGGCCGCCTCAGCACCGGGAGCTGTCCCTGCTCCCCGCCCCTGCTCCGGCTCCCGCCTCCCCGCTTCCCTGCTCCCTGCCTGCTTCCCTGCCTGCTCCTGCCTGCCTGCTTCCCTGCCTGCCTGCTTCCCTGCCTGCTTCCCTGCTTGTTTCCATGCCTGCTTTTCTGCTCCCCCGCCTCCTGCCTCCTGTGTGACTGCTTCCTTACTTCCCTGCCTCCTGTCTGCCTGCCTCCCTGCTTCCTGCCTACTTGCCTGCTTCCTTGCTTCCTTCCTCCCTGACTGCTTCCCTGCCTGACTGCTTCCCTTGCACGCTTTCCTGCCTCTCTGTTTGACTCTCTGCTTCCTTGCCTCCTGCCTTCTTGCCTGCTTCCCTGCTTCCTGCTTCCCTGCTTTTTGCTTCCTGCCTGCTTCCCTGCCTCCCTTCTCTGCTTCCTGCTTCTCGGCCTTTCCCCCTCCGCCTGCTTCCTGCCTCGCTGCCTGCTTCCTATTTCCCCGCTTCCTGCCTCGCTGTCTCCCCGGGAGCAGCCCCGCCCGCGGCGCGGCCAGCAGCGCCCCGCGCCCGTCCCGGTGCCCTTCCCGGTGCCCTTCCTGGTGCCCATCTCCGTGCCCGTTCCCATGACCGCCCTGTGCCCGTCCCGGTGCCGCCGGGGTCGCGGCCGCCCCGCAGGGCTCGGCTCAGGCAGCCGGGCTCTGCCGACCTGCTCTGCTCACTGCACCAGTCTCCTCCATGCACCTTATCCATTTATTTATTTATTTATAATGTGAATAAACAACGAATCGGGTTCAGCTCCTCCGAATTCAGCAGCACTGCTTTGTGCCTAGGGTCTTACTCTGCAAATCCCTATTTGCCAGAGCTGGAAAATAAGAAGCATTTTATTAGACTGCAACTTGGTCTGCAAGATCTTCCTAAGGCCCCTTTATACCCACAGGGGCATTTGCCGGCTCCAGTCACAGCGCGGCTATTTAATATTAAAGTTTGCAGGCTGGACGTTTTTAAATCATAGGAGGAATAAGTTCCTCAAAGGAAAGCGCTTCGCGTGGCGTTAGGCACCATCTGCTCTGCCCTGTGTCGTGTTTTGACTTTTATTATCGAGAAGTTACGTTGTTATCTTTTGCTAACTGCCCGGCGCACATGCGCAGTAGGTGCTTCTTGCCCCCCATTTTATCTATTTCATTTGGCTTCGTTACGAACGTGACCCTGTGCTGGAAACCGAAGGCTCCCATTGAACCCCATTGTGCGCAGGATTTGCCAGGGCCAGCAGCGAGCTCCTGGCAAGTCCAAATACTTTGGGGTTCAAGCTAAGGAAAAGGTAAGAGCTGTTAAAGAGCACAATGTATTTAAAAGACTTCTGAAGTGTACGAAATGTCAGCGAGGCCTCTGCAGCCACTGCGGGCTCTTAAAAATAATTGACAAGTGAAAAAAATAATTGAAATTGAAAAAAAAATCAGTTGCTGCCTCGTGCACATTTGACTTTCAAATAATTTTCCAGAGACAAGGATAACATGTTCTTAATGGGGCTTCCTCTTTCCCCTCGTCTTTCTTTCCACCTCTCTCTCCCTCCCAAACAAATCAAACGCTCAGGGAATGTTGTCCCTTTCACTGCTCTGGACAGCGGGATGTTTAGGGATGCACAAAACCGGCCCGCATAGGACCAGGCTTGGGCCGTGACAGCCACAATACTCAGGCCAATTAACGCTGCTCGTTAGCGGCTCTGCCCGAGCTCCTTCCCCGCGGAGCTGGCCCTGGTGCTGGAATCGCGCTCCCCGCGCCCGCTCCTGCTGCCCAACTCCCTGGGGAGCAGCAGGGTGACAAAGGGAAAGCAATGCGGGGTAGGGGAGCGGGCGAATTTCACCTGGAATGTGCTCAGCTTCCTGGCTTAACCTTCGGGAAAACAAGATCCGTGTATGTCTGTCTGTATGTATGTGTGTGTGTGTATGTGTATGTATGTATGTGTATGTGTATATATATGTATGTATGTGTGTATGTATGTATGTGCGTAGCCCCCGTCCCCGACCCCGTTTCCGCGCCCGTCCCGCCGCAGGGGCCCCTCATTCTCCGCGCTCCCCCCGCGCCGCCCCCCGGCCTCCTGCGACACCGGGGGCCAAAAGCGAGACGCGCTCGGCGGCGACGGCGGCGGCGAGAAATTCAAGGGAAAAAAATAATAAAAAAAAAGCAGCAGGCGGCGAGGTGGAGATGGGGGCGGGGAGGAGACACGTAAATCTCTCTTTTTTTTCCTTTCTGAGGAAACACCGCGTTTTCCAGCCCGCGCCTTCCCCCTAGACGTGGGAGCCGCGCGCCCCGTGTCGCGGTGTCGCCTCCGCAGCCCCCCCCACCCGGGCCAGACGGTTCCCCCCCCGTGGGCGGCGGCAGGAGGGGGCAGGGAGGCGGGGGGGGGCAAGA
>JAUBOD010000729.1:2630406-2645760 GCA_032353885.1 Nothura maculosa
ACTGTGAGGGTGACAGAGCCGTGGAACAGGCTGCCCAGGGAGGTTGTGGAGTCTCCTTCTCTGGAGGTCTTCAAAACCCGCCTGGCTGCCACCCTGTGCCATGTACTCTGGGTGTCCCTGCTGGAGCAGGGGGGTTGGACTAGATGGTCTCTAGAGGTCCCTTCCAACCTCAACCATTCTGTGCGATGATGAAACCCATATCTAGACAGAGAATGCTGCTGTGAGTACAGTGGCTTCACCTTATACTGCCATGTATAGGTAATGTTATTCCTGGCATCTCCCCATCATCAGTGGGAATAGAAACATCTGAGAGCCAAGTGCTGATTCTTTCTGTTGCATGAGGTGTGAGAGGGAATCCAGAACATCTGTGTAGATCAGGAGGGTGGGAGGAAAATGCGAAGCTCAAGTTTGGTGTCATTGGAAATTATCTTTTAAAAAAGTGCCCTCTTTCTCTGTTCTGAAAAATCATTTCAGAAAGGAAATGAAATTTTGAATTCTAGTAGCTTATTTCTATTGTAAGTGAGAAAAGAAACAGTAGAAATCGGCTCAGTGACAATGGGAAGACATTGTGGCTAGTCGTATAGGTCCTTCCCATTTTAAGGTCTTTTGGAGAATGACAGAAATTAAAGTGGAAAGGAAAACATGAAAAAAAAGATATAAGATCTAGAGCAGTGGGATGGAATAAGGAATAAGGTGGGAATTTAAGTAAATACAACATGGAAACAAAACTGGAATAGATTTTTTTAATTAAATCTTTCTGGATGAATATATTTGTTTTGATATAAGTAATCACAATGACCAAAATGAACAAAAACTTTAATGAACAAAAGTAGTTTTTGTGTCTCCATAACAAAACTCCCTGCTGCTCCGCCTCGTTATGACCTTAGGCTAATTTGTGGTGATCCATTGCATTTCACAGCATAGAGGATGTGGAGATGCATGATGCAAAAGGGAAAAATATGGAATATATTACTGCTTTGCTTTCCATGCGAGTGACATGGATTGGCCCATTGCAATGTCAAGAGACAAGAAGGTTTGGACCCAGCAAGGACATAATTTGGTTCTAAGTCTTCTGTTCATAGCGCTAGTGTCAAGTGAGTTTGTCCAGTGATTTTTCTTTTTTCTTTGAATGTATCCTGGTGTCACTGCAGGAAGAATTTAACTGTGGGTAGCTTGGAAAGCTTAACAGCCCTGGCAGAATGTCAGATGTGAAGGCAAAGTACAGCTACATAATTTATATACAAGTACAAGAAAATGAAGTTTTCTAAATTCCAAGGCTACGCAGGGTGTTTCTAAAGACCAGCAGTTCTAAACCAAACCAGACCAGCTTTTGGATGTGCAATCTGCTCTGTACTGAAGACTCAGGGCTCTGTCATCATTCCAGACAACTTCAGGGGTTACCATCTTTGGTATTTGTATCTGTGGCAAGCTGAAAATTCAGCACAATATTAGTTAATTATAAAATTGCAGAATATATGATTTCTCTAAAAATATTCTTCAGTAATAGTGTAGGTATATGTCAGTCTTGGTAGCTATAAGCTACAGTTGTTACTCATCCTTGAGATAATTAAGTGATGCTGTTCATTTTTCACACATATATTGTATGTAAGTAAGCATGGGCAGACACAACCCATCCCTCAAAAAAAACATGCAAGATTATTCAATTTTATAGGTAAGAGTAGTAGGGAAAAAAAAAGATTTCATCTTAAAAAAAAAGGTGGAAAAAAATCCACTTCCAGTAATGAGCTAATGCAAACTGATATATTTGATATTGCTTTGGGGCAAAGGGATGGGCTAGGTGACCTTTTGAGGTCCCATAAATCTCTATTTCCTGTGACTGCCTGAGCACTAAAAGAAAGAGGGAGGAATATAAAAAGAAAAATAAACAGGCAGCGGAACTGGAGGATTTGAATATTGAACAAGACTGACCCTGCTCTTCAATAACGGCAGGGCAGGCAGAGAGACATGAGCAGGTATCAGGAATGATCTTGTGGAACTCAGAGCTCACTAACTTCCTAGCAAGGGAGGGAGGCAAAAAGTCTGAGCTCTGGTTAATTTACCAGACTTGCGGCAACATCTTAGGCAATCAAGCACTTCTGAGAATTAAAGACCTTTTGAAGGGGAAGAAAATATTGCTGCAAGGTCTAGGAAAACATACAAAGTTCTCAGAATTAGTAACATCAGAGTAACTCAGATAATCTAGGTCTATGATCATCGTAATTTTACAGGGAAAAGTAATTGCCTTTTATTATTTGGTTGCCTTACCCAATACATTTGGAAAGTAGAAAAGTTTGAAAACTAAAGTTCTTTTGAGTCAAAACAGGAACATTTGCTGCTGTAGGCAGCGAAGGCAGCACCAGAACTCAAAGTATAGTCTAGTGGTGCCCCCAATTCAGTCTCCACACAAGTATCAGATCTACTTAAGGTAATTTGGATCCACTGGTGGTTTAAATCTGGGGGCTTTGGTAGCACTTAGGGCGACACACAGTGAAGGACGGAAGGGGACGCCCCTCAAGGGCAGCGCATGGTCTCTGCTCAGGTTGTCTGTGCTTGAGGGCAGTGGGATGGCAGTGGGAGCTGCTCCTTCTGCAGTCTGCTGAGGAGAGGAGAGGACAGGATTTGCACTCTTATTAGATCCAGTAACTGCAGTGGGAACCTGGAGAACTGAGAGGGAGACATCTTTGCACTTAAATGTGTTTAAAGCACAGGTATGGACTTGGTGACCTGGAAAGGCTTTTCTAACCATAATGATTCCATGTTTCTGTGGTTCTGTACGGCTAATTGTTGCTTGCTGGAGCATTTTGGCTGCTGGTGAGGCCTTGGCTGTCCATATCTGAGAGACTGTTGCACTCTATGCTCAGTCTTAAACACACTTGCAGGCATTGGGAGTTCAGCACTGCGGTCTCATAACACCAAGGCTTTTTCTAGATAGGGTTGTTGTGCTCTGGATAGGGTTATTGTGCTCAGTACAAGCAGCTCCGTATCAATGGTGCTGAAATGGGGTCTCCTCGGCCAGTGGAGCTGCTGTCATGCTGCATGTGTAAACGCTGCTCAACTTTCTTCCCCACTGGTGCCGTTTTCCGCATGGCGATGGGCTCCAGAGGCCGCTCCTCCCTCCCAACCGGCAGCTGTTGCTGGGCAACCATGATGGGAGGAGATCCCGGCCTGGCGCCTTCATCCCAGGCACAGCACGGATACTTGCATATGCCCATTAAAATAGTTTGGATAATTGCATTATGAGGAAGCAAATCTGTGCATTTTATGGGCTGTTATAACCCCCTGCTCCTTTGCTCAGAGGTCTTGCTGTGTCCCACAGAGCTCCTCCTTTCTCCTGGTGCTCTTCAGCCACAGCAGAAATCCTGCAGATATGCATGTGCCATGGGAAGGAGGGACAGGGAAACCCAGAGAATACAATCCTGTTGAATCACTGATTGGGAAATTATACCTCCCCCCAATCCATCATTTCTCTTTACAGCACTGCAAGTCTATCTGTATCATAAAAAGAGTCGAGAAATTGTATTCCAGTTGTTGACCCCTGGAGAATGCCAAGGTCTCTTTTTCGTTCTGCCTGAAACAATAGCAATACTATGAATGGCCCCACTTGCAAGTCTGAAAGATAAGCCTTGATCTGTAGGGAGAGAAAGGACAACTCTAAAGAAAAGGCTTACGTGGAGTGGAGGAGAACACTAAAATGTTGGAAAATTTCTTTTAAAAATCTAAAAAAAAATGTGTAGTTTTGTGAACTTTGTCTTGGTTCTGTTCTTCCCTTTCAGTGTTTAATTAATAAGGTTACTATAGTTAAAAGAAGCTTTGCCAATGTGCCGAGCTAAGTAACCTCTAGGTGAAATTCTGGGCCTGTTGAAATCATAGACACTTTTGCTATTGACTTTAATTCTGCCAGGACTTCACCACCAGAGCCCACGTCTTTCTAAGATTTTACTGGCTAATTTATGAGGATTAATCTGAAAGGAAAACACCCGTGAGATCATGTTAGGATTACCGAACAAGTTGCTTAACAGCTGAAGCTGCTTTACCTGATTCAGAGAATGCTGAGGTCAGGGGAAGGGCACTCCTAAGTTTCGGTGAATAAAATACAGAGGTCCCAATAAACCCTTAAGAGTTTTAATGATATTTCCTTAAGGACTAAGATGCTGTAGAACTAAATTGATGTTCTAATACTGCAGTTAATACTTGGAGATCTTTTAAAGTTCAGCAGGATGAATCACACAGGAGTCAACAATTAACTTTAGCTAAAAGTTTGGCGTCTAAGGCAAACTTGTGCATTTCATTTGTTGCACATTTTGGCTTACATATGTTCTCTTTCTTTCACATACACTGACACCCACATCCTCTGTTTTCCTATAATCTCTTGTTCCTTTCTTTTTTGCTGATTGCATATTGTTTTTTCCCCATTACAAGGTGGCCTAATGTCTGTAATCCCTTTTATGGCATTCTCTGGGCCTTATCCTAGGGCCATTTGGCTATTGGAAAGAATACCAAGAGCAGATCCATAGATGAGGCCCTTCGGGCTCGAAATATAAACAAAACATGTTAATATTTGTCACTTGTAGGTATCAATTATGTTTCTGTTATGCCACGATGCTTGTTTAAAACCAGGAAATAGCTGCATAAAAGACAAAAGGAAGCTAAGAAGAGTAAGTCCTGTTTCTGCCCTGTATAATGCAATAGCAGTTGAGAGTTGACATAAGGAGGATAAGTGAGGGCAAAATCTGGCCCTTTGTGCTTGTGTGGTTGCCATCCTCTCAGCACTTTCTGCAGTGTGGGAGACAGACTCAACTCATCAGCAGAATCAGGGCTTCTGCCTCTGAACAGCAGGTTATTCCTGAAGCTCCTGTGGCTAGAGGAGGTTTTGGGACAGCAGTCAGGTCACCCCCACAGCCAAGACCGGCTGGTCGCTCTGCTCCAGCCCACGCGAGGAGACTTTAGGCATCTGCTTCCTCCAAAGCCCTTCACCTTCTCCTCTGCTTTGAGCTGAGGTGTTGCTGTGACAGATGCTGCAGGTCAAGGGGCCCTGCAAACGTGTGGAGACATCAGCTTTAAATGGAGAGACGTGGGTATGGATGCCAGTAGGGAGAAGGAAAAGAACAAACCCAGGAAACCTAATGCCTTGGTTTGGCACAATAAGGTTAACAACTGTAATTGGAACAAATGTCTGCACTTTTACAATTAATTAATTGTGAATTTCATTGAACATTTTATAGGTCACAAATTCCTTAAAGTTAAATCCTTCTATTATGCGAACCAGCTATATGCAGGTCATACATCCTATCAGTTTGCTCTACACACATACTCCTCATTCCTCAGGATTGAAGAGCAATACATAGGACTGCAAATGGAAATAATTTAGCCTGTGTCTCTTGGCAATGACTGATGCTGGCTGGAATGCAGCCTGGTACAGGAGGGAGCGTGGGGGCTCTCAGCCAACCTGCCCATGCCCAGTGGTGCTCGTAAGGCCATTAGTTTCCCTACTAGGGCCACCACTCCAGAGCAACTATAACTTTGCTCCAGACTGAGTAATGCTTCTGTGACAGAGAGAAAACGAACGCCTAGAAGGGAGATCTTTGCATTCATGTGTGTCTTTTGTGCTAAACTGGGCAAGGAGCAAGTGTCCAGAGGTGAAATGCCAGCCTATTAAAGCTGTGCAGGCCTCAGGGCCGGCACTAGGCTGCGCGGCACCTCATCTGAAAAGCTCTGCGGTCAGACATCAGACACTCAAAACCCAGGTTTGCTTTAGCAGAAGTGTGGGAAGAGGATAGAACAGTAAAGTTTGGTAATAAACTTTAGCTCTCATTGTAAAGCTCTTCTCAGTGGTGGTCAGTAACAAGACAAGGGCCTATGGGTGTAAGTTGTAACACAGAAAGTTCCATCTGCAGATGAGGAGGAACTTCCTGATTGTGACAGTGACAGAGCCCTAGAACAGGCTGCCCAGGGAGGTTGTGCAGTCTCCTTCTCTGGAGGTCTTTAAATGTACCTGGATGCCGCCCTGTGCCCCGTGCTCTGGGTGTCCCTGCTGGAGCACAGGGAGATTGGACTACATGATCTCTAGAGGTTCCCTCCAACCTCAACCATTCTGGAATTCTGTGAAAGTGGTTCTATGTCAGAATGCTGTCCTGCTTGGAGCATTGACATGCTAAGTTTCTAAATACAATAAGTCCAAATTCTAAATCTCTGCACAGATATTCATTTTCACAGAGATCTTTTAATTGTCAAGTATTGTGGTGCTTAGTCCAGAGTAAGTACTTAGTCCAGAGTAAATTTCTTTTTTCTTTTTTAATGTACCTTTCTAGCATGTCTCTGAGCATCCTGGTTTGTGCGTATTTTCCACTAAAGGCCCAGCAAAGGCTATTAGACTTGGCATGAGGCCATAATAGTCTTAATGAATATTTTATTCGATATAATCCTGCATTGGGTTGAATTTGGCAGACTGGTAATGAGAGACTGCCGGACTCAGTTGTCCTTCAGAACTCTGTCCTGTCTCATTGGTCCTCTTCTTTATTGAAATTTATTTTTACACGGTCTGATGGTGATAGAATTCCCTTAATTACCTCCAAGACTGTCACTCAGCCAAAGGGATTCAGTCTCCATTCTTGTAGGGTGATGGAATTGATGCCTTGTTGACTGTTACTCCCCAGTGATCCTCATTTGACACAGTAATTCTGGAAATGGATTTCCCCATTGCCAAGGGCCAGAAGAACAGTTGTGGTTGATTTTCCAAAGGTTATGCCATCTCCAGATTGAATTTCTGGGAATGCTGCATTCCATGTGCATGTTGCACTTGCATACTTCACACCTCAAAGAGATCACACCTGAAACCAAAATTATTTTCAAGTCTTCAAACGTTTGCTCTGGTTGGGGGATTTTAAGGCAACAAGGGGACTGTGAGGTCCCAAGCCTGGTCTTCTGCATAGTACAGGACATAGATTCTCATTTAATAGTTTTAGCCTTAAGCCAAAGAGTTTGGCTGGTACCTTCTGGTGAGTTGCCTGAGTTGTCATGTTCTCCTGCCAGTACTCTGGATGCTGTAAGGTGGATAAATGGATGGATTTAATTGAATTCCTCAGAAATTATGTGGTGCTTTATCTCCCTATGACTTGTTTATAGCTTTCTTAGCAGTAACTGTATGCGCAGACTATACTTGCAATGAATTTATCACTTTGAATAATGCAGGGAGTTTAGCTAGTTTCTGTGGCCTCTTACTAAGTAGCCGGTCATCTATTCTTGACTGATCGGGGCAATTTTCCTTTCTCATCTATCCATTTGAAGGCATTAAGCTGTTTTCCTTCCTTGGAAGAAGCAGAGATGTATTCAGAGGAGGAGATGCCAACTGCTGTAATGCTCTAGTGTCCACGTAGTTCAGGGGCACTTTTTTAAGTGATAAATATTAGTGTGGGCACTGCCGATGTGCTGGACCCTGATGTTAGGTGCTGACACTACGGGATGTGCCACACAACAAGGGGCACATGCAGAACCCCAGGCTCGAGTGACTGCAAAGCCTCAGGCCTTTTCTTCCTTCTTTTCCTTGCAGTAAATCTAAACCTAGGTTGGATCTTTATCATTTAACAGCAAGATATCTTTGCACTGGAAACAAAAGTTGCTGTTTCTTGTCCATATTCCTTTGTGTTTTCAAAGAGAAGTGTCCAAGCAACTTACCTGTCACTAAAGGAGCCATGAAAGAGATTTCAGGGATGGTTTTCATAGGCTGTGTTATGTGTATGTGTGTGCTTCATTGCCCTGGCAAATACGAGGTTAACTAGGGTATCTTAACTCATCTTTATGGAGTACTCAACCTTTCAGAAAGGGGATGGATTATCTTAAATTTATTCACATTTGTTGCAAAGTAAAGTGTTGCAACCATGCAATTACCGTGGATCAAGTAGCTTGTTACACCTTGCTCATGCATGTGGCTATTTAGAATTTAAATCCATAATCTTTCAAGATCTTGTTATGATTAATAATCAAAGATGCTCTCAGGTATCTCCTGTGACTTACAATGTATATAAGCCCTGCCAATAACATTGAAGATGGAGGATTACAAAATCTGGTGATAGTAAAAAAAGCTGTCAATATCTATATACAGACAAAGGAAAAACAAAAACAAAAACAAATGTTTTCAGACGACTTTAGTCTGGAGGACAATTTCTAGACATGACAAACTCTTTATTTTTAAAATAATAGGTTATATCCTATAACTGAATATAACAATACAATAATTTCAGATATCCAGTAGCCCAAATGGTGGACTCTGTGCTTAGATTTCATGCTAAGATACATTGGTCTGAAATTAGCAACTTTCAAAGTTTTTTTTTATCAAGGCCTGTTTAAATTTGCTTATTATAGACTGAATACAGCAACAAGGATTATATGTACACTTTAGGCTATTAAAAGAAAGAGGCAGCATGGGATATACCCTTTATCTGGAATATTTTAATGCTTTGTCATCTTTGTAGATAGTTCTAAAACCCTTCTGTATGAAAAAAAAATTGAAAACAGTTTAGTGATTAATTTGAGGCTATTGCTATAGAAAGGTCAGAATCACCCCATGTTGTTGTGACCAGAAAACTTAAGCGTACATTTAAGTGTAACCAAATGCATGTTAAGAGATCTGTGTATAAAGACAACCCCTACAAGATCGGTGAATGCCTAGGAAAAGAGTAGCTGAAAGAAGTCTAATTTCAGAATATATTCTTAAATGTATGTGAAATTTTAAAGATGCATAGTAATGGACGAGTGTGTAGAATCTGAATTTCTTTGTCCTTCTTGGGTTGGGAGCCGGATGTCTCCATCACGTTCAGCATCTTCAAGTTTTCGTAACTGCAGCAGCATGTCTCAGGATTAGGGCAATTATGAATATTTTTATATTTTATTAAAAAAAATGGATTTAAACAAGTATTTTCTGAAATATTTCTGACATATCCATGATTGAGCACAGTCAGAGGATGCTGAACAAGGCAGATTAATAACTACCTGACTGAGACAATAAATGGATTTTTCTTTCTACGTGTCCAGGTCGCTGTGTCTTGCCCGCAGTCTCAGTGTTGAACTGATTGCCAAGTTTGTGAGCACAGAGAAATCTCCCATTAGCGGAGTCTTTTGTGGTGAGGTTTGAAGGTTCACTCTGAAGTCTGGCACTTGTTTCATTTCCTGAAACATCTTGGCATGGTCAGGCTGAAGAGCTTCCTGCTGCTTCTGACGGCATTGCTTGTTTGTGCCGTGTTGCACCGTTCATCTTCTCCTCTGACACCAACTACTTTAGCGTTTAGAAGGTTGAAGTACCATCGTCTTCATGGCATTAGTGAGGGCATTGGAGTGAATTGCAGACATTCCGTGAAATTCAGTAATAAGTCTGAGCTTATTACTCAGGCTTATACCAAACATGATGTAACGGTTCTTTTGGGCTATTACTTTGTTGAAATCTTTCAGCAGTTTGGATGCTAATAACCCAGCATTTCTTTCTTGGTGCACTATTTTTATTTGGTTCAGGGGAGTTCAGGTAAGATGTTGCAATTAGCTTTAGTTCCTTGTACACGAAAACACTGACTTCACATTCATACCCACAAACATGCACATGAAAACAGGAGATCTGTCCCTGTAGATTTTCGAGAACTTATGTTACTACTTGATTATTTTCATAGTGTTTAGTGTTTTTATTAACAAGATTATCTTAAAAATAAGTGTTCATTTTGAACTCGTGAAAGGTTGTACAGTTCTGGTAGATAACAAGCATCTTCAGTGAATGTAAATATTTGCCTATATTTTGGTGGGTGGCAGCAGATCACTGGGCTGGTCACTTTGCAATAGCTACTGCATGTGGAAATCAGACTTACCAAGTAAAGAGGAAACAATCCTTAAATATTGTTTTAAAGCTAATTCATTGGTATTTGTGTTTGCTTTATTAACTTTCAGTATTTAAGAAAATCTTTATGAATGTTTATTTGACATAAAAAAGACTCAAAAGCCTAACTGTCACAGAAGCCAGCTAATATCCTGAAACAGCATTGAAGTTTTTATTTAACCTAAAAAATATGAATAGTCACTGAAAAGAGTGAGGATATTAATGACCTTCAAGCCGAATGTTTCAGTCTTTGAAAGATTCAAGACTCAATGTCTTTACCTTTATAGACTGAGACTGTCTGTCTGCTAAATTCTTTCATATGCTGTAAGTGAGAAATTGGAAAAAAAGTAGAAGTATATATCTATATCTATATTTTAATAGTCACAGTAATTTTATAGGCACCTTGAAATATGGTGTTTATAAAATGCTCTAACAGAAATGTGATTTTCAAGCCGTTGGTACCCATTTAATAGGTAAAATGTTTATCCCTCTATTAAGAAACTGAGCAGCCCAGATTTAGGAGGTGATTTCTTTTCTGCTCCAGCTCTGCGCTATTAATCTTGAGCGGTGCTGTTTGCTGCTGCTTCAGCGAGGGCTGCCTGGCGCGTTCAGGAGGGCTCCACAGGGCTTGTTTACAAGTCACACATGCTCTTTGCTGGCCGTGTTCATGCCCTAACATTTTTTTCTTAACAATAAAGCCGACATGTTACAGAAAAAAGGAAAGAGAAAAAAGGGCAGGAACTGCTGCAACTGAATTGTGTGTAAATGTCGCTGCAGATTGGAAGCATTTACTGTTCCTACCCTGGAAATTATTGAGGCTCTGCATTCCAGCTCGAGCATTTGCAGCAATTGCAGCCGCAGCGGGGGGAGCAGGCTGCAGGATCCGTCCCTGCTGACTTCTGGCCCCCACCGCTCTCCTTGCTTTAACATTGTCTGACACTCAGACGCTGTGCATGCCTCCCTGCAAAATGCAGTCAGAGCCATATCAATAAGGGAAAGAAATAGAAAATAGCATACTGCTTGGTTATATACAGAGTGGATGTTGCAGTGAATCAACATGAGGAATCCGTGCACGGTAGTGCCTGCTCCTAGGGCAGATCCCCCCAGGTGGGACTGATGTTCCAGTTTTCAACATAACTAGAATTCTCCCACTAAGATATAAAGGATGCCATAGTATTCATTTTGTGAGTGTTCCCCCAGCCCTTAATTCTCTGTACATGTACGCAAGTCTTTCACATCTTCCCTACTCTGCACCCCCCCAACTCCCGTGTATTTTTATCCCCAATTACCAAGAGGAGCCTTTTCCCAAGTGACACAGGAGGACTGTGCCAGGGGAGCGCTCCTGAACCACATGTGCTCACGTGCAGCTCACCCACCCCTCTTGCTCTCAGCAGCAGTATTGCGTGCAGGGGGAGTTTTAGTGCTTTTATTTTCTGTGCTGACTTTAACATCCTCCTCGCTGCCGGTGCCTGCAGAGGAAGCAGCCATTTTGCTGGCTCTGGTTCCTTAATCTCACACACGCTCGCAGCGAGGCTTCTGCGAGCTTTGCTGGTGTGCTCAGCGCTTCCCTGATTTCATCCCCTCCTATCTGAGATGAAAGAAAGGAAGTAATTAAAATAAATGTCACTGGAAGAATAAGTTTCTCAGACAGAGACATGCCCGTGCCTTTGAGAAAACATGGCATGATAAAGGGAGTGATGACATTGGGTAAAGCAGGCAAGAAGGTAGGAGTGGAAGGGAGATTTAAACAGCATAAATGAGATAATGAGGACAGCTGGGATATCTATGCATAGCAAACAATTTGTTTGGCAAATTTGTCCTTGTTCCCTCTCTGTGAATTGTGCATGAACAGATTTCTCCGTGTTTTAGCTATTCAGACGTGCTCGGCAGATCCCTCTCGCCGGCAGCATGAGCCTCTGCGTTGCCCGTGGGCCTCGTGCGGCCTGGTGGTGCTGCCCCCTCAACTGGGCCTCGCGCTGTGCTTCTTGGGGCAAACCAGGGATAAAATCATCGCCAAAATATCCGCCGTAAGTTTTAGGAGCCATCAGCACCGTCAATAGGGTCGAGGTCTGTTTGCGTGGCAGGAAATAGAAGGGCTGTTTTCCACGTGGAGTGTGTTTGCAAGGAGCAATGTAGCTCGCTGCAGACACCGTCAATCCTGCCTGGCAGATGGCTCAGTCTGTGCTGTGACCCCCTTTCTCACCCCAGGGATTGCCTGCCGAGCGCGGCCTCAGCTGGGCTGGCATTTTAATGCGAACGTGTTTGTGAGGACGTTGCATTGAAGTGCAGATGAAGTTACGAGGTTCGGTGAATAAGAAATGGAGTAATTACTGGAAACTTAACATAAATCTGACTTGTTTTAATTTTTGATACCTTCCTGAACCTTCCTAAGAGTGAGTGCTGTAATATTAAGCACTAGCTGTGTTGGGGGCCTTCCTTTCAAATGCATAATAGTTTTATGTGATTATCCGTGTAATCTATGGCTAAAGGACTAACAGAGATGCCCGCATTCAACAAATCTATCTAATTCTGATAAAATAGTATTAAGCAAGAGTCAGGTTATTTGGGGCAGAAGTATAAAACATTGTCACAGCAAACACGTTTTTTATTATTTAAGTACTGCAAATAATGTGTTGGAAGCTCCAGTACTGCTGGTCTTGGTGGTTCAAACGCCTTTTTTACTTGCAGGATATTTTTTGTTAAGAAGGCCAAAATGCAGTGTTGAAGCTTTCTTGTCCCGAGCTCACAGATGCTACTGTAGGAGTATTGCAGAGGCTGACGTAGTTTTTAGCAGTTATGTTGGTGTAACTTTGTATGAAAGACACACTGAGGAAGATCTGTTAAAATGCAACAGTCAGGCACCAGAAAAATCAAATACAGTATATCAGCTTTCTTTGTTGTTAAGATCTTGGGTATGAAGAGAGGAATAACTCTTTCAGTCAAGACCATAATGTTGCTCAGCTGGGTTTTATTATGATGGTGGCAGAGACTCCCGGTTGCCTGGGGCAGTTATCCCAACTGTTGTGCTCTCCACTTTGAGAGAAGTGCTTGTAACTTAGGTCTTTCTTGCTCAATGGAAGGCAAAGCTGCAGACTGGGTCAGTGTCAAGTATCTCCCAACTAGGACTGTGACAGAGACAATCAACACTTTGCAAAGGTATTAGCAAAGTTCTCTATTCTGCATCGCTAAGAATAATAGATCAGAAACAGCGAGTCCCTTACTTGCATGGAAGAGTACGATTAAGAAGATATACATATTAGTAAACTAAAAAAAAAGCTTTGTGGGATAGTTACGGTATAGATTCCAGACAGTTGAAAACACAGGCTGGGTTTTCAGAGGGCAAGTTCAAGGATACAGTCAGTGCTTTAATTGTCACGTTGCCTTTTGGGCTGAAAGAGTGAGAGGAAGAAAGAAGGGTGGCTAGAGAAAACCTGTGACAACAAAGGAGAAAGAAATAAAGCAAGGAGAGAATGGTGAAGTTGAAAATCAGCTGTGTTTATGGGTTAGTTTGGTCTCCCATTTCATGGTATTGAAGTCTAGTTCTTAAGGGATGAATACAGAAAAAGGACTGACAGTCTTGGATAACTGCAGCTAATTAGAGGTGCTGTCTTCTTTATCAAACGTAGCACATTAGAGCACAACTTTGTTAAAATATGCACTCACAAGCATGGTAGACTTTTCTGTGGCTGGTTTGATATACATACATACATATGCATGCACACATTTGTTTGTATGTAAAAAAATCTTTCAGAAACATTTATTTCTCTGCTTTTTGTTGGTTGAAAATAGAAGTGAAATAAGAGAATCTGAGCACACGCATGCATGCAGATGAACTGCTTCCTTCTCCATGTATCTTATCCATCCAAAAAAGGCAGGTCACTTCTGGCTTGTGCAGTTGCTTGCACCAATTTTTCTGAGTAAGAAGTTGGTCTTTTTCACTTGTGTAGAAAGCTTGTGTTTAATTGTGTTTAATGAGCATAACGCTAATATAATTCTATAGGTACTGCTTTAAAAATCTATGTCTTTGAGCTTATGTGTTCTCTGTTGCCTTTTCTAATCACCATTGTAATAAACTGTGTTCACTGTACAACATTTTCCTTACAGCTCATGAAATCTGACTTTTTTATGTCAAGGAAGTTACAAAATCAAGTTTCATAAGCTGAAGCAAAGCTAGAATTCCTTAAAGGTATTTGCACATGCCCAAATAGAATGGAGGCTTTCCTGGTACGAGAGCAGTGACCATCTGACAGCTGCTTCACATCTTTTGTGGAAGGCGCTGAGGAAGCCAGTCCTGTCTGTAGCAGCGGCTTCCATACCATAGAATCCACTACCCTAATTAGTGCTAATTGGCATCCTTGTTGGAAGCAGCAGCAGAAAGGCCAAGCAGTGGGTAAGTGTGGGCCATGGATTGGCCTCTCACTCCAGGCTGTACCGCGCTCCACAGGCTCTGCTGAACACCAAGCTACGGGTCCGGCTGCTTTCCATTTGTTTGTGGAAACAAAATGAGCAGAAAAGCTGCAATGGGAGGGTCAAAAACCACCAGGAATTGTGAGCTTAACAAAAATGTATTCAAATCCTTAAAATATATGTTAAAAAAAAAAGGCAGTAAAACTGGATTCTTCCTGAAGGCTTGATGGCCAGACAAGAAAAACAAAATTCTGTGATGCTGTGATGAAAGTGTTAGACTGAACTGAATAAATAAAATGTGTAGTACAAATGACCACACAGATGGTTTCATGCACATTTGCTTTCTTATTTCTGGACTTACCTAGTATCTGGCTTCTGATGGGCTTGAACATGCAGTTCATGTTTCATTTGGATAGAGCGAGCATGTGTGAAAACAAGTCCAAGTACATTTTTCGCTTCTGAACTCTTGTTTCTTTGTGATTTCATTCCTTCTTTCTATGAATGGACCCTATCAGGTTGCACTGTGGCACCAAAGTATCATAAAATGGATACTCCTTAAAGTTGAGGATCCTAAAATGAAATATATGCAGCAAAATCAGTGCTGTGTTGCCGAGTACTGCACCTATCCTTTAAGATGTTGCTGAGAAGTTCTGCCTCTCTTATGTTTTCCTTTTGGGGGTGATTTTTGCATATTTGCAGCATCTGGGATTTGATAATACCTTGATGCAGTGTGTTCAATGGCCTGATTGTATTTGACTGAGCTCTCTGCATACATAGAAGCTAAAAAGTCAAATGCATGCACTCCAAGCTGGGAGGAAAGTGGGAGGAAATACATTTCTGCTATCAGCTTTATCAGACTTTAAGATACTACTGGCTGTCTATTTGGAAGATGCAGCTTTGTGAACCCCTTTCCTGTGCATTTTGTAGGTTGTGCAACAATCCGCCGCTTGACCTGTGCATGCTGGACTGCATCGCAGTAAATGACTTATTTAAAATCATCTTTCATTGGAGAGGCTGCTTTCTCTCTTTCTCTCTTTCTCTCTTTCTCTCTTTCTCTCTTTCTCTCTTTCTCTCTTTCTCTCTTTCTCTCTTTC
>JAUBOD010000729.1:2675822-2701022 GCA_032353885.1 Nothura maculosa
GAAGATTAGACTGTGCCTTTCTAAACTGAAGTATTTTGATGAAGTTTTGCAAAATGTGGATTCTGTAAAACTGAACATCTATAACATTATAGTGCCATAGTGCGTTATAAGGATGTTACTAGATGTTTTTCCAGAAAGATGTTTCTGGTCCAAAATAGAACCTCTGGTCATAATTAGAGAGTAGACCACAAAATGAACAAGGAAAAGAGAGTTGCACAGGAGACATCACTATGTTGTTACTGTCCTTGAGTCTCAGGTGAGTAATTCAGTTATTTCTATAGAGTGGCACAAACTCCAATGGGAGAAATGGACAATTGCCCCCAAAGTTAGGAGCTGGGTGGGTCCGACTCTCTCCTGGAGCACAGGCACGTAGGTCTGACTCAAGCTGTGTAGAAATTTGATTTACTCAGCCTTTGAGTGCCCAAATCATCAGCCAATTGATTTTGTAAGTGCTTGTCTCTCAAAACAGCAATATTTCTGAAATCCCAGCAGTTCCAAATATGGATGTATTCTACCACATTCTTTTTAAGACTTTAAGTTCATTTGAAGAAGAAATGGAGCTTCTAAGTCAGTTGGCTACTTCTGGAAGTTTGTATTTATTTTCTCAAAGGGCTTATTTTAGAAAAATATTAGCGTACTCCTGTAATTAATCTGCATTGTTATTAGTGTTATTTGCTTTGATTTGATATCCAGGGGTTAGTCTCACGTGAGTTTTTTGTCTTCATTAAAAATACACATCCGTTTTATTTTTCACTTAATTTTCCTAGAGCCCTTTCCACTCTGTAATAAAGTATCTGAGTGTCTGCCTTTATGCAGAACGTATGACACATAACTCTATTTCCAGACAGCAAATGTCATCTCTATCTTTTTGCTAAAGTGCCCTCTTTCTGCCTTTCTGGAACGTTGGCCTTGCACTACTGCAGTCTGACCACATCAAGAGCATCAAGTCAGGCTCGAAGCTCCTGAGAAGCCACTAGCACCAATTTGTTGGTCTAATTTAGACGCCCCAGTATTTTTCACATTCCTATCAATTGTTCGCCCAACAATTATTTGAATAACTTTATTTACTAATAATAAATACATCAAATTAATACTTTTCTTTATTATATTTGCTTGTCACTTTTAAATTTTAGGCATAATACATATTTCATAGTAAATTTGTGAAGTTTGGCTATTTGCCAAGCACTCAACAGAATGCAGGTTTACTGGTTTTCCTTTGTGCCTTTATGTTTTGCTTTTTGACACTGACAGCTTCCTAAATGAAGGGATGAGGCTTGACTGAAATCAGTCAGGTGGCTTCAGAAATTTCTTGGAATGGAATTTGTGAGTGCAAAGAAGAATAAACAGGAAAATTAAAGAAAAAATCCTCTAATATTCCTACAGCTGAAGAGCGACAAAATGGGAAGTTATCATCTAGTTCTTTGTCTTTCAGTGAAATAGGCATCTAAACCTGTAAATAGAAACAGATAGAGTAAAGGGACCTAACTTCCATTGAAATTACCTGAGCGTTTTTCAAATATATGCCCTGGAAGCTTACCTTACTTCTCCTTGCCTCCCTTAAAAAATAAAAGATATCAGCATGTTTTCATTTGGAACTTTTAAATTTCCAAACTCTTGTCCTTTGTTTTTCCCCGTAAAATACATGAGGTCATTTCCAGTGGATATTTTTCTTGTGTTATTTACTCACTTTTGACTGTTTAACTTTGCTGTGTGTGTATATATAGAGATATGTGTTTTATGTATATGTATATATATATATATATATATATGTATATATATATATGTATATCCCACCAAAAGCAAATTCAGCATTTAACTAATAAATAGGAAAAGACAAAATGGAGCTGTGACTGTCAGTGTCACATCCCCCACCTTCTTTCTCTGCATTAATATTTATTTTCTCGTGCTGTTGGCCCTCTGAAGCAGGGGCCGCTCAGGCTTTCAGGATGTGGAGTGCTGCAAGAGGGAAAACGCATTTGTGTTGTGTATCCCCTGGATGCAGCAAATGGGAAAGAAAGAGCTATGGCCTGTCACAGGGCTAGGTAAAATGCGTAACACCGATAGCAAAGTGTTCAATGACCTAAATGCCTTCCTAGCTGCTATAAATGTGCCCGTTCGTCTTAGATGCGGAGAGGGCAGACGGAGCGTTCGGACACATATTCCTGCAGCCACACAGGACATGCAGAGCCCGAGCCGGAGGAAGGCTGGAAATAACCGGAGACAACACAAGGGCTAATGCTTACTGTGCCAGTAGTGCTGCAGCAGCTGCTATTTCAGGAACTGGCCTTGCTCTAGTGGTTCATTGCATTCATTGTGTTGTGCCTAAAAGTCTTAAATAGGAAATGAGACGATGTTTGACTCTAAGTTAGAACGTATTACTTATTGATAATTCAATTGCATCTACATAAAGAAACCCTCTTGCTTACAAAATGGGTGTTTTGAGGGCTTCCCGCCTTCTGTTCAGCATGCAGGCAATCGATGTGCTGTGAGTAGGTCATTGCTTTTTGTGTGCATACGTATGCAGTTCCCGTGCTGTCTTTGCGTGTGTCTGTGCTATAAGCACACAAATAAATAAAAGGGGGCAATGAGACCTGCATTAGTGTCTGCAGAGCAAAATGCATGGAGAACGAGAGGCTTTTTGCAGTGCTTTGGAGGATGCTACCATAGTCACAAAGAAAGTGGCTTGTGCGTTTTCAGACCACCCGGATTTACTATTGAGGTAGAAAATATGTTTATAGAGAAGCTTTAGGTGTGCTGCTCCCTAATTCTTTTACTGTCTAAAAATGTATTTTAAAATGTCCTTGTTCCTTCCTGCCAATCATACAATCAGTTAGTCCCCGCTTCTTTTCTTGCGGGGCTAAGCTGCCTTCCTCGTTTTTGCAGTTCATCAATACAAAACTGATTTGAAGCTGAGCTGTATAATAATAAGCCTTTCAGCAGCCAGGCTTGACACTTGCCTCGTAATTAAGGCCTTGATGGTTGTGTTGATGGCGAATGAAAGAAAATGGCTTTGTTCTCAATTCCAGAGGCTTGATTGCTGGTTCTCGTTCTCACCTGAATTCGACCCATTCTGCATTGTGCACATGATTGCTGGAGTGTGCGTAATTGCGGCGCTGGCGGATGACATTTCCATGCAGCGCACTCCGCTCCGCTCCAGAGGGAACGCACGGAATTTAGAGCTGGAGAAGCTCATCAAACGTGGATTTAGGAAATGCCTGTGTGGAAAGTGGGAGCCCGCAGCCAAATATCAGAGCTTTCCATTTGACATTTGCTTTTACATGAAGGACTGCTGCCTGCAACCTGCCTTACCTTATGTTAGCAGCCCCTTCTGAACCAGGTTTTGTGATTAAGCACAGTTATTGAAGTTCATTAACACAAATTTTCTTCTTGTTTTGTTTTGTTTTTTTGTTTATTTGGTTTTTGTTTGTTTTGTTTATTATGTCTCAGGAAAACAAGTGAAAAACATCTTCTCATTTCCATTTGTTTTTACATTTCCCTAACATTTAAGTGTTTCATGATGCTTATTGATGAAAATACATGTTTGTTTTTTGTATAAATCCAGTTATTTTCTCAACTTCTTTTGTATTCAAGCACATAACCTTTTTGCATTAAGGCATATTTGCTTTATTTTAACTGAAAACTAATGCACATTTAAAATAGTCACTAAGGCCTCTGTCACAGGAGAACACTGCCACGGCCATGGGTCCCATGGGCTTCAGAAGCCCTTTTGCATCCTCAGCCTCACAGGTTTCACTGAGGGGTATCCGGAATGTTGTGAATACGTGACGGGCACTGAAATTTGGCATCGCAGGCAACTCATGTCGCGATAGATGCTGCCTGCTGCTGTCTGTCGCAGCGTGGCTGCCGTTCCCTTGCTGTGTGACAGTCCTTGTGCCTGTCTCTCACTCACCGTGCTCCAGGCCGCATCTCCACTGCTTCCCTTTGCCCCCTGCCGCGGTGGCTCTGGGGTGACTCCCCTTGGGGTGTCGTGTGGGACCTTGTGGCCATTGAGGCCGTCACCAGTGTGGCACTTTGGGGAGATTCGGGGCCCCTCGGGCTCAGACAGGGTTTTTATGCTGCTCTCTGTCTGACAGCCAGAATATCTGCACTTAGCCTCTAATATCTCCTGAAGCTTCTTAATCACGGCAAGTAGAGCAGCGCTTTTCCTCTCTGCATTTAATATTGCTGGAAATCCAGAGCAGTTGAATGATTGAAAGTTTGGGGACTGTTATTTTTTTTTTTAATTAGGCTTATTGATTAACCCCTAGGAAAAGTTAGGTGAGAAGTCCTTTGAGTTTCTGCAATGAATTTTTGATTCAGAATAGTGCTGATCACTTCAAATACGCAGGAAAAAAAAATCTGAGGTCTAAGCTGATGATGTTAAACTGCATGTTGTTGTCTGGCCTAACTTAGCCTCATTTCAGTAATAGATCTGCATATCAATACTAATAAGTGGCAACAAGAGGAGAATCAATTTAAAGTGCTGACAGTTGTTTTAATTTATACCATAGTCTTCAGGTGGCTGGGTAGCACAATGGGAGGGTATTGAAGTGTCCTACCTAAATTTATGGATGTTCTGCTGCTTCCATTTACAGAATGTAGGATTTTTTTTTCTATTGACTTTAATGGTAAAAAATTTTGAATTCACTATTCTGAAAATACCTCATTTTTAGCCATACATTGTACAGGTTCTAGCACACTTCCAAACCAGCATTACATCTCCTCTTAATCTTAAATGTTCATTGGGGACTAAGTTAACAGATTCAGGCTCAGATCTTCAGCAGTTCTTAGGTATTTAAAAACCTGTGGGAATATTGGCCTCAGAGAGTGATCTGTGGCCTTTCAAAGCTGGTCACATAAATCCATGCAGGGGCTAAAGCCCCAGAACTGGAGGCAATGTCAGCAGTTCTAGAGGTCGAGATGCAAGAGGATATTTTGATGCTTCCTGTTACTTCTGCAGAAGCCCTGGGGATCTATGTGCCTTCTGGGAGCCTTTGAGCTGTCCTTGGAGGAGCATTCCCATCTTCTGTGAATTCTTCCTGCAACAGACCTTGTCCTGTGCTAAGATTTGAGGGCAACACAACCCCAAGAGGGAAGCCTGCCCTTACCTTTCACCATGTCTTGATGAATACAACTCATACGTATCCAGGATATATAGTGGGAAAGGGTAGGTGCCATACTCTGTGCCCTTCACTGGGGACTTCGACATGTAGAATTATTTTCTTTGTGGGAATGAGACCTGGACAAAAGCAGAACAAGCTGAGAAAACACTGAACATTTTAAATGCCTTGCAAAAAAGCAAACTATGAGGAATGAAAACAACCATCACAGAAGGAGAAGAGTGAAATGCTGCAGCAAACAGGAGCTGCTGAACCTTGCTGAGGTGAAGAGAAGAAGCTGCCTGATAGCATTACCTTAATTATGGTGATGGCCCAAGACAGGCTGGGCACAGCGACCAAATATTACATTATGTAAGCCCCTTTTGGATGGGATAAGCATGTAATACAGCAGCTGCAGCGCTGAAAATCACCTCAGTGCTTCATTTTAAAAGTTAAACAATTAAAATATTGCAAGTCATGAAAAATGTTCGGCTTGCAGCCCCCTGACCTTCTTGCTACTGGCACTGGTAGTTGTTTGAAAGCTTCAGCTCATTTTAATGGTCTTTCCTTTACACCATTTGCAACCTTCACCTTTTATATACAAATATACACAAACTTCTCAACAAGAATGGCAATAAGATGTGCTTTAATTCTTCCTAACACCTATTCATGCTTGCTTTTCTGTCATTGTATACTGCTCTTGTTTACCTCAGTCCTGTTCTCTTATTTGATCTCTTCCTGCTGCTTGCTTTCTGATTTTGCTCCGAGTCTTCTGCTTGGCAATAAAAACGTGTTGTGGCCTTCAGCATTTTATCAGCAATAGCTCTTAGTTTTACCTGACTTTTCTCCTCTCCATCTGCCCTTTGAATCCAAGGGATAGAGGCTTCCCATCTCCGGCTGCAATTTTAGACATCTTGTGAGATGACTTTTTGGGTTGTGAGATGACACTGAATCTGTGTGGTCATACAGCAACAATTTCTTGTTTCCACTGGGAAATCCTAAGTTCCTGGGCAGTAGAGTGAGTGTCTAGGATTAACCCTTCTCTCATTCCAGAGAGGTCATGAAAGGGTAAAAGTTTCTTCTTTTCAACTATAAATGACAATATTTCTGCGTTTGCTGTTACATCCTCATCTAAGCCTCTACTTAACATGACCTTATTTAAGATCTAGAATCTAAATAGGACTTCAGCTTGCCTTGCTGTTCAGTATCTGTTCCGCTCTAGATTGTTATTTATTCAAACCTCTTTTACCAGCTAGTTAAGATTTTTATTATTTATTTATTTTCTGTTTTGATACAAATTAATCGAAGCATGCTTTAATGTGTTAAATAATAGATTCTAGACATGTCTTGCATTATTAATGGTCTGATTTTTGTTTCTTTTTTTTAGACAAGTCATATACCTGTTTGCGTATCGTTATCTTGCTGATTACTCTTCCATTGGAGAATGCATTTGCCCTACACATGTGCCAGGACAGATCTTTGATAAGTAATTCACATTGCAGCTGATATGTCAACCCCCCTTGATTTTGCACTTTTAACACCACCAGAAGTCAAGCTGTAGGAACTCAGTCTGCAAACACACCATGACCTCTTTGGAATCTCCTGTATCTCCGTCAGTGGACACAAAGACTTTATCCACCTAGTATATATGTTTATAAGCATATTTTGTTTTCATGTTTATTTGTTACTAGAACTGAGTCCTATGGGCTTTCCCAAGGTATTTCTGATCTTGCATCCACGACGCTGTGTCTCACGTGAGTGTTTTTGGGTTGGGTGGCCCTGTGGCACCTGGCTTGTGCACCTCCAGCAAACTCTGATATGCACCAGCGTTGCCCTTGCAGTGCTGCTTTGAGAGTGGGGATACTACTAAAGTAGGGGAAGCAACCAAGAGGGTGTTTCTGGTGAAGCTACCCTCACTCTGTCACCTGAGAAATAGTCTGACACATCAAGCAACTTTGAGTGGCAGTAGTTTGGGTGATGGGATAATGCACTGGCTGAAAGAATTGGCCCCCACACATGCCCTTTTTTTCTAATAGAAATAAAGCACAGCTCAGCAGAGTAGCATATGAAGAAAATCACTGTTTGGTGAAGGTTGTTTGCACAGAAAGAAATGGTACTTAGGCTTCTGTGTGCTTAATTCTATTTGTGAGGAAGTAGATAGATATAAACTATAGATATATCTATCTGTCTATCTATATTTTCTGTTTGTCGGTCTGTCTTACATATTTCTGTCTCTTCGAAGTAGATGCATCTCTGTGCATCTCTGTTAGGCTTTGTGTGTGTCCTTTTTTTCAGTGTGGCTCAGGGACATCGTAGGAACTCTTCAGTCACCGTTAAATCCAGACACAGGAAGAGGATCCGATCTGTGAATATAACAGTTTTCCAGGAACAGGCTCTGTGGCTTTCTTTGTGTTTGCTCTGTACTGAGAATACTAAGGGTATTCCATGAAGGAGACTTCTGTGGTTCTTTGTGATACCTTGTTCTGTGCTATTGCACTTTTAATTTCATTTTGTTTAGAGGATGTTCTTGCCGTTAAATGTTAGGGGTTAATGAGAGAGAATAAAATATTGAAATTGGGGCATCAGAGGGTAAAACTGGGCCTCTCTGCTGCAGAGAAGCCTGTAGGTGCTCCGCGCTTTGCTCTGAAGCCATCAGGGACTTCCCAATTCGTGTGCTGTACATGCTGTGTAAACCGTGCAGACCGTGGGGAACAAAATCTGGCACGTAGTAGGATCAGCAGTACCTGTCCCCTCCCCATGTTTATCACAGTAACGCTCTTCAGCAGTAGCCGTCAGTGTGGGAGGATGAAAGTGTGTCTGCTACAGCTCGTGCAAATGGAGGTTAATGTTGGTGTTGCACTTCGGTCTGTTCAGCTGTTAGTGTTTGTGAAGACACAGTCAATACCGGTGTTAGGCTTCAGGAAGGCGTAGGGAGGTCCAGAAAGACAAGTCAGCACCTCAACCAACACTCAGCATCATCCCTGGCAAGTTGCCTTGAGTACAGGCCTGACTTCCTCCTGCTCTGGCCCTCTGGGCTCTGCTGCATTGAGGAGGGGAATCTGAACACGGGAGTCAATTTGTCAACTTCTGAAATGTCTCCAGATCAATGGCTTTTAATGTAACAGCCTTTTTCCTACCATGAATTATAAGGGAGTATAAGGGAGTATAAGTTGGGTGTAATTTGAAACACAGGAAGTTCCATCTCCATGTGAGGAAGAACTTCTTTGCTGTGAGGGTGACAGAGCCCTGGAACAGGCTGTCCAGGGAGGTTGTGGAGTCTCCTCTGGAGATCTTCAAAACCCGCCTGGATGCCTCCCCGTTCCCCGTGCCCTAGGTGTTCGTACTGGAGCAGGAAGGTTGGACTAGATGATCTCTAGAGGTCCCTTACAACCTTGAACATTCTGTATGATTCTGTGTGAATTGCTTTGTATCAAGGACTTGGGAGTTGGGACAAAGGACAGCATCGGACTTGTCCTGCAGACGTGGATCTGCCGCAGGCCACGTGGAGCAGAGTCTCTCTGGGAACATCTTAGGGACACCTAAGGACACGACCCGACTCTAAAACGTGTCCTGACATGGGTCACTTTGCTCCTTCAGTGGAGCCCCATGCAGGTCTGTGGCGATGTAGCCCAGCTAATACCCTGTGTGCTGCCCAGCTCCGCTGCCTCATGCCGTCGGCACCAGTTAGCTCTTCCCATTTCCTGCAGCGTTCCTCAAGTCAGAAGGAAAACATTTTGACCACGATTTGAGAAATATTGCAGCCTACTCCAAAACTCTCTTCAGTGGCCAGTTTTGGATCTTCCTCCTTAGTTTTAAATCCTTGTTGGGCAGTGACTCATTCCTTGAAGCATTAATCCTACCTAAGATGCATTAGGGATCAGTGAAACATGAGCAAGGATGCTCATGGACTGTCTGCTTGCAATGCTGATATTCTTGAATTTCCCAAAGGACACTAAATGTCAGCTTTGGATATCTTCTTCCTTGAATGAAGGATGTTCAATCTGTTATTTTTTATATTTTGCATCACTTTCTTAATTATCCTTTTAATTTATAGATGATACTGCATCACTTACTGCCTCTCATTTCTGTCCTTTTAACATGTTTTTCTTAGGTGCTGAGTATTAAATGGAGTCACCACATTAGCGTCTTACAAGCACCCTATATTTCCATTTCTTCAGGGGTAATTGCATTTTTTGTTTAGGTTCCTGAACAAAGCATTTTTATCATTTGCAGAATTTTAATAGGAGCCTGTGGGGACTTTGTTTTCCTAGTATTCTCAAGGGCAAGCACAGCTGCCTATGGCCATATGTGCTTTTGCCAAGCAAGTCCCTGAACAGATAGAGCACATGCAGAAACTTGATTTTTGTGTGCACAACAATGTTCCCCATAATAAACTGGGGCCACTGGATATCAGGTTGTCAGATTTGAAGTGGAATAACAGGAATGCAGAGTAGAGGAGAGCGTTGGCAGCCCCTTAGCTCTACCTTCACATCCTTGAGCATGGATTCGTTTTCAGATGTGTTCATGCCTGTTGTTTATAAAAATCATCATAGGAGTTTGACAGGTGGATGCTTTAGTAAATTACTCCTCAACACTTTACTTTTCCACTGAGAAAAAAAATATTATTTTAATTTAAAGAATAGATAGTAAATTAGGAAATACAGATTATACACATTATTTGCATTTGCACAAGGAATAAACCCTCTCTATTTTGAGAAAGAGAAGTTTTTGCTTATTAGAAAGAGGAAGAATGAAAAAGTTAATGTATTTTTGCTTCCATGATAAATACTCATTACTGCTTAAAAAAAAAACTTATCTGAAGCTTTTCACAGTTTTTTTGATACATATATTATGTAAATAATTATTTCTTACCTCTAGCTGACTATTTAATTGCAGCTATACAGTACAGCCTTATTTGCTCTTACTAGTAAATAACCTCTCCTTACTTACAAAAACTTCTTACTAAGATCAAAGAGAAAAGTCACATTAAGGTCATTGTCGAGATATATGCAGAACTGTATATAAGATGTTTAGCATTTCTTTCAAGTAGTAAATTATTAGAATTAATGGCTTTCTTATAGATTACTATATGAAAGGAAATCATTTCCCCGGATTAATTTACTCCTGCTGAATGTCATCTAAGAATCAAGGCAATCCCTAGAAATCAAGATTTTTGGACTCTTGTGATTACTTAATGGTTTTTTTTTTCATCATTCGGTTTTAGACAGTTAGACTATGTATGTGAGTGATACTCAGACCCAACCCTTAAAATTGTGAAGGAATTTTGTGTGAAAAGGCCGTTCTCCGAATTTTTCCGCTTGTGTCCGTATATTATTCTAAAGATGAAAACACTTCTCTCTGGTTTTATCAAAGCTGAACAAAGGTGCTTAGTATGAGAATGCTGCTTGGTATTTTTATTATGCACATGGTTTGTGCAATAGAAAACAGGACTGAATCTTACTTCAGTTCCCATCTTCTAATCTTGTAGAACATTTCCTTGCTTGAAAGGTAACATATACGGAACTGAGTACAGTATATTTTAGAGGATTTATGGTAATGCTGCTGAGTTTAGCTGAGCATAAACCGCATGGTGAGCCCCTCAGGGTCTCTTCATTTTCCTGACACACTCCACTGCTGCCCCATTAACACTTTGTCTGTTATTGCCTTCTATCCAGTTTAATGAGTATCTTTGAATTCGAAGTTCAACACAAGCAGCAATAGCTACCATAACTGAAGCACCTGCTGCAGCTTTTAACGGAGTATCTTATTCCTTCTGTAGTTTTTTTAGATAAAACCCCTACGTTTCTGTTGCTCAGCAGCACATACACACAATGGCATTTTCTTAAACTATGGTAGACACTAATCACAAACACAGAGCAGTGACTACAAATGTGCTGCTCTCTCTGTCTGCATTAAAGGTAAACACATGCCGGATATCTGGTAGAGGAGACATTTCCTTACTTTAAAACTCCTTCCATTAATACTGAGTCTTTAATGTGAAGAAAGAACAGTACCGCTAAAACTTGATGTTATCAAAGCAGAATATTATATGATAAGACAGAAAGGCTGGTTGTGCTTTCTGATTCCTATATGAGTCTAACTAACTGTCGTAAAAGGTCAGTGAGTGGCTCATTAGAGTGGATTCCTAAAACTGAATATATAACGTTCCTTTAAAAACATGCATAAAACATCTTAGATCACTAAACATTAAGCTGTGTTGCCAGGTAAAGACTCAGACTGATTTAAGGCCTAAATAATGCTGCACTGGGACACATCATGGAAGATCAGAACAATGTTTTAATTTTGCATTGGTTATTAATTGATCGGTAGAAACAAAAAATAGTCATCTTAGAGACTTAACTGATGGGGAAAGTCTTTGCAGAGCCAAAAAAAAAGTCTGAATAATTGAATAAATTTGTGTTCTAAAAAAGTGACACAATCTATCGTATGTTAGAGCGAGGTTGGTATTAAATGCATTTACTGAACGACTATTTTTAAAAGGTAGAATAACATTTGAGTGATTTTCTCCATTGCTGGTAGTCTTGCTGTCCTTTAATATATTTTTTTTTTCTTTCAGAAAATGAATCTGGAAGAAAATTGGTGAATCCAATCCAGTGGACCTACAAGCACCCTGACAGGCTCAGAGAGCAGAGTCTGGACCAAAGAGCAATTACCCACCAAACGATTTCAGGTACAATTGACCTAAATATAGCACACTCTGGAGATTATTGACAAGAGTTCATTTCCTGTAGTGCTTTTCCCATTTGCTACTCCTGGTAACCACTGCGATCTTATCTGCCTGGTGCTGCATGACTTCTGCGGTGCAGTTAAGAGCTATGATGTTCTGCATTATCTTTAAGCAGACAATTCATGCTAAAGAGTCATTTGCAGTCGAATTAGATGATGCCTGTATAGTTCTTCCTACTGAAGTTGCACAGAACAGAAATGAGTGAGTGCCTGAATCCTTATGGACCTGGATACACTGGAATTTTTGTCCTGTGAAATCAGAGGGGTAGTGCTGCTAAACCCTAAAAGAACAAGGGCTTTTATTTAATTGAACTAAAGCTTGTCATCTCTGCAGGATAAATAGGCTGGGCAATTTGCTCTTTTTCTCTTTACATATGTATTTACCTGCCAAGTAGGGCTTTCCTTAGTATCACCCTACCCTGACTGTATGAACTGAGTATGTAAGTGTACATAATGGGGATGAACTGCATTCAGAATTCAGAAGTTGATAATATTACAAAACATTTCAGTTTTGATACATGAAGAATACATTTTTAAGCAAAACTTGCAAGCTTGTGCAAAATGCTAAGTACATTTGACTTTCATATATGTGGAATATTGAGAAAATAGATGGATTTCCTACAGTGTACTTCACAAAAAAAAAATTTACATCTTTCCTGTTTTACTGATTTCTGGTTTGGAAAAAACATACTTTGTTCAGATGCTCAAAAGACTAATATTGAATTCCACACTGCAGCTGTAGAGAGTCATCTTCATGCAGAGTTTTATGAACTGATATAATAGGTCACAATTGTGCTAGTTATTTTCCTGTGTATCCCCAGTTTTCCCAAGAGAATGCTATAATACATATTTTATTTGAGGAATAAACTCCACTAATAGTCACAGGTCTTGGTCTTCAAAGGAACCTGGGGACAAAGTTCAGTTGGAAGCTGAATAATTTATAAGGCAGAGACACATATACATTATGCTAGTTTATTGTATTGGTTCTTTTGATGACAGTGGACAGCAGTTATAAATGTAGTTGGACTCAGAGGGGTTTTACATTGTATTCTAAAAAGCAAAGAGTTCACTGAATGTGTGAATTTGACATTAATCACAAAATGCCCATGCTATTCCCTTTAGAGGGCTTCATTTTTTAATCTGTAATAGCAAAATGCTGTCTCTGGAGATATAGGATGTATAAATTTCATTCCAAGGTAAGAAACTGTGGCAGACAAAACCTAAGTGATATAGCAAAGCTTTATAAAAAAGGATAGTAGAATCATGTCTAGATTCCACCCCTCCTGGTCTTTATTCTGATACTTAGCAAAGCCAGGAATTTATGTTTTCAGAAGTTCCTGTTAATAAAGTAACGTTTTGAAACAATCTAGCAAAGTGTTTTTCCCCCTGTGCTGGTCACTGCTTCGTCCTCGGAGGAAAATTTGTGAAATATTGCATTCAGTTTTGTGTCCTACATACAAAGAATGCATGGATAACTTGAAGAGAGTATAGCGTATACTGTTGTGAATTAGTAAAAGGAGTTTGGAAATGTACTGATATATGAAGAAATGCTTTTACTCTAGAATAATATAGAGTATGGATCAATTATTTCAGCTTCTTAATAATTAAGCTAAAGATAGGAGAAAATTTCCTTCTTTTCTTTATACCAATCTGCCATGATGAATGGGTAAGACAAAGCATATCACAGTGGAAAACAATAACAGAGCCAAAAGAACAATATCAATCTGTGAAGTTTTGGCAAGGATAGGCGAGACCTGATTAAATGTCTTCCTAGATGGACAGCTTGAGGTCATGAGATGTCTTGCTCTGTGCTTTGAGATCCTGAGTAATCTGTGTAATCCTTTGGGCTGCTAAATAGCATATTTTAATGCTTCAGTGGTGAAGGAGTGTACACTAGAAAATAAATCACCCCCAGAACCTCAGATACACACATCCTGTTCATTGTTTTTACGTTCCAGATAGGTATTATGTTCACTTCAGTTGTTGTCAGATAAGAACATCATTCTGACTCTGATACTAGGGCTATCTTGTGACATACTCAAGAGCCAATAAAACATATAGCAAGGTAAGTATATTCTTAATAGAGATATTTGACATGTTAGGGGGAAACTCTGTTCTTCATGGGATGTAGCCATGTAGAAGATAATATCATAGATGAGGGATTGTTAGCCACTTTATTCCTGCTGCTTTATTCAATTTGCCCTGCCACCATGGTGAAGGGAGCTAGTAAAGGAACCCCAATTAAGCAGGGCAGGAAAACCTGGTAGGCAGAGTTCTTCTTAGCCAGCTTTATATTCCTCCTGCTTGTCCTACAGAGCCCCAGGGAGTGAGAAGAGTCTGGCCCATTAATTAGAGAATTAGCTTAGGGCTGGGAAAGAGGAGTTCATGTTTCTTCTCTGCCACAAACTTCCTGCAAGACTCTTACCTGGAAGAATTGAGCAGAATTCAGAGAGAGCGAAGGCTCGGGGATTATCACAGTGTTTGCCTGGCTTTTGAGGCTGAGTCAGGTATCTTCTCATATTTCCTGTATCTTAGTTACTCTACTGATAATTGAGTAGCTTCCCTCATCAGCTGAAGTGAATTCTCTGCACTTCTCAATCATAATGTGCTTATATAAGGATATTGATAGAAAGGCAGGGATACGGAAACAAAAATGATGCCTCATGTTAGCTCAGACAGAACATTGCAAATGTGCTGCCATGATGAAAGTTCATATTAGTTCCTGGCAATATAAGTCCTCCTGGTATGACTTTCTAAAAAAGCAAGGTTAATCAGTCAAAATGTCACATTTCTAAATTTATAGTTTATAAATTGCCACTGTAAATTTTGGCAGTAGGAATCATCATACAAAATTGAATTTCTTTCTTTGTTTCTCTCCAGATTTTGGTGATTCCAAAAGGGAGGCACTAGCCTCTTGAAATTACATTTTCTAGACTCTGTATATGCTCCAGGAGAGGCATCACTGTTTCTATCTCATGGACCAGCTGTGGTCCATGCTGTGGTGGACACAGATACCTCTTGATATTAGCATACTAAAGAGAACTATCATGTTAAAGCTAAAGATGGCATGGACATGTCACCAGTAAGAATTGGGAAAAACAAAACAAAACAAATGTATTTTCAAGGATATATAACTCCTCCTGCTAGAAAACCTAATCCTTAAATTGTCTTGAAAATTGTGTGGGATATAAAATCAAATTAAACCCACTATGAAAGGGCATGCTCTCCCCTCACAGCACTAGGAGTTATATGTATAAATCCATACTTATCAAGGGAAAGATATAACCTTAGTAGAAATGTTTTTAAGAGAACTCTGATAATGATAGAGCTGATCATTTATGCAGCAAACACTTAGCATAAGTTGGAGGAATTGGATTAGAAGAGGTAAAAATAATTTTATTATACATTGCAGTTTAAAAGTGAATATCTACTTTTCTACTACCCTAGCATTTTATGGTGAAATATCATAGAGATTCATTTCAGGCAATTTCCAGTTTTTAGTTCTGTTAAATGATTTTAAATTATTCTTTTTTCTTTATGAATATTGGATACAATATTTCCATCTATTTTATTTTTGATGGAGCAAAAATGTTAACAGACAGGCACTTTGGTACCTTTTTCCAGTTCAGATGAATGATCAAGTACAACACGTGCTGTAGTATTCCTTCTGAAGCCAAGAGAGAGACAGAAGGCCAGATCTGAAAGCCAGTTGGAGTTAAGTTGATCATTATTGATCAAACTGATTTGGATCAGGGTTGATTGAGGTTCAAACCTCAAAAGTTCTTACTAAAAAAGCCTATGTATAAATAAGGTATACATATAGAGATGCAAAGTAAGTACAGAAGTACATTTCGACCAAAATATATCTATCTTTAGTGAACTGAAATGCCAAAGAAAGGGCTATAATTGATACATAGATGAAGAATCTTCCATTTCATCCAAGAAGTTGAAGTCAATTGAAGGTCCCATTTTTTTTCTACTAAACGAGAATTGTAATAAGGAACAGTTTTGACAAAAGATTTGTAAAAAACAAAGGGAGAGAACAAACCACATGCACATTCTGGAAAGCTCAACAGTCCTTTCTATAAAAGCAAAGAAAGAATGAGGAGCCCTGAAAGTTCCCTTTTTTGGTTTGAGCATCTTCTTGAGAAGGTGCCGAGGGAGCAGGCGCTGGAGCTTCCCAGTCACCTTGTGTGTTGCCAGAGGAGGCTGCTCCGCCTGGGACAGGACAGGTCTCAGTAGAGTTGTCCCCAGATGACCCAGGGCGGTTCTGTTTCAAAGTCATGCAGAAGTCAACTCTGGCTGAAAATAGCACTCATTCTTACCGTGCTCCCTTTCACGGCGGCTGGGGTGAAATTTATCTGCCCAAATGGAGATGTCTTTTATACCTAAATTGGCTTTTGTAGGCTGCCTTTATAGTCAATGGAGAGAAATAGACACTTTTAGGGCATGATTCATCTCTTCATAAGGTAGACATCTAAATAGGTCAGATGAATCAGAGTCTAGAAGAGCCTATTGCTTACTGATGTCAGTAAAGGAAACCTAGGGATCATCCTAGATGTTGGTGTCTATATTGCAGACACCTAAAGTTAAGTGAAATCATTTCTTTGTCTATAGGACAGAGCTCCAAGTCATAGGAAAATATCCTACTTTGCAGGAAGCATCATTTCTG
Organism: Nothura maculosa; assembly: GCA_032353885.1. Lineage (NCBI taxonomy): Eukaryota > Metazoa > Chordata > Aves > Tinamiformes > Tinamidae > Nothura > Nothura maculosa. Next base: position 2,692,341 of record JAUBOD010000729.1, read on the forward strand.
AGTAGCTCCTGCAGCACTGAGGTGTGTGTCCAATGTAATTGTAAGGTGATAAATTAAAGAAAAATAATTGCAAATTCCTACCACCCATTCTCCCACTTAAATATTTCAAAATTTTAGAAGTGGGTGAGCCCTGCTATGTGAATAGGAAATTTATATGCTTTTACCATCAGTTACAGCAGTGGTTCTACAGTCATATCATTTTTTACTAATCTCTACTCATAATTGTAGGTATATATAATAGATAGATATGTATAGACATGTATAATTGTATGTACAGAATCTCACCATGATCCTGAATATTCCTTGTAAACCATTTCAGTACCAGAACCAAATGCTCTTATTTCTCAATCTGAGATGTCTGCAGATAGATAGAAAAGTGAAGCAAGGAAATCATTTTAATTTGGTAAATTAATTTATAATATTTCTCCATCATAATCTTTGCTGTTAGTGCCAGAGTTTCACTCGGTTCCCTGTGAGACTACAGGGTTAGAGCAGTCTAGCTGGAAGACCCCCTGATAAACATTTTCAAGCGTGAACAAAAGTTTTGCAGAAAACATATCTGTTTGCTTTATTCTGGTAGCATTCTTTAATTATCAACCATAAGCAAGTTGGTGGAACATACAGATATTTTTTAAAAAAACCCACAAAATCAGCAAGCCAGGGCCAGGCTGAAGCCCACAGGACAAATGCAGCTTTTTGCCCTCGTTGTTTGCAAAGCTGCCGATCGTGGCAGCCGCAAGACTCGGTCAGCTGGAGGAGCAGCTTGTGGGAGGGTGGCAGGTGCCACCGCCTGCTGCCTCGAGGCCCAGCGCGAAGGTGCCATGAGGAATCTCCCACTGACCTCAGAACATCAATGCAGCAATCGGGCTTTGGAAATGCTGTCTCCAGCACTGTTAATCAAGAAATAGGAAGACAGGACTCTGGGCTTCTGATCTCTGCTCTACAACACGTTTGTTGGGCTCAGGTGGTTAGGCAGTCTGGGTATAATCTGTGTTTTTCCACTGAAATCAATGGAAACTTTTTCGAGAATAACTGAGACCAGGGCAATCATGGATTCCTCAGACTAAAACATGCAGTTGGCTACTGCCATTTATGTCACACGCAAATATTTACTAAATATCTCATTTGCTTCATCTTCCACAGTTACAGTCCTTAATTGCCTTTTAGTGCTTTCAAATACATATATAAAAACTGCTTTGAAAGTGCTAGTATTGTAAGATCACTTTATCTTACTTTTAAAGATAAAGGTAAGTTCATAGTAATAGAACAGATTTGTTCAGCTATAAAACATCTTGATCAGCTGATCACGTTGATCAAGTGGATCAGTTTGATCATCTGAAAACAATTTGCTTTAGATAAAGTAAGATCCAAATTTCTGTGTTAGTCAGTGGTTTTGGCTTTAAAGATAACAATACCAGGATGGTGTTAAGTGAACCTGAACTTGCAAAATGCACTGCAAAATTATGAGGGTCATTGGAGTATAATCAGTGCTGTGTGTTTAGTGCATAAAATAAGATCAGTGAAATGAAATATATGGCTGAAATTGAGTTGCATACACAGAGAGGAAAAGGAGTTAAAAAGCAGGTATGACTTTTTCCAGATTTTAAATACTGTAGTTAAATTTGAAATCCTTTTACTTCTTTAACCTTTTTCCAATTGACTGCTGAATGTATACCATGAAGAGACCTAGAAGTTGCTCATAAGTAAAGAATAGCAAATGTGACAGAGGAATGATGAAACCCAAAGAAATGCCCATGTGATAAAATTTCAGGGTGAAAAACTATTTCCATGGTAACAAGTGCTTTATCTTAAAAAGTGGTTATGAAAGCAAAGCCAAGGGCTCCTAAGTTTAAAAGGAAACACCTCGTACATGATGTAAACAGGAGAGACAACGATTTGACCTTCTGCAGACGTGTATATAGTGCGAGCTCTCAAGTACCCACTGAGCTGCTCTGTGAAAAATGACAGTGTGCTTTATGTGACCATAGGAGATTTGAAATGCAAAACCTTACATGTTGTGTGTCCATCAGCAAGGGACAGGCTTCTTTTCACTCGGGGTACACCAGGCGAGGAGGAAAAACAGCAATCTTTTAAAAGGAGGATTTTAGCTTAAGGAGATATTATACAAGCAATTTTGGAAATGGGTTGGGTCATCTCCTCCAGTGCAAATGAAATCAGGGAATACACTGCTAGAACAAGATGTGATCTCTGTGTCACTGTGCTGATCCAAGGGACGTAGCTGTTTTAAAATGTACTCTAAAATGACACTGAATTTCACGTGGAAACAACGTAGTTCACTAGAGATCACATATACACAAGGTACCCATGGCTTTCACAGACAAAAACACTCATCTATGTAGAAAAGGAGAGGAGAAGGCTTCATTTGGGTTACTCTTAATTTTACTCTTAATTACACGTTTATTAATACTAATAAAAGTGTGTTTGTTTTAGCTTGGTATTTTTTAGGGCATTTCGTCTTGGCATCTTTCTCTCCACATGCTGTGCTACTGAACCCAGAGTGGCTGCTTGGTTTCAAAATACAATGTGATATTTGGTTCAAAATCAAGATACTTAAATGTGAGTGTCCACGTGTAGATGTCCCTTCTTAGCCAATGGGATTGGGACAGCAAGTGCTCTGCTGCATCCCCTCCTAGGCCCTGCTGCCCGAGCAGACAAGGTCTGCAAGGCTGCATGGGGGACTGTGACAGCACTAGCTCATCCCTGTCGAAATTTAGTGAAGATCTGAGTCGTCAGCTTTCCTTGTTGTAGTTCTGCCCTTTCTCAATCCCTAACATCTCTGGTATGCCATAAGCTCCACTTACAATGAAGTCATAGAACCAACCTCAACCATTCTGTGATTCTGTGAAAGTTCAGATCCCAAAAGGTGGTAGGTAAAGGTGGGCATCTAAGGGGAGGCACAGAAACTGCTCTAGAAATTAGGTGACCAACTTGACTGAAAATGAAAATGTGTTAAATTTACACTTACTGAAGGTTTTTCATGAAATTTTGTAAACATCTACTTGTATTTCTAGGAATTACCTTATATATACATACAAACATATATGCATATTTAAAATACTCCTCTAATATCTAAATTCATTATTTTCTAAGTTCAAAGTCACTGTGCCTTCTTCAAGAGTAATTGATGAGCGGGAAAAAGTCAAGGATAAAAAAACATCAGCGGGAAAACTTCAAGATCAAAGAGAGTTTACATTCTTTTCTTAAAATATTTTATAGAATTGAGTGTATTGATTCTTTTCAGGGAATTTGAGTGCATAAAACCTTTTCAATGAGTACAAGAAAGTTGCTTAATATGGAAGTGCTCAGGAGAAAAGGTCTGTATTAGTTTTCAGACACCACCAACAGCAGCTGCAACAGCAGCAGCAACCAAAGACTGGCTTGGTTATGGGGCAGTGTTTTTCCCTATGCTTATTTACAACCTTACAAAGATGAAGACCCTCCCTTTAAACCAGAACGCACAATAACTAACATCAAATAAAGTAGCCCTTGGTGTGCAGGTTTGAGGAATTCGTATAAGGGACAAATACCCCCCTTAGTTCTGTATGATCCCATGAGGGGAGTTTCTTGTGCTTGATGACAAGTATTCACCGAGTCTGATGACCATTCTTCACTTTATTTTTATACATTTATTAGCAATCTGACCTTCGGGGTGCTCAGAAACACACTGAAGCTAATGGAAGCTGAATATACTCGGTAGAATCAGCTAGAAATTGTGTGTTGAACTCATTTACTTTAGTTAATTCAAATAATGGGGATAGGCAGCAGGAAAAACTGGTATGTGGCATAACACATGTATTATCTTTGTACTTTACATTTTCTATTTTTGATGATAAAGGAATATTTGGGACGAAATCTGGATCAAAATGATTTTGTGGAAAGTAAGAAAAAATTGCAATGGAGTATCCAGTAGTCATAAATAAAATGCAAGTAGTAAATACGTCCCTGAATCAGATCACAATGGACTCTTCAGTTACTTTGTATTACATAATGAAAATTCACATTACCCAAAAGCAAATACAAGCTAGAATTGAACTTTTTTAAAGCAACTTTATTTAACTTTCCCTATGCATATACATTATGAAACCTTCTATAATTACATTAATTGCATGACCACATATTATTTTTCTTGCAAGACTCTTGCATCCTTCCGTTCACAAAATAGGTAACAGTCACTTCATGAGCAGCTGTTCAATGTTTTATTTTCTTGACATTGTTCAGTGTGTGGTCCCACACTGTGTTCACCACAGAGTGATTTAGCCCTGCTCTGAAGGCAAAATTATTAATTATTATTAATTTCCTTTTGGGACATTCCTAGTGATCATCACTATGGCATCTAAGTGCTGAACAAACATTAAATTATTTTTACTGCAGGCCCTTGAGATGGGAAGGTAACGTGATTCCCATTTTATAGCTAGTGAACAGTTGCCCAGAGAAATTATATTCAAAAGCTGCCATTAATGAATAGATTCAGCCTGAGATGCTTTGGACCTTTACTCCTTAGTGTTTCTACTCCTTAGTGCTATACAAAACTTTCCATATCCTCAGCCCAGCTCTTACCAATTTGAACAATACCTGTGAGCAGCATTTATCACTTCTGCAAATTGGAATGCCTCATCTCAGTGAGTCAAACAGAAAATGAAGAAATCACTTGTAGTGATCACCTGTGAAAACCCTGTTTTGAATGGCTACCACAGGAACTTTATGGCAAGGTAAGGGTAGGATCCTATTTTCTAGCCCAGTGTTCAATTACCTTGATCATTCTTTTTCGTCTTGCAATGCTATCTCATTTTTTAGTGCACATCTTCAAAATTCTTCACCAGATGAACCTTCTTCAGTACCCAGTTGTGATTCATCCTTACAGCAAGGCCATCTTGTCTTCTGGGAAAAGTGGTATGAGTCATGCAATTAAGGGCTCTGCTGTCATGATGCCCATTCACAAGATCAGGAAAATGTAGGTTCTGCAGGCAGCCTGGTACTTCTGACATCTTTATCTTTGTTTTCATAATGTAAAAAAAAATGCTTTTAAAAATATGTATGTGTGTGTGTGTGTGAGAGAGAGAGAGAGAGAAAGAGAGGAGGAGAAGAGAGAGAAGACACATGCTCCTAAGTTTTGAAAGATATACTCAAAATATGAGACTACCTTGACACTTGTTTGAATTATGAACAGGCCTGAAAGCTTAAAAACCCTGGCATGATCTTGTGCCTTTCTTTATAGTAAAGGAGGTACATGTAGTAATTTTCTGTGAAAATCATTGCTGGACAAGTAAGACACAAGATACTTCCCCATGAGGCTCCACAGATATTTGCTGTTGGCAGAGGACTTTGGACTTTGGAATTTGTTCCCAGAAGTGCTGGAAAGGGTTTCCTAATGAGCAGTGCTTCTTTGTTCAGTCCTTAAGGACATTTTCTATCCCTTTTTTCTCCGACTGTAATAACTCTTGTATTCTTAGCAGAACAGTTGTAGTTTTCATTGGCTTTTAGTCCATATTATCCTCTTTTTATCCTAAGCCCAGCCCCTGCGCTCTGTCTTTACCCTGTGTACTGTGGCCTGGCACATTCGGTGGCTGTGCTCCTTCATGCCTCGTTTTTCCTGGACCAGATGTCCAGATTTCTGTACCTCTCTTGCTCCCTGTGGTTGTCTGTCTCGTTGTAAACTCCATCCTCAAGCTCTTTGTCCAATTCCTGTGCCTTTAACCATCTATCTCTCATCTCTTAGCTCACCTAGTCCAAATACTGCTATCAGACACCAGCTCTTCTTTCCTCTCTGCCACCCGTTTTGCTCTTTGACAGTTGCAAACTAATGAAAACTCTCTCCATATAAATGTTATTGTAAATTTGTGAGTAGAGCTCATGAAGACTCTGGGACAAAGTTGCATGAGTGTCCTGCTCTTTACTCGAAATGTATGCCTAAATCTAATATAGCAAGCAGACCATATTCCAGGCAAACTGCCATACTTCCAATAGATGTTTACTTTATCCACTCTTATTGAAGTATTTATGTTGTTTCCATGCTTTGCTGTGCTACTATTTCCTTGCTTTTAGCTGGTCATCACTTTCTTGAGTCCAGACAACTTCTGTAGGACAAATCTGGACTTCCGAGATGCTGTATGGATGCAGCTCCAGATGTTAGCACTGAAGAAAGACAACTGATCACCCTAGTTACACAATTCTCTTCATATCCCAGTAACCACTGGGCAGATGAATCTGTTCATCAATCGGTGCAACAGTTTAGTATAGTGTAATTTAATGGCTTGGACAAAGCTTGTGCACAAGAATGCTGGAAGACCAAAGTGTGCCAGTTGCACACTGCCATATTGTTTTAATTGTACATTTACTTATTGCACACTTGTAAAATGTTGGAATTCAGAAGGGAGCATTAGTTTATGTAGCATCATATTGTGCTTAAAACAATCCAGATAATTTTGTCTGAATACTCTTGTATTAGCTGAAAGCTGAAGTCTCTTACAAGGTGAGGCATTTGCCTCTGTGCTCTGTAACTTATAAAGCTTTGTATCCCTTTTCTGAAACATTTTGAGGAATGATAGTCAGCTCCAAGAAGGACTGAGCTAACATCTTCTTGTGAAGCCAAAGTGGTGTGTCCCTGCCTTTGTACCACTTGGTTTTCAGGGACTTATAGTATCTAATTTCTGCCCTGTGAAAGGAAACCAGGTAGTACTGTGAAATGTTCAGTTTACATTGATTAATAATTGCCTTGAATTTTCATGCTTTCAAAATATACAATTTCTGGGAAGCTTCTTGGCAAAAGTATTTGCTTCCACTACTGCTGTCTTTGACTCCTTTGCATTTTTCTTTCTCATCTTGGTCTCTCTCCTTCTACCAAGAGAATTGGGATCATGATCAGTGCAAGATTTGTGAAAAAGATGCAGGGACAGCCTAAGCATTATAATGGAGTCTTTGGGGAATATTTTAAAAGAGGGCAGTGGAGTATGAGAATAATAATATGAATGTAATGTAAGAGAATAATAATGGTTAGAGCTGCTAGAATAACAATGGGCTACCTGTGTTCAGTCCCCTGCCTTGCCTCGCATCTTGTGGCTAATACTGCATAAAGTTCTTAGTCTTCCTGATTCCTCATCAATAAAATGAGAATAATACTGTTTTGCAGAAAGATTTTTTTCATATTTTCACTGAAAACATCTACTTTACAGATATTACAAAAAGAGGAAAAAAATTCATTATGCTCAACTTGTAGTCTTATGACTTGTGTGAGTACTATCATAGACTGCAAAGTTTTAAAGCTGATTATTTTTTCAAAATCTTGTCTTGCACAGTTCTGACTGCTGCTTTCTCTTCCACTCTTCCCTCCAGTGATGCTTCTGCTTTCAAAGTTCACATTAGCTTTGAGCCTCTCACAGCTACTCACTGTTACTTTCATTTGACCACCACTCCACTTCCTCTACGGTGCCCTCTGCCTTGCCCTTTTACTCTAAATCTGGCTCCCTATTTCATTCATCCCCAGTAACATCGACTCATTCCTCTGCGTCAGCAGCTTCCTTCTTCTTTGACCTATATGCCCCAAGTAAGCTCAGAAGGACCTTTGGGCTTCTTGAGAGTGGTGGAGTGTCAAGAGCACAAGTAACAATGAAAAGACAGATGGAAATACAGTGTCCCTACATACAAATATATACCTCCTCTTCTGAGAAGCAGCTATATACATCTGTTTTCACAGCAGGAGCCTCTGATTTGTGTGAAGTAGCCCTTTCATCTAAATGACATGTTCTCAAATCAGTAAGAATTTGTCATGGAGTTGAGAACAGCCTAGTTGTAAGAGACAGAAATTGAGCTATGCCCTCACCATATCCATAATGGTTCTGTTTACATTGTACTGTTTCTCCTTGCAGTTGAGGTAGAGCAAAGTGGATATAAGCTCTATGGTTATTACTGTGTCTTCACTACTTCTTCACTCAAGTGCATATATATGCATATATATATTTGGGGAGAGTGATATAGTCTACGTTCATTTATACTAAGATATTCTAAAATTATTTCCAGGTTAGTTCTGTCTATTATGATAGGAACCTTCTGTCTTCTGAGGAAGAATTGTTCAAACACCATCATCCAACCAGTGTGGAAGTGGGTCAGTCTATTTTTCTTCTTTCAAGACCTGTACTAAGGCATGGACAGGTTCTAGCTCACACCAAGGTATAGTTGCTTCAGTTCATGCACTGTCAAAGCTCACAAGGGTTAAGACTGAAGTTGGTAAATGATAGATTAATTGAAGCTACAACAGTCACTTCCACCTCACTTAGGTCTAGGCTCTTTGTGTGTGCTGTATATCCTATAGCTTTTGCACTGGAGTCTTAAATTTTGAGTTAGGTGGCAAGGTGAATAACTAGGAATGTTTTGTCGAGCTAAGGGGCTGGATACTGGATTCACACGGGAAGGTGAAGCAAAGGAGAACAGCACAGACCCCTTCCTTCTCCAGGAGGTTGGGAGTCTGTAGATCCAACAGATGTGAGTTGGTGGTGATCAGGAAAATGGGCATGGGAAAATAGCAATCAAGTGAGGTAGACACAGGCATGCGAAACCAGCCTCATTCATGTCCAGTTCTGGAAAATTGGACATAGTCTCTCATAAAGGCAATATTTCATATCAAATTATAAAATGTAGATGTGAACTGGAGCTAGGGAGTGCTGTCCT
>JAUBOD010000729.1:2707251-2729795 GCA_032353885.1 Nothura maculosa
AGGGTAAAGCAATGGAAAGAAAAATGAAATTATTTTCACGTTGCCTCTCCTCTTTGATTCATGTTATCTCCTCTTCTGTGTATCTGTGTATGTGCGTTCCTCTTATCTCTGCTTAGGATACATTACGGGAAGTCTTGCAAACCCTGCACAATGGCACTGGAAAGGAAAGCTTAGCCTTGCTGCAATACAGCTTTCAAGTAACAGCCTAAGACCATGTGTATACATTGCTCTTAGCTAGTTTATTTCCTAAATGCAACCACCAATCTGGTGTGACCACATAGATGTTGTGTTGCATGAGACCCAAGTGGCATCTTTCATTTAATATCTGTTTATCATCCCGGAGACACGTTGATTTCTATAGGTTATAGAAATCTTTGTGAATCCCAGACAATAGCTACTTTTCAAAATATTCACAATACAGGAAACACTGACCAAAAAAATTCGAAATTGTATTATGAATAAACTGAGGAGGCTTCAAGCTTACAAATCACTATCAGTTCCTGTTTCTTAGTGGGGAGGGTATATTCTTTCCACATTTATGAGCACAATTAAGTGTTTAATTCAATTAAAAGATAGTTTGTAGCTCTGCAGCATGGAAAGCCATGTAAATCCCTGGAAGCTGTGAAAATTGGCTCCACACCCAGTTAGCTCATGCTGCAAAGAATTAGCTCAAATGTGGAAGCCAATTAACAGCGAAACTTTTATGCAGCACTAAGCTGTAGACACCAGGCTAGCCAACTAAAGGCTGGGCAGCCTATACAGATGGAACCTTTCTCTATTAACATGCACTGATTTAAAAAAAAATGTAAATCTACCTGCTCTCTCTACCCTGACACTTAAAAATCACACTTAACTATAGCAGTTGATGCAGAAAATGGGGTCCACAGCTGTTTTTGGAAAGGATCTGTCTGTGTAGCTATCTATAAGGTTTAGAAAACTGGGAGCTTTTTCTGGAGTTTTAGAGGGTTATTTGTCATTAGACTGTGGTGATCATTATTAGCAAATATGCCCAGTCAGGGTAGCATTTGTGTCCTGGATTCAGTGCTCAGCACTGTTAGCACTGTGGTACCCCAACATCAGGGATTCTGTTCTTTAGCCTTCATAATATCACTGAGATGGCAAAATGCCCCAGAATCACAGAACGGTTGAGGTTGGAAGGGCCCTTTAGCAGTCATTGGGTTGGCTGGGTCCTGAGAGCAGTGTCAAGTCACTGTACGTAGCGCACGCGGGCTGCGTTGTCTCCCATCTCGTGCGCTGGACGCGGGCAGCTGGGCTGCCCCTGGCCTCCTTCCCTCACTGCCTGGGTCTATGGCCTGCAAGCCAGGCCTGAGAGCTGCATTAGCACCGTTAACTAAATAGGCCAGACTGGAGCATGAGTAGGACAGCCAGGGTCTCTTACAGCCCTGGATGTGCCCAGGCAAGTCCATAAGGAGGGCTTGGCAGCAAAACAAACGCCTTTCATGGAAACAGCTTGGCAGCTCTCATTGCACTGATCCAAACTGGCGCCAACTGCCACAGCGTCGCTGCCCGCCGCTTCATGGCATGAGACCCCACCATGAGGGTCACTCGACATGGTGCATTCCATGCTGGGTGCGACGCGACATGGTGGCTGCACGGGCAGCAGGACCTGGACTGGTGGGTGTAAATTAAGCCTTTAGGCTTCCACAGATGCAGTGTGGGACATGGGCACAAAGGGCTGTTAGTACAACAAGTCAGAGGGAATCACACACAGAAAAAATGAATTTAAGCTAAAGTGCTGGTGTCGGATTCTCTCTAGGCACAAGCAGGATCAGACCACCATGAGAAACTGTATGAGAACAAGCCCTTTGAAACAGCCTTCTAAACATCCAGAAATGTGTTTTTTCACTCTGCAGATCTGAATTTGGCAGCAGCGCCGTCCCTGGGGGCTGCCATTTCAGCGATAGCTCCAACAGGAGCCCCAGCCTAATGGCCTGTGTCTGAGCAAGCAGAGCGGAGCTGCAGCCCGGCCCGCAGAGCCGCCGCTGCCGGAGGCACCCGCTGTGGCGGGTGGTTTCTGGCATCATGCAGACATGGGCCTTGCAGTCCACTGTGCTGCACGTGAGTGTTGTGTGAAGGCAGAAACAAGGAAAAGAGGCACAAGGAAAATCACAGAGCTTTTTGCAGGGAGGTGTGAAAAAATCTGCTGCTCCTTCATGTCTTTTGCATGCAGCTTTGATTTCCTCGATCTGCCTCCTTTTGAGTTTCTAATTCCACATTAAAACAGGTTAGCCATTGCCTTAAAAAATTGTCAGTGACTTAGCCTTCAGGTATTAGAAAGAAAGAGCATTCTGTTCCTAAAGTAATAGGGCAATATTTTCAATGTTCAGCTATCTGGACTTCCTGCTCTCTAAAGTCTCCAAGGCTTTAGGGATATTGCCCTTTTAAAGTACTTTCCTGGCTGACCATGCTATCTGTTTGTCTTAGCCATGGGCTGCAGATGAGAGGCAAGTCTCTGGTATTTATATTAGTCTTGGATGAGCTCAGAAACTGATTCATGAAGTAGCCAGGGAATTCCCTGAGCATGGCATCAGACTGAGCAGGGGTAAGGATATCTTTCTGGATAAAACAGCTATCATCTCTCACACAACCTGGCACACCTTTACTTTTCACTTAATGTGTTATATATAGCTTATAAAGTCTAATATGTCACCAGTTCGCTAATGGTATTGATTTCCTGAGGTGAGGCACAGAGGACAAGGGCCTGTGTGATTGGAGCAGTGGAGAGAAACAGGTACTTATACTGGCAGCATTTCTTAAAATGTATTATTTCTGCTATTAGATGTGTCTTGTTCTTTTTATGCAACAGTAAGCAGCTACCAGACATATGTGATCATAGCAGACTGAAGTATAGAAACTTTTGGGATCATTCGTATGCCATACAATACTATAATTTTATATCTAATTACTGAAAACATTTATGTGAAATTGAATCAGATCAAACAAATTCTTTTCAGTAGTTTCTGTTGCACTTTGAAAACTGGTCAAGTTTTTTTTGAGAAGAACAAATTAGTGTTTTTTTTTCTTTATGTGTTGCTTTCTCCTTTAGAAGCAGAAAATACATTAAAAAAAAAAGCAGGTGGTTACACATGAAGAAACTGTTCCAGACTATGCAGAAAATCATCTTGCTTCCATTTTTTGCTGCTGACTTAAGAACTTGTTATCTACAGTGCTGTAAAAGTGGTTGGAAATAGGTGCTTGGATCACACTGGGCTGCTCACTCAAAGCACTACTGCTACGTTTTGCCCCACTTCTCTCTCCGCCCAGCTCTACAGGACAAAATCACCACCTCTTCTCCTTCCATTTGATCTGGATGGAGTTTCCAGATGTCAACCTGCTGCTTAGGTCTGCTTAGGGACCAGACCACTGCTACATAGTCTACAAAACAAAGTTAGGAACTATGTTTTTCTGTTATTTTCTGAAGAAAGGAATGTATCTAGTAGATTGAATAGCACATGATTTAATGTTGACCACTGCAGTTTGTTGCTTTGGTTGTGGTTGCAAGTGTTTCAAAGATGTTAGCTATCAGTCACTAATGCATTCTCTGACCTTCTTGGTGCTAAATCCTGCTATCAGATCCATAGTATGAATTTCAGATAAGCAGCTTAAATAAAGCATTAACTTGGCTGTCATGTGTAAGTGGTCATTGCCAGAGTGTTTCCCACAGAACTGTTTACCACTGGACCTAAACCTCTTAGTTCAAAGCTTATGGGTCACCATGAATTAACATGTTGTGGTAGGTAAACAAGTTGATAACTGCTCCAGCATCCAAATCAAAACAGTCATAAGTATCTTAGTTGATCTGCTCAACACAGCTGGCTCAAACCTTTTTTCTCATCTCTCATGATCAGATTAATGGCAGAAGACTGATGGAGAGAGGAGGGTTCACTAGCAGGACTTATGTTTGCTCAGGCTCTTCATAATTTAAATAAACCTGTATAAGGCGAATGGAAAAGCCTTTTTTATGGTGAGGACTTAATATAGTGCCTGCAGGCCCCAGGATATTAGGCTTACCGAATGCAGATTCCCTCTTTCAGTGTGTAACCGGTCTGCTTAGAGAGCAGAGCCTAACATACTGATGAAAAAACTGTATGAGATTTTACTGCATACAGCAATCAAAGCACTGTTTGTGTAAAGGAGTAATGTGTGGAGACGAGAAGATGCAGAGTCAAATTGAAAGATGGAGATGGCAGAGAGGTTGTTTGCAGAAGAACCCCCAGCTTGTAGGAGCCATTATAAATAACCAGATTACTGAGTAACTGGAAACCAACATTTTACCAGAGGACTTTTAGCAGTTCCATCCTGGTAATGAAGATATTTATATGCTTACCTCCTCCCTGCTTGTTTAAGCAAATCAGTCCTCCTCTCCCGCACTTTTATTACAGAATCACAGAATCATTATGGTTGGAAAAGACCTTCAAGATCATTGAGTCCAACTGTAAATCCATCACCCCCATGCCAGCTATAGCATGTCCCTAAGTGCCTCATCTACACCTTTCTTGAACACTGCTGGAGATGGCGACTCCATCTCTTCTCTGGGTAGCCCGTTTCAATGTTTGACCACCCTTTCTATGTAGATCTTTTCCTAATACCTAACCAGAAGCTGCAACTTTATCTGGTGCAACTTGAGGCCATTTTCTCTTGTCCCTCAGTAGCTGTCACAGCCATCTTGCTTGCTCCAATGAGGACAGCTCATGGCCTGCATGGAGATGCTGAGGTGCCTCAACACTCATCCTCCTGGAGCTCCAGGGATCAGCCCAGCTCACTGCAGGAAGACACGCTTTATCCTGGAACATTTTTGAATTATTAAAAACACGGCACAGCAGGGAATACTGCTGAGGGACATCGCTTCTGGCCCGGCCATGACTCCCCTGGGGCTGTTGCTTTAGGGACGCTGAGGACAGCAGGGCGGGTGCGGGTACCTCTGGGCCTGCAGCCAAATGGCACCTCCCGCCCTCCCTCACGCTCCCCTTATGTCAGCTTTACTCCATACCTGTGCCTGCTTTTCTCTTAGGGCCTGCTTCTTCTATAAGGGCTCTTTCTTGCTCTTGCCAGGCCTCATCTTTCTCCACTTTGCTCTTCTTTAGATGAGAAGAGCAGAATGAAGCCAAGTGTTCACGCATGCATTTTGCACCAACTAGCACTCCAGGTTTAATGTTGTTCCATGTCCTGTTTTAATTTGTTTTGCTTTACAAGGCAGAGGGGAAGTTCAATACATGGTTTATATCTGATTTCCATTTACCCAGAGCAGGATGAATATTTAACCTAATAAATCTTAAAATAAGAAAGGAAAAAACATATACTTGAGTACTGGGAAGGAACACCATAAAGTAGGAAATAATTTTTGGAAAGAGTGAAGAATTCAGAGCAGTTTCTCCTTTGCAAATGCAGCAAGAATGGCTTTAGATGCAAGCAAAGAGTATGGCATATATAGGAAGGCATTTGTTGCTGAGCAGGGGAATACTGAGAAAGATGCTGAAGAAAATAATATGATAGATAGAAGAGAATGTCCAAAATACAGGAATATTTGTCCCACTATCCTTTTCTTCTCGCTACAGTGTCTTACGTGCATCAGTTCACAACTCCTGCAATTCCCAGTGTCCCACTGACCCTGCCTGCAATGAGGCTGATGGTCCCTAAGGTTTCAGTGACTTCCCGAGAAGGTAGCCCAGACTTCCATAGCACTCCTGCCTCCGTTGCTCCAAAGCTGCCAATGAAGCATGATTGTGGCAGTGGCCTTTGTGGTATGTGACCAAGACACTAAATGGAAGAGAAAATGAGGATAAATTGTAGGGATAAAGTTAGATTCAATGTTTTCTGAATACAGGGTTTATATAAAATATTTTCTCCGTCTAGCCCTTTTCCTGACATTTATTTATCATCACTATTAGGGGAAAGGTCTATGTGAAGCAGAAGTAAATTTATATTTGAAAGATATTTCTGTCTTGTGTGCATCTGTTTGCAAAACATTTTCTTTATCATATCTGTCAAACTCTCCCTTTTCCCCCTAGTTTCATCTCACCTGACAGCTCTTATAATGTATTTTTTAAATATACAACTCTTCTTTTTTCATGAAATCTTTATTCTCTCAGATTATTTTAGCAGTTTAGTACCTATTTATTCATTTCTATAGCTGCAGAACAAGTGAACATTGTCGTAATTCTCCCATGACTTGCTGTCTTGTGTTTTCAGTTGAATCCGTTTGTCAGATCTACTCTAACCTGTGAAATATGAGTTCTCTGGGGCAGGTACTTTTTTCACTGAGGATGTGATATATGCTTAAGACTTTTATTAATCCACAGCGTTATAGTTGCTCAGAGCAGATGTATCCTTATCCCTAATCAAATCCAGAGGACTGCAGCAGCATCAGCTACATAATAATAAAACCTATTTTAATTTGGAGGTTGTTTTTGCTGTTGAGAAGAAATAGGCATGAAATCTGGCAAACTTTGTCATAGGCTGTTGTCTTCTGAGATAAATAGTTGCCTTCTGAGGCCAACCTGGTACTACTACAGAGTGAGAAACACATGTTCTTTTAGTTTAATGATGTATTATTTTGTATTATTTATTCACCACTAATACAAGATTAGATTACCATGCAACACTTCTTTCATCGGACAGTCATTTACAATCTAAAATACAAACCAATGACACAAGTACAGAAACTTTGTGCAACAGGAGCTCTGTTTCTCTGAGCAAAGGCTATAATGCCCAGATGTCTGAACAATACTGTGTTTCTTAGTGTATTTTATTTTAAGTATAAAAGTATGCAGAAACTGTGTTATTTTTAAATGAAAGCACTAAAAATTTAGAAGACACCAGAAAAATATATTTTTATGAAGCTCTTGTGCAGATATCTTGTGGAAAAAAAGAACTTAATTATTTGATCATGTTTTAGTCTTTTTTCCAGTCTTTGCCTCACTGAATACATCGAATATGTGGTAATGTCTTAAAGTGATAATTTAATATATTTTTAAATACTCCTTCCTATTTTATCTTTCCCAAAACTTGCCAGTGAAGACAAAATTACTATTTTTCATATTAGTTTCTCTCTGTTACTTCTTGTTGTAATTCTTGATCATTCAAGTTGAGTTGCATGAGATAAATCACGCATTGAGCTGCATGAGATAAAATATTTCGTTAGCCACATTTTTGATGGAAAACTGAAGCGTGAAAAGAACAAGATTTACCAATTTGGGCTCTCTAGATTAAAGCCCCAGGTTTTTCAGAGTAATCAGTGTTACATAGAACCTATTGTGCTCAGAATAGAGTCCCTGTTACCTTCAACACCACTATCTGATCCGCTTAATTCTGGGGGTCAGCCTTTATGATACCAGACTTGAGAGCAAAGGTGAGGAACATGGATAGGAATCCATTGCTGTGGCACAGGCAGGGACAGTTCCTGATGCTTCAGGAGGGATTAAGCTCTCTGTCCAACCTTATTCTGCTCTAGGTCTCATACACCTAGAGCACAGTGACCTCCTGCTGCCAGCAGGTCGCTTCCTGTGCTTGCCTGGGAATAATTAGTACTCTGGATCAAATGCTCCAGGGTGGCAGATAGCCAAGCTTGGCAATATGATGCTGTGTAATCAAATTTCTAGGATCACTGTTTGCTTAAAAATAAAAACATTTAACTGAAAGAAAACCCCTCCTTTTAAAAGAATGTTCTTAGATCTGTCATTTCCCAATCATTTTTTGATTTTTAACTTACAAGATCTGGTCATGGAAAAGAAAAAAAAATCCACTTCCTAACACCTTGGCAATGGAAAACCCCAAATCTCCTTCCTTTAGCAACGATGACAATGTTTCTTTTCATATTCTTCTTTTCTTCTTTGTAAACCTTACTGTGCTACATTAGACTATGAACATGCCAATGTTTTCCCTAGCTTTATTTTTTTTTCCCTAATATTTCCTGTTTAAGGAAATCTTCCATCAATTTAATTTTGTGATAAATTATGATATATGAAAAGTGTCTCTTAACTGGCATTTCAAAAGTAATACTACATCACAAATCATTTGCCACTTTTTTATGAACTTTTCTGTTTACTGAAGCCTGGATGATGTTAATCAATGATACTTCCTTCTGCTAGGTTACACATTATCCTCTCTCTGATGGAACCATCAAAAAAAGAGTCAAGTTGAGCAGTGAAAATACAGTGGGGGCTAGCTAGCACTAGGCAAAACTTCTGGAAATTCTCTGATTTGTGCTACCTAAGTCAGCCTAAATGAATTAAATGTGCCCTGCAACTGTAAAATCAAAGAAGTATGAGACCTCATGCAACTTCAGCTTATAACCTTTTCTCCAACCATCCCTGGCTCCCAGGTTGGTGTAATGTTGCTACATGATGCTGCCAACTCTGAGAGTTTAGTCTTCCAGTAGTATTACTGACCAGAGCAAAACCAAACTGCTGCAGAACCATGAGAGCAGATGGGGACCTGAGTGCCTCTTGTCCAGTTTGATGCAGCATTGGTGCAAGACACTCCTTTCAAGCAGGGCTTTGAGTGCTATATATATGGATATACCTTGGAAAGCAGAGATCATTTGCTGGGAATAGGTGGTTCATAGATCTGGGATATTTTTTTCTGTCTCCTGCCTGTCTTGCCATTTAAATAAAACCAAGCTTTTCTCTTTGTCCTGTGTTATGATGGTGGCAAAGACAGAAAGGGAGACTGCTGTCCTTGCAAGCCCATGTGGTTGTGCTGGGGAGAGCCAAGGGTCAGGGAGCAGAATTCGGCTGCTCGGGATGCCCTTGCCCAGCAGGGCTCCTGGCAGAACAGAGGCCATCAGGGCTGGTGCAGGAGGGGAACACAGAGTGTGCTGAAAGGTGGGGTACCTAAAAGCAGAAGTCAGAATTAGTGAGGAGAAGCTGATAAGAGAGCAGAATTTATTTGCACTTCAAGTGATACATGTAGTTGGTTGTATTTCTCTAAGCAGTCTTTACTGTGTATATTTATTTATATGTGTGTGCCTGTGAGGGAGAAGGAAAGAGGAAAGGTTGTTTTGGGGTGGGATTTTGTATGAGGAAGAGAGTATGTAATTCCCAGCTCCATTATGTTTACTTTGGGTATGGTAAACTTGCTGTATCACGTTAGCAGCAGGGCTTCCAAGCCTGAAAAGGAGCCAGGTAGCACAAACCGTGTGAATGGGAAGCCAAATAAACCGTCAAAGCGTAAAAATGCACAATTGGGTTAAGAGCATCATAGCTAGAAGTCAATAGCATTTGAAAGGAAATCTCAGAAGCCATGTAACTCGTGCACATACACAGAGAATGAGATAGCCTCTACACAGGAGATTTATTTTTGCCATATTAAGAAAATAAGGATCCACTAGCAAGCATTATATTTAATATAAGGCTAATTCTCATTTCACTGTATCAATCAGCACCTTTTTGAAATTTTGCCTACCCATGGTGCTACCCCTATGTGTTGGTATAAGTGAGTGGGGAATTATCCCTCATGGGACCTGTTTTATTTTTTTCCAGAGAGGAGGCTTCAAAGTTAATCAGAGCCCAGGTTCAATATAAGGCTAGCAGCTGTGCATCCTGGGGCTATAAACTGTTTGTTTTCTGATTGCTGTGTAGGAGCTACAAACAAATAGGAATTGCTTGGAATTCTGCAATAGGAGCAGGCAAAGGAATGATGCTCCTGTCTGGTGCACATAAAGTAAGCTGGCTCATGGGGTCACATACATCTCTGAGCACTCTGTAGCTCTGGATTGTTCCATGTTGCTGAAGACCAAAGCTGGAAAATAAAATAAAAAAAAAAAAAAAAAACTGAACCAGCAAAGTGAAGAGAAATTGAGGTTGTGAGCGTCTAATGAGTTGTTTTGTAATATTAGGATCTCTGCATTCAAGCCTCATTTTGTTTAGATCTGTAAGGAAAGACAGGAAATCAGAAGGTATCAAGCAGATGCTGTTATTAGTAGGCAAATGCAGAGTAGGTCTAATTCCATTTATGTTACTTTTAAAAGCAAGTAATTTCCCATTACCTCCTACATGCCTCCTCGCTTCCAAAAGGGCGCACCGAAAAGGTGTGCTGATTCTCCGCTGACTTATACACACAAATCTCGTGGCTTCCACAGACTGAGTCATAATGATGTCAGAAGAAAATTGGGTCTCAATGTCTATGTCTATACAAAGTAAATAAAAAGCACCCTGGCTCACACTGTGGCCTCGAGGGCAAGTGACAAAGCCTGGCTAACATCCACATGCCTGAACTGTCTTCTTTTCTAAAGCACGTCAGCCTTGTCTCTTACTGTGTTTTGGGAGCTCTCCCAGGCCCCCATTACCCTCCAAGCTGTGCCCAGGTGTTGCCTGGAAGAGGGCTGCTTCCCTCGAGCCCAGCCTGTGCCAAGGAGCGTGCTGGCAATTATATAATCAGGCCGGGTGCGTGTCATCGTGCGCTGGCCCTGTTTAGCTTACCAGCCTAATGGCTTAGCAGGCTGCATCTGCAAAAGAAGCTGCTGGCACAATAAAACCAGCAAGAGCTGTAGCTGTTGTGGTGTTCGAATGCCAATTAGCCAGATCTTTGTAGGAGCAGCCTTGCACTGAATGGAGTTCTGGATCATCTCTGCAGTATGAATGTCATAGTGGTGTTTTGTACGCTGTATTTTGTTCAACTTTAACTTTATTATTTTCACTTGTTTCACTTATCATATGGACAATTCTGTTCCATAGAGTTGTATCTTGTCACCATTAGCCTATATTTTCCATAGATATGTGACACACATGTAACCATGTATGGCAGTTCTAGAGACATGTAACCAGTGTCTCTAGAAATGAAGCAATGATTGCAGCTCCTTTTTATTCGTCTAATCCTCACTTCCAGGACAGAAGTCTCCTTGGCTTACACTGCAAACATACGTAAGAAGGACTTTTCAATTACTTGTAACCTTATTCAGAAGCTGTTAAGAGACCTGCTAGGAAGCTAAGTAGCAGCTTTCCCCTTCAACAGTTCATTCACTCAAATGAAGTTTTAATGATTCAAATGTTGGTTTTGTCAGAAAAAAAAAAGGCAAATGTAATCTGTGACCTGATGATTCAGAAGAAAAATTTCCAGCCTGGATATTCAGTGCCCCTGCTTTGCCTCTGAGGATGAATACATAGTACAGCAGGATGCCCATTTGCTCTCTATCCCACTGCAGCAGTCAGATGTAGACGACTTGTCGATACAAGGTGAAGGAAGAGCATGTGGGGCACACAGGCCTCCTTAAAACTTAGCACCAGAAAACAAAAATGTAGCCAGTGAGAAACCCAGGAGACAAAGTGCTTTTTTAATTCTAGTTTTTGTTTTGGAAACTAAATGGAAATTACTTAGAGGTATAAAGAGCTGGGGAAGAGGCAGAATACGGCCTGGTTATTTCATCTTCATTTGTTAAACCCCAAATCAGTTGTGTGTTTAGGCTGATTTTGCATTTAAAGAGGTGAGGTCATATCTACCTGGTGCTGACGCCAATGAAGCATTTATACATCTTGTGACACAGGGGTTGAATCTGTAGCTCAGTAAGCAAAAAAATACCTCACCATGGTAAGGTCCGTTAGTGGGCCCAAAATATCTTGAGGGGTCTCTTTTCCTCTGAATGTCTGTTCTGAGCTTGCTCCCTTGCAATACCTTGGGGATTAGCACCTGACAGTCTGCTTAGAACAGCGCTTTGAAATCTGCCACTTCAGTTTCAGGATCTGGATTCTTAAAATAGAGTGATTTCTGAAGCAACATATTCTCAGATCAAATACTTGCCTTTTAGAGTACAGTGGGAGGTTTGCTGAAAATTAAAAGCAGCAAGAAAAACTCCTAATCAATGATCTATATTTCTGTATTGTGAAAGTAGTCTCAAACTCTTTATAATAGAAAAAAAAAAGGATAATTTTGTTATAAATTCCTTTTTTAATAATGTCAGTAATAGGTAGATTTTAATAGCCTCTCTTTTAGTTATAAGTCTATTTATCTACTCTGCTAATATTTGCTTAATATTATCTAGAAAATGGGTTCCTGCCCTTCTTCTTCTCTTTGTTTTTGAACTTGGAAGTAAAAATATTACTTTAAAGTCTGGGTGAAAATAGTTACACTGTTCATTTTTAAGCTTTGTTTGAAAATCTGTTGGCTGTTTGGCCACTTGCATTACCCCTTCAAGATATTAGGGTCCTTTAAGAATAAATTGTTTGCAAATCTGAACTGAGTGTAACTTCAAGTTTTACATAAAAAAGAGATGTTTTAGTTTGCTGTTTTGCTACCATCCTTCTGGCTTCCAGGCTTCACTGTGGACGTCGGGCTGATTATGCCCATGAAATTTACTTCAGCCATAGGTAACAGGGAAAAAGAAAAAGCATCTGAACTTTTTTTGTTTATCTCTTCAATGGGTTTCACCTTGCCTATGACTAATGAGAAGTGCTTTCTGAATTTCAATTTGGGGGACAAGAATGAAGAAAAACTGCATATTCTGCAGACATCTGTGCAATAAAAGCAATGAGCTTTCCTATTGTACCTGCAGAAGCTATTAAAATATTACTGAGCAAAAAAATATATCCTTTGAAACTTTACATAGGCTGTCAGTTAAGTTTTTTACAGCTCCTCATGCATTTTAAAGAGATGCACACAATGTACATGCACATAAAAAATTATAAATCAAATACCTCCCAAGATTTGATGATTCTTAATTTTCTGGCAGTTCTGTGAAGTTGTTGCTGAATGATCTGATCTGGAGAAGCTGAAGAAGAAAGTGCCAACAGAGCATTAATCCTGGCTGCTTGGCAAGCCAACCCATTGCGATAAAAGGGTGATCTGGCTTAGAAGACCTTACTTGCCCAAGAGTTAGAAACAAAAGCTTTCATGCCGTTTAGCTCCTGAGATGAGGAGGAGGTGAAGAGTTCATGCACAGAAACACTTCTCTTTTTTTGAACTATTTAGTCTTTTAAAAAAATATCTGCCTCGTGAAAGCAAGGTTAAGATGGCTTCTCTTAAAGATGCAGAAGATGAACTGGAAAGAGAAGGGCCAGAAAGTATTAATTTTAAATAAGTAATTCAACTGAAAAATATTGAAAGAGAGAGAAAGAGAGAGAAAGGCACTGTTTTTCTGTGCAAATATGATTCTTTTACTTTTTACTGACAGTTGCTTCTAGAAAGCCCCTGCTTCTGCCAACCACCACCCTCTCTTGCTTCTTCAAGTAGTTCAAGTAGTTTGGCAACCAGCAGTAGGAACAGGCATTATCTGATTTCCATGAACAGGGTCAGGAATACACGTGTATTAAATAACGTGTATTAAATAGGAGTTTGCAGAAAAGAAATTCCAGGTTACCACTGCATAAAGCTCTATAGTATCTGGATTCAAAGAGTAGCCCTTTATGTTTGAGACTGATTTCTGCAGCAGAAGACAGAGAGCTGGGAATGGCCTTATGTGAAGAGGAATTTCTGCTCAATGAATCAAAATGACTGGCAGTTAAAAGGGGAAAATGTGAAATTGCCATTTTACCTTTACACAACAACACTCTCCCCAAAAGGCAACTCTTTTAAACAGGGCTTCACTTTACTACTCCCACACACCAAAAAAAAAAAAATGTTTTTTTGAAATCTTTCCAAAAAAAGCAGGTGTACAAATTATTCTTGCTAAAAGCTTCATACCATTTTTCATCTTTCGGCATGTAAGCTGCATTCTCTCAATGAGACTAATCACATGATACTGGGCATAACAGTGATACTGGGACCCACTCAGCCTGGCAAAACTGAATAGAAATCAGACTGATCTTAACTGGGAGGTGTTCCAATTTTGGTTTGAATTCAAATCAGCTTTATCTGAACCATTCCCATCCCTTCCTTAACTACCCTCTCCAATCCTCTGCCTTCCGAAAAGAGAGACTAATAGGCGAATCACACATTTTGTTATGCTTTTAGACATCCTGAGAAGATTGTTTGCAACCTACGGTTTGGTTTTGGAGTCCTTAGCACCCCGCAAGTGCTGAATCCGCGTGATCCATGCCTGCCTTTGTCATTTTTTTTTTAAAAAGAGCCTGAATTTCCCGGTTTCTTGTCTTTTGATGAGGAGGATGTGTTTGCCTTGCTGTCCAGGTTAATACAGTTCCACACAGTTTTGCTCTTGCTCACTTAGGACATTTGCCTGCCACAGAGATCACTGCATTTGTGTGCCAGCATATGCATGTAATTGGAAGCATTCTGCAATCGAGCAATCTAGCAGGATGAAAGCTGCAATATAAATGTAAATTATTATTATTCAGCATATTAACCCTATATTAAAATACATGGGGTTCCATTTTCAAAATAAAATATGGGAGACAGACTTATAAAACCCATTTCCACTGCATGTCATTCGTTAATGGGATTGTATATTTAGACCTAACAGACTACTCCAACAATTACCTCACAATATCTGTGCATCCTGCAAGTATATAATATGGCATGAAAGTGACTCATATATATGATGCCCGATGGACTTGCCTTCCCAGCCCCACAAATCTTGTTTCTTTGACATTTTCTGCTCTCATTAGAAAAATATCTTAGGAAGACGTAATTTAAAAGTAAGAACATATCAAAGACTGAAGTCTGATAACTCATACCCACAACCAAGTGTGCAGGGAGAAATGGGTGCAAAGTTTAGGTAGGCATTTGCATCACAATGTTGTGGGCAACAAGGAAGAAAGAAATAAATGGTCCTTGCTTTTGTGCCAGCCTGAAGATGTTATTCATGGCTCTTCTCAGATGCCATAATGCTGGTAACAGCACCTTATCATGTGGAAAATACATTTTCATGCTCTTGCCTTGTGAATTCTCTTTATAGCCATTTGCCATTAGCAGATCCCAAATGGGAAATAAAAGAAATGCAGCTAACAACAAATATCAAATTCTGATTGCCAGCATCTTCAGGAGTTCTTGACTCCTTTGAATTATCAGAGGAAAAGAGCCTTGGTGTTCTTAACCCACAGCAGCAGGTTTGAGTTAGACTAGTCTTTGATGGAGAACCATGTTGGGCTCTTGCCTGTAGCATGGGGAACAAGCAGCCCTGCAAGACCCATGGATCCTGGCTCGCTGACCTTGCCCTGTGCTCAGCCCCAACATGGGCTGCTCTGGGGTCCTCCTGTCTGCTGTGCTCGCCCTGGGACTCCCCTGCAGATCCTGGGTAACCTCCAAACCCTGCGAGGAGCTATAGGCAGTGTTCATAATCTCCAAACCAGAGAAATCCCTGTATCCTTCAGAGTAACGTTATAGTGGAGGCTGGTTAGTCCGATGGGGCTGAACTTTGCTGCCTCTCTGATGGACAATAGCTGCTTATAGGTGATATTTCCCTGCTTCTTGGCCAATTTTGGTGCCTTCTGATATGGATAATCTTGTGCTCCAGTACCCTGGAAGTGAAAATATTTCCTTGGGAAGCAAAGCTTATTTGTTAGGGAGATAGAACTTTTTGGCCTTTGGTGTATATGTTCCCACTTGCATTTGGCACTTCGTTTTTGCCTATTTTTAATAATCAGAAGAGACTTGTTTCAGTGCAACTATAGTTGTGAACAATTGATTTGGTCTTACACCTCAGAGTAAAGGAGGAGGAGAAGGACATGGACTTTGTTTAATAAGCATATTGCATGCATGTAGGCTTTGAATTCACACAAAATGCATTTCTTCTTCAGTTATTGTTTGTTTTATGTCCAATGAAAATGATACATAAGGCTTCATTTGCAGGTCATCACAAGCTCTCAGGTGAAAATTGCTGTGCAGTTATTAGAGTGCAGTTTTGATTAGTCAGATTTCCTTTGGATAGCCACCTCTTGGAATTAAAAAGCTTCTGTCCTTCATTCAGCAAAAAAAGTTGCACTTTTAGGTTTTGGAGAAAAAAAGGCTATCCTCCTTAGACTCCAATCTTGATTTTACATGGCATCTGCTGCATTCAAATTTTTTCAACTTCCCTTAGTACCAGCAAGCCTTTTCCAATTTCAGAATGAAAAGTAAAAATGTGTTGTTCAGGGCAAAATATGGGCATTTTTAGTTATTTTACCTTAGTTTATATTCCCACTCCAAGCTATTGAGCTTTATCCAACTATTTTCATGAATATTTCACTGAGGCATTCAGTACCACAGTGCATCTTTAAGGCTGTCTGACTGGTTGGCACTGTACCCACCAACATGAGAAATCAATCTGCCCTACTTGTTGTACCACTCTGTGTCTGGGTTAGTTTGAATAGTTTGCATTAAGATATTAGGTAGCCTGAATTATGCTGTTAGAGAGGCTTCTTCTTAAGTGGTGAGATTATTAGTGTGTCTATGCTTTTAACTTAGGTATCCTGGTAAAAGAGGATAGGACCAAGTCTTGTGCATATGATTTGGTGGTGGTGGTGGTGATATTTATTCTATTTGGAGACATATAATTTCTGCACTACATTAACAACCTGGATTGTTAACTCAATTGGCTCTTTGGAAAAAGCTCTATCCCTTTTCCTATAGTTGAAGTTGGAGGTAACAGTTGCTGGCTTTTGAGAACAACTTTTGTGTGGTAGATGTGTGGTTTCTCAGGAAGGGAAATATGAATAATAAATGCATGCCAAAAAAGAGAACTGTACTGCTCTAACCACTGATAAATTTAGTGTGGGTTTTCACTTGTATCTTTTTGAAGCCTCATTTATTTGTATTCTTCAGAAAAAGTTGCAAGATTTCAGAAATTTAATTAAAATTTCACATATCTCAAAATATGAAACCTTCCTTACCTAAAAGTTGTTACTAAACTCCAACAGCTCCTGTCTTATAAAGGAACAAAAAAAAATTCCACAAATTTCTGCAGTGTGGGACTCCTCAGCGCATGAACTGAAAGAAGCCAAGTCGAGTCATCTGGAATGTCGCTGTAGATGCCAGGGCAGGGAAAAAGGAGACTCATCTTAGGCTGCTATAGATCTGGGACTGCAGCCACACTGATATGGTTCAACAGCTTTGAGGCTGCATTAAACGATATCTGAGACCAAGCCATGTCCACTCTATCCGGGAGACATAAAGAATTTCTTGCTTTCTCAGCTGAATATTGAGTGTTTTTATTAAAGAGGAAAAAGTATGGATTTAGGAAGAAGTATAATTATGGCTCTTTAAAATACAGAGAATATATATTCAACTCTTTATTAGATATGGAGTATTAACTCATAGATGTCCTCACTGGGATTGGTATCCTATTATCCTATACAGACATACAGTGAAGTGTGGTACCTGACCAAATAAATTGCTGTCTAAAGAGACAAGATAGAAGGAAAATAGCATAAAGGAACTGTGATTATTGTTGCCTCGCTGCAAACAATATGAAATGTTCAAGGTCACAGGAGAAGGGAGCTGAGGGTGGAAGAAGGGAAGCTCGGATGCTGGAGCCTGCCCCAAGAAGGGATCACCCAAGGGCCTGCTCCGAGGGTCCCCCTGTGTCACATTCCCAGCACACACAGTGGCTTGGGAGGTTTTAGCTTTAGCCTTTCTGCTTTTTATTGTAAACAAGGGGAAAATCATGTAAAAGTAAACAAATTATTTGACAATTCCTGGCTATATAAATCTGATAAAAAGAGTTCTTACAAATTTTATTGGAAGTTTTAAACTGGGAAGATGGAGGATAGTGTTCTCCTGTTGTCTTCATGCTATTAAAAAGAAAGCTGTGTGTGCAAGTAGAGGAGATAGAGCTTTTTGCCCTTATGTTTATGTTCCTGCTTGCACCTTAGCACTTCATTATTTGCTTTTTGTACCTGCATTTGTTCCTGCATGAGAGGCATACAATGCAGTAACAGGTACTGCAGTTTGAACAGATGTAAACATGGCCCAGAATGAGAAAGGGTCAGGTTTTGCATGTCTTTATTTATTACATATTCCTAGTGCACTGGTTACTTTAGCGGGTTCGGTGTTCAAATTTGAACAATATGAGGATCTGAGGCACTTCGTGTTAAATATAGTTAATGTGTTCTAGAGTGTGAAATTGTTAAATGAATTTTGAATTGGTACTAGAGGTTGAGATGGCATCCTGTGTTCTTGTCTTGAAGATGAGAGCAAGGTGCTTCCAACCTTAGAAAGAAAGAAAGAAAAAAAGAGATGATTAGAAAGGCAACTTTCAAATATTAATCAAGCACATGTGAAGCGGTGATGGTGGAGTTATTTGGGGAGAGCTTTCAACAGAAGCCCAATAAGTGAGTTCTGTCACATAAAACACACTTCAAATAGAGATAATTTACATTTCAATGCTGTTAATTGTTTCAAAGCTGATTAAAGTTTGTTAGAAATAGGGTCATATTATGGAGATTGCGACAGTGTATTTATTTTGAGTGACAACTCGGTGTAGGAATGAGGTATGCAGCATTCAGGAGATGCTACTCCATTTCTTTTAGGTAGGAAATAGGCCTGGGGAGGGAAGCTGAGTCTAATCCAAGAGTTTTGTCCAAAGTTGGAGTCACATGAGGGTAGAGCTCATGGGGTTGAGAGAGATGGAGCTAAGCAGAGGAAACGTGAATATCATTTTAAGTATCAGTATAATTTTCTGTGAGTTTTGCTGTTATTATTCCAACAGAGCTGGGATTTTTGGCACTTTGTGGTGACCTCAAGTTTGTCTAAAACACGTTGAGACAGACCCATCCTCTCTGCCCTTATTTCACATAAGCTAATTTTGCATTAGACTAATATATCCACCTGTGGTACATCACAGTCCCCAAGCAGAGCGAATCCCAGCTTGGGGTGAGGCCTAGCGGGGGCTGCAAGAGCTGCTGCCTTCCTGGGCCGTGGTGCCGCTCAGTGCGGCCTGCGCTCCATGAGCCCTAGTCTGGAGCCCAGTGGCCCCTGCTGCTCTGAGCGGCCACCATGGGCACTGCTGCACTCAGCGGAGCCATCTTGGGGCATCTGGAGTGGGAACTGGCTTGCAGGGGGAGCTGATGTGTTCTGCTTTTCCTGTCACAATGGTAGGTGTAAGAGCGCATGTATACTGAGATTGCTTCCATATTCGTTGGTCCATGTTTCTTCACCTTTAGAAAGGATTCAGGTGGATTTCAAGCCCACATTACCTTAGAATCATAGAATCATAGAATGGTTAAGGTTGGAAGAGACCTCAGAGGTCATCTAGTCCAAGCCCCCTGCACACGCAGGGTCACCTAGAGCATGTGCTTCTCCAGTCATAGGACATATTTCAAGAACTTACTGCAGGCATACTGCTGAAATGATTTTGGAAAGACTGTCTAGCGCTGCCAACACAAATCTTTCTTCATGAGTAAACGTGGATTCATTCTCTAGATCTATTAATTCAGTCCCTCAGAACTCGTGAGTCCATGATGAAAGATGCAAGTCCTGTGGGTCACTGGTTGTAAACAGCTGTGCTGTTTGCATACTGATTCAAGGAAAGAGATTTAAGACATTTCTGAATGTGAATTTGAACTACATGGTGGGCACAATAGCCAAATTGCTGACACAGAGCAGTAGGAGCAAAATGACCATCATAGAATATGTGTCAGTGCTACAACAGTAGTAGTTTAGACTGGCAATAATTTGAACTCAAGGAAACTTTTCATTGGGAAAAAAACCCCAAACAAGTTAGTGTTTAAGAGCACAGGAATAAAACTGAAGGCTTTGCTGTACTTACGAGCATTTCTTTGTTGCTTCCCATCTCCAACACTTCTTGCTCTGCCACAGCTGTTTGACATGACTCCAATTGCTCCCTAGCAAAGCAAAATTTACATTAACTGCTGCTGTCACCTGCTAGGGGCCACCTCTTGTCTACAAGCGTCTTCCTTCATGTTTCTAACTTACAGCCTATTGGTAAGATTGTCCAGCTGTGCACCTAATACTTATCTCCAAGGAAACTGTTGGTATTGCATATGCAATGTACTCAGATTTTCAGGGATGTGAGATAAATCCCTACATTTCTGACAAGATAGCTCAGGGTAATGGCACATCAAGTCAATTTGATCTGTTGCATTGTAAATGCTTAATTTTCTGGATTCTTTGGATTAACGCAATACATTCAAATTGAGACGGTGCAAGTATTCTCTAACGGACATTGTAACATCTAAGCACATTAATATGTCATAGAATTTAAGTAATTTTTATTTGCATTACTTAAATATTGGTGAAACAGCCCAAAGAATTTCACAGAGCAGTTGGCCAGAGCTCTGTCAGATGGTTAGATTTAGGGAAGACAGAAACGTGAGCATTTTGGTTTAAGAATTTTGTGGTCTGGAATAATTTTGAATTTGTGTGCTTTGCTGTGCTTTCATGCTGCAGTGACATGGAAAGCTTCAGTAGTGTAGAGCATTGAAGTTGCCTTAACCTGCCATGAAATGGGTGCTAAAAGACCCGTACAATTTGATTGGTCTGTTTTGCAATTTAGATATCTACATTTCAGCTAACTGCCTTGGTCTTCCTTTACAGTTAGTGGCATTTAGGGTCATGCACTCAGGCAGAAACTTCTGTATTGCAGGTATCTTTGTTTGATACATCAATATAAGCAGTCTAAAAAGATTGAGCGGAAATATATGTAAAAATTTGATATAATAAGCTATTGAGCAGTTGACTCTGTGCATCAGCAGCATAAAATAGAAAATGTTCTCTCCAGTCTCTGAAGATACATGTTCCTACTTAGAGGAAGCATTTTGATGAAACATCCATTGCTATAATGCACATTCCTTTTGGCAATGTCAGTATAGAGAATGAGGCCTGAAAGAGTGGTGGAAGTAGAGTTGAGAAGTTCTATCTCTCAAGGTCAAATGAGAAAATGTACTTTGACATGGCCTTTGCTTTATCTGCTCTGTGGATAGAGACTATTGAATTGATTACTTGCGACCTTACCTTTTCTGTGAATATTTGCAGTTATTTGCACACTTTTCACTATTCTCATCATCTGGAGATGTTTGGACCCATCACATGCAGGTACATAAAGACATAGTGAGTAGCTTTAATCACAACGCAGAAAGAAAGGCAATGTTATAGTGGCATCATCACTTCAATTAGAAAGCAAAAGCTTTTGTTGATGAGTGTTCCTATTAAGATTTGTACATTTTTCTCATTTAGTGCCGCAAGAAATACTTGGTGAAGGAAGCACATCTTTTAAACAGTTTGCAAACTGCGTGTTCCATTGCTTAAATTGACTTCTAACAGCATTAGTTTATGAGCAACTTGTGCTTCCACTTTATGAATTGTTCTTGTTCTCGTTTGTTTTTGTTCTCACCAAACATTTAAGGCTTGGTTGGAATATCCGTAGTAAACAAATTATATTTTGTGCTCTGTAAACAAAGTTGTAAAGAGTACTGCCTTGCACATAGATCTGGTGGTAGCAACAGAAAGCTAATACCAGCAAATGAGACAGAAGGCAACCAGTTGCCTCCTCTTTCTACTGTGCAATCAGTGTAAGAGCCTCCGAGATGGGCAATTACCTTAAGTGTCTGCCGACAGCAGCAGCGGGCTGCGTGATCAGCCCAGTGCACAGGATTATGCACTCCCCGCCACTTGATGAAGAAATTGAGTCTGCACCAAGTGCTACTGTGTAGTTCTAGCGTACTGTGCTTATTAAGAAGCAAAAAGGGTACTAAGATAACCAAGTTAGAAAGAAAGGGAGAAAAAATAATATTTCATCAAGTATTGGCTTGCTGTTGGAAGTAGTGTATGCAGAGCGGTGTGGTGATTGCTCAGAATCAGATTGTAAAACCTCTCTTTTTCTGCTTGAGGGATCACAGCCATTTCCATTTGTGTGTGTTAATTTTCTTTAACAGATTTGCCTTTGTTCTAGTTGAGATATGCAGAAAAAATAAATTGTCACATTTAGGGTGATTTATAATATAGATCACTTCTCCCTCGCCCCAGCCCTGGTATTTCTAGCAAAATGAAGCTCCGAACATTCCTAATTCTTTGTTTGAGTCTGTGCTGCTCCATAATCCGTAAGGGAAAAAAGCCAAGTCAACAGCTGGCCTCTTGTAGCAGTTCTACCAGCTTCCCTCCTGGCTGTCCCTGCTGGCTGCAGGGGGTGGCCCTAAGGGGGGTGTAGATGCAGGGCTGCGCGTCCCGCACCTGCATTCCGCTCTCCGACTCTGCCGTTTTAGGCAGCCGCTCCAGCATCGAGGGTGCCCTCGAATGACGGGACCTCTGCATGGTTGGAGAGACTCCATTTCCCAGAGCTAAACTGTGATGGGTAGGCTGCCAGAAAACCTGCCACCTCCATTCCTAGTGCAGGGCTGGCTGCTCAGGCTGTATTCTCTGAATTAAATATGTGCCGATGTGTATATATAGAAAGATGAGAAGAGGGCAACCAAGATGATTAAGGGACTGGAACATCTCTCATATGAGAAGAGACTGAGTGATTTGGGCCTATTTTCTCTGGAGAAAAGCCTGAGAGGGGATATGATTAACATGTATAAGTTCATGAAGGGAGAATGCAAGAAGGAGCCAAGCTCTTCTCATTGGTGGCCAGTGACAAGACAAGAGGTAATGGGTGCAAGCTGAAACGCAGGACATTCCATCTCCATGTGTGGAGGAACTTCTTCACTGTGAGGGTGACAGAGCCCTGGAACAGGCTGCCCAGGGAGGTTGTGGAGTCTCCTTCT
>JAUBOD010000729.1:2748429-2795468 GCA_032353885.1 Nothura maculosa
TCTCCAGGCTGAACAGGCCCAGCTCCCTCAACCTTTGCTCATAGGGCAGATGTTCCAGGCCCCTGATCATCCTGGTGATTCAACTACAAAACCCTGTAGATTCTGTAAAATGGAACCATTTAAGGAAAGAGGAAGAGGAAAGGACAAGGTAGAAATTAAAATTATAAACTAAAGTGGTACCTTGCACAGTTGCCTTCTTTATCTCTGTTTACCTCTTACCTCTTGTGCTGAATTTTTTAAGCTTTTTGAGGTTACCTCTTGTGCTGAATTTTTTGGAGGAACTTCTTTACAGTGAGGGTGACAGAGCCCTGGAACAGGCTGTCCAGGGAGGTTGTAGAGTCTCCTCTGGAGGTCTTCAAAACTCACCTGGATGCCACCCTGTGCCACATGCTCTAGGTGTGCCTGCTGGAGCGGGAAGGTGGACTAGATGATCTCTAGAGGTCCCTTCCAACCCTGAAGATTCTGTGATTGTGTGAAACTGATTTTATAAGGAAATGAGGCTCTTGAAATCTCACTTTGTCTCTAGGCTCTCCAAATTATTCTAATTTGGTCATATAAATTGATCCTGAAAACTGGTTACTCTGTGCAGGACAGAGAGCTCCTGAGGGACCAGCACGAGTGCTTCGAGTTCACATGGTCTGAGGAGTTGATTGGGAAAAATTACACACATGCTCAATGGTAGTCCTAAGGACAGGAGAGTAACAGGTTTGGAAGGATGGACTGAGTCACATCCATTCCTGCTGTAATTCCACATGAGTTTGAGAAAGCTTCATCAGAGGTGACTGTTGCTCAGACTCACTAGGAAAGATTTCATGGAAGTTCTTGGAGGTAAAGGCAGTTGTACTGTGTTTGGTTAGGATTGGAGATTCACGAGGGTTTCTCATTGAGTAGCAAAGCCAAACCAACACACCATGATTCAAAAGCAGTAAAATTATCTGTAGAAAAGGGAGAGAAAGCAGCAAAACAGGCTGAGACCAGAAAGACACATTGAGGACCTGAAAGGACAAACCGATTCATTGCTGTGACAGAGCCAACAAAGAAATAAGGCAATGAAATAAGAAGCATGGATGACTCTTCATCCTATGCAGTTGTATTCTTAAATACATATACTGACCTCTTGTAGTAAAGTGTTCTTATTAAACCTACCTTATTGCCATTCTTAAAAAAATAAAATTATATAAAAAAATAAACAGCCTATTTTTAAGGCTTCCACCTTAAAAGGCACTGGTGGATGCAGAGACCTCACGATTCTTGTGGGAGGGAAGCTTGGAGCTGTCTGTCAGCTTAGGTGCATATTTTAGGATGATATTTTACATTTTGTTCTATAAGTAAGTGCTCTTTCCTTCCCCCCTCCTGCCTTCCTACCGATATATCTGTGTCTGGGTGCTGCTCATTTCTCGATCGTGAGACTGTCGCTTCTCTTTCTCTGCAGCCTTCTGTGCCCGAGGCGGCTGCTCTGGCACTTTCACTGTGCCTGGGCAGGCCAAGTGAATCCCACTGAAGCAGTACAGCAGGCATGAAGCTCCCACCAGAAATTTTAGTATCAGCACCTGTGATCAATGAGGCCAGGCTTCCCATCGGTGCGCGGAGGCTTTTAACACATAATTTTCACGGTGTTAAAGCCAGCTTCTCACATAATGCCTCAAGACGGCTCGTCTGTGCGGGGAGGCTGCAAGGAGAGCAAGTGTGCAATGTCTAGCTTTTTCTTCCAGCATTAGCATCTTTCCTCCTTGTCTTTTGGGGTTCCTCCCCTGTGCCACTGTCCTGTCCTATACATATGTAATACTGCGGCCTCATTTGGTCACAACGCTTCCTATTCCATATATATGCATCCACGTTCATGTACGTGTCAGTGTAATCCATGCCTAAGCCATCTGGTATCCTTCCTTGCAAATGTTCACACAGAAAATTGACTGCGAGTAAGGTTCTGAACCTGCCTGTCCAAATGGTCCATATTTGTTTGAGCTCTCCAGCAAATGCATAGATCCTATTAGCGAGACAGATCCAACATATTTCCATGTGTCAGTTGTACCTGCTGTAAGTGTCATTCTGTTCAGTGATAACAGGACTCACATCCTAAAATAGAGAGAAAACAAGAACATCAGGTCCTTTTGGGGATCTGAATTGCTTTTTCTACCATCTGCTGACCAATGCTTTGAAAGAAAGAAAGTCTGTGTCTGGATTGACACCTTTCTTCTTTTTAAGCGGATGAAAGAATGGCCTATAAAAGAACCCAGACATGTTGCATTTACAAGAGAAGCTTATTAGAAAATATAATGCTGGTGTTATATGCTTGCAACTTATTACCATATACACGAGCAGATATATGTATTCTCTTAGTGTATTTAATTCCTTTCAAACAGATCAATTTAACTTTGTGATAAAATACTATTTTACTCTAGATAAAATTTTACTTTATGGAAGAAGTAAGAGAGATCAGAGAAGAGAAAGAGATGTGAAGAAAAGCAAAATCTGAGTCCCTTGTTCTATTGTTACCTCAGTAAGACACAGTTCAGTAGTAGGTACATAGCCAAGAAATGGTAGGAGTTACCAATGAAGCTGCAGGGCCCAGTTTAATTATCACCCAGTGTAGCCAGTAGAGGTGTTTGCATGGTAGGAGACCGTGTTGGGGTCAAAGGAGACCTTTTTGTTCTGAAGTATCTGATGTTAGCTGAGGAATCACTCTATTCTGGGCAAACCTGTTCTAGTATAGCAGCGTGTAAGAAGTATGTAAAATGAAAACAAATTCCTTGTTATTCTGATCTGTATATTCTACTTTTTATATGGGCAGCTATACTTTCTCGCTTCATCCATCTTTTTTTTTGTTGTTTTCATATGAAATTAGTTTCATATGAAATTAACCATTATTCAATTCCGTTTTAGATTTTTTTCCAATAAGGCATAATTAGCCACTCAGAGAAACATGATCTTATGCTTTGGTCCAGTAAGATATATTTATTGCATAATGCATTCATTTTAATTGCATGCATTTTAATAAAATAAAATTAACTTATGTGGAATTAGAATGGGATTCTGCTGGAAGTTCAGTCTGGCACCACATTCACTGTGGCATCACATTATTTCGATGTGATTTCCTAGCATAATCTCGTAGTACAAACTCCTCAGTGCATTATAGGAAAGTACGAGGCAGACTTTACCATTCTATAAGATCAGGCACAGGGGGCATATATGTGATTTCTTAGGATAAATAATACATGCAGAGCATCCACCTCCAGGAAATAAAGGCTGACATCTTGTTATGAGGGAGTTAAACCATTACACTGATTTTAAAGGAGCAGCCCAGTCGGGAGACACTGCATTGGGAAGCAAATGATACTGGGTCTGCTGCTAGTTTTGAATACAGCTAAGATCTAAGTGGTTTTGTACAGAAATCCTATCTTTTGCATTTTTTTTCTCCACCTATGAAGTGGGTGAAATGATGCTTATCTCCATTTTACAGTGCCCTGAGGTCTGCGTGTGAAAAGTCTATTGGAAAACTGTATTTGAGTCCTATATTATTATGTCAATTGTGCTTTGAATAAAGTAAAAATCTAGGAGAAGCAAAAGTAAACATTTTTAAAATTCATAAAAAATCCTGCAGATTGTTATATATGTTACAATATTTTAAAATACGTTTTCATTTCAAAGGCCTTCACAGGTAGAGTAGTGAGAAGAGAGATTTTGCCTAGTCATTGTGGCAGCAGCTTCCCAGACAAGGACCCACGAGTAATTTAACTCATCTCTGCCCTCTTGCAGTGCCGGCACGTTGCCCGTGGTGAATGGAGGGCTGCTCTGTTACCCCGGCTGAGGGGTTTCTGCTCTAGTGCTGCTGTTGGGCAGATCTGAGCTGCCCCTGTCAAACAGTCATGTTTGGGAGGCAGCCCTGGGAAATCTTCCTTGGAGTCTCTTTTATTGTCCAGACAGACTGTGCGGTTCAGAAGGAATTAGCTTTGCTACTGCTCAGGCTCACGTGAGCTGAGCAGCCATCCCTGCCTCTGCAGTCTATAGAATATGTATCATTTTCTTCACTGTTTGCCCCACAAAATGCCCCATACTCAGTTTTCAGGGGGCTGTCCTACCTATCCATATGTATTCATCAGAGGGGACAGATACAGTAAAATGGATGAAAGGCATATATAAATATTAATATATACATACATTACATATATATATAACACATATATTAATACATATGTATTAATGTAGGAATAGGCCACTTGAGCTTCCACATCTGTTTCTGCCCCTGTATCATGGGGCGGCACCATCAAAACAAACTCAGCCATATTCCTAGAACTGTTCCTGTCATGCACTAGATGGAAGTGGCCGTTTGCACGGGATCCTCTTGCAGGGTTTGCATGGGATCCTCTTGCAGGACAGACCGCGGACCTTTCGGAGAGCCCGTCTGTGGCACCGTGTGGTAGTGCCTACTGCCCGGAAAAGTTTCAGCTGTGCTCCTGTGCCCAGCAAGGCTGATCATCTTCACCTCCTCCTGGGCCCGATGGAGGCAGCCTGGCTGCCTCGCACAGCTCGTCGTCGCTGCCTGGCCTGTGGTGCCACCACTTGCTGGCAGTGCCTGCAAGGGCCTCCTTTCCTCTCAGCAGCGACTGAGCCGGGGAGCCACATGCTTGGAGTCTGTGCACGGCCTATGTCTTCTGCTAGGTAAAAAATGTCCCTAAAAGTGTTCCAGATTGTCACCTCTGAGCCTTATCTGCTGCCCATTATCCATTAGCCCCGTGCTATGTAGTCCACACTTGTCTCAGAGGCGTCTCAGCCCACTCATGTGTTTATCTTCTTGCTGGTTCCTGAGCTTATGGCTGCTGCTATTGGCCCCACACACTCCCACATATGGCTCCCACGCATTCCCACATCCCTCCGTGCTATCTCCTGCCATACATCCATCTGCCTTGTCCCCTCATCCCGTTTATGTTTCACTTCTTTTGCTGAGGACGCAGGGGGAATGAGCTGTGAGGGGAAGAGTCGCAGTGCTGACCTCCCACCTGCTCCACAGCTGTGGGAGAGGTGAAAATGAAGAGACAGTTTGGGCAGATGGCCAAGAAAAACAGTCAACAGCAGCTGTGCTGCTGGGGAGCCAAGAGACAGGGCACACATCCAGAGCCCAGGGCCAGGGCCTCGGGGTCAGGCCGGCCTGGGCTCCACTCGAGCCTTCCTGCAGAGTCACATCACAACCCAACCCAACTGACATAAAACGTGCTTGTATTTGCACGTAGAAAGGAAAGCCGCATCCTGTGTAATTCCCCTCAGCCCTGTGGTGTGCAGTGAAAGCCCTGTGGCTCCCCACGCTGTGGTCTTCCTGCCCCACTCCGCAGTCTCACCTGCCTTTTGTAGATGCAGGTTATTCCTTTGCTATTTTACTGGCACTAGTCGGGTATAGTTTTTAACCCACATGCAGAAAATCACAGGAGGTAAACTCAGAATGACTGTATGACCCAATCAGCTATAAGAGATGTGACTTTTTACCTAACTGGAACTAAAGAAGCACTTTAAAATAGTAGATCTTGGAGAGCAGTGAAAACTACTCGTTCGGCGTGTTTTAGCTAACAAGTAGTGATTTTTTTTCATGTACATTCTACAAAGAAATACACAAAATTGTTGAATGTGGTAATTAATATTTCAGCCACTGATGTCTTTACTGTTGTAGTTGCCACTTGCTGGTTTTTGTTACAGTCATTTATTGTAGCATGGAAAGGTTATGGGCATGTGATTGATGAAAACAAATCCAGAAACATGTTAACAATCAAATACTTCATATATAAAAAGATAAAAATGATGTTTATCTTTTTTTTCCTCATCAAAACAGACCTGAAAGCTGAAGATAATTTGAATATTGAAAGAAATTTTCAGAAGTCTATTTTAGAGAGAGCTGGAGATGCCATAAAAATGTGTCTGCCTTCTGCATGGTTCATTGCTTTTTCTCCCAGGGATATTCCACATCACCCTTGGCCTGTGGCTGCACAGGTGCATCTTACACTGAATAAATTATGTGTGCTAGTGAACTAAGGACAAACGGCAGGGACACAAAAGACCAGAAGAGTGACAGCAGTAATGTCACCTGTTACCACCAGAGAAATAGGGCATCACCCCTTCCATTCCTCCCCGTTCCAACTCTGCTTATAAGTGACTAGATTTTGTATTGCTTGCTTTATGTACATAGAAAGTGAAATGTTTTCATTTCAAGTTTTTTTTTTTTTAATATTTGTGTGTTTATGGTTGATAGCTTGACTAATCTCTCATTTAGGCATGTGCTGCTAACAGTAATTGTTGGATGAAAAATGAAAAGATGTCAGATGTAATGCATTTTAAAACTCCTAATATCTCAAAATGCCCTATTCTGGACAAGTGCTAAAAACTGTGTAAAGTTGACAGATACTCTGGAAATCAAAGACAAAAAAAAAGGAGAACAAGGTCAGAAACAGAGCTGAAGATGAGAAAGGGAACTGAGGAAAGGGGGATTTGCTTGTAGTACTCAGCTTCTTTGGGGGATGATTTGTTGTACAGTGTTTTCTCAGTTTATTGGAAGAAAAACAGTTCTGATATATTTGTGAATTCCTCGTCTCACAGAAGCAGTGAAACGACAGCATAAATGCAAAGCTACATACACAATTGAAGCTCAGGCTGTGTATTCATATTATTCCAAACTAGTGGAAATACATTAATACCTTAATCTGAAACATATGAAATTGATTGATCTGAGTTGGTATGTGACTGTTTAGTCCAGGTGATGCAGGGTAGGGTGCTGGAGAGCAGTCGGTCCAGGAAGATGCTGTGTCCAGGAGAGTGCCATGCTGGAGTTCACTTTGCCAGAATATGACAGAGCAACCCATAGCAGCTGATGAACCTGAGGCGGGAATTACAGATGTGCTTTTTAATAGCATTGCTGCTGCAAATAGTTATAACCTTCCTTATATACAGAGCTGCTGTTCAAATTTAAAAATTTAGTCATGTGAATGAGTGTTTACCCAACCAGGATGTATTCCTGAAAGGAATTTCCTTTCCTTTTTTTTTTTTTCTTCTTTTTTTAAGATTGGTTAATCTGCACATGTTTCCGAATGTGAATCGAATTGAACTGATTTCTGAAGATATGTACTGATTCTGGTCTAGGAATCTTACATCTGTTTTGGCATTGCTTTATGAACAAGTGGCACCTACCTCTTTGGACTGTATGTCCCTCATACGAGCTGTGAAACGGCATTTTCAGCCTTGAAGCCCTCTGAAGTATCTGGCCATGGCTCTTGGCCATTTGCTCTTTTTCTTGTGCCACAAGTCACTCTTCCCTCAACTGTTCTAGTAACAGTCAGCGAGGCTTAACTGAAAACCCGAACAAAACCCATAGACCAAAAATGGGGCAATTTCAATGTCTGGAGTTACAACCTGGTACTGCACACAGTTATCTCAGCAAACTGCAGTGCAGACCTGAAATTAAGGCTAGATGAGGAAGTGGGTTATGTTTCATATAAATGTACAAATTGCTAACCATGTTTTGTACAATCCTATAATGAAGAAAACACTGGCTGCACGGTACCATTTCCTGCTTAAGAATGAACATGGGGCCAACTGAATCATCTTGATATGATACTATATCTGATGACCATATGTTTAAGAGAGACTATTGCCAACAGTCATTGGTCATGTTCTTCCTCCCATGGGTTATCAAAGCTTAGATGAAGACTGGCCTCAAGCACAGCTCTGAGGAAGCTGCATCTCACAAAGCTTGGTGGTGACCCTGCTACAGCTCGGGCTAATGTTTGCTCAGCTTTTGATGGAGGTGACAGATGCTTGTACAGGCCCCATAGCCATTTATTGATGACATTTGATACTAAATCTTATGGAGAATGTCCAAATGTTTCGTGGCCAGTTTTTGGGTTTTTTTTTTTTTTAATAAAAAGTTTTGTTGCCCTTGAAATTACTGGAAACTATATCATTGTTTTTAACTAAACAAGATTTAGGTCAGAAGATTGTATTTTTTTAAAGTTGGTCATGGATTTCACAGTGTTCTTGTCCTTTATATCCTTCTTTTTCCTGAAGATTCCTGGATCCCCACCTCTCTTTTCTTCTTTTCTGTGAGCCTGAAAGATCTCATTTGCCTCATGATTTCTTGTTTCCTACCATGTGTCTGACAAACCCAATAAGGAGCACACGATATCATCGCAAGGTCTGGCAGTCTTCTGCTAGGCTTAGCATATTGTCCTGCACGCTTCAAGGCTTCCTGCCGAGCAGTACTCCAAATCCGTTGCAAACACCTCAAACGCTGTGCATATCGGATCTGAAAAGAACAGTATGTGAGGTCCAGCAGAGAGCCTGGAGCACTTGCAGTGCCCCAACAGCAGTTACAGCATCCCCTGCCTGTCAGAGGCCTGGAGAAACAGCCTACGTGAGAAGAGGAAAGCGACTTCTTCATCATCCAAGGAAGTTTAAGGACTGCACACTGGTTCTGTTCTTTAGCAATCCATTAGTACTGAAAATATGCATACAGCCATAGCAATAATTCTCTAAATATTATCCATGAATATTTAAGCAGTGAGGAAAAATATCCCTCCAACTTCATACACCAAGGCTAAAGATCAGTCATGAAAACCCTGAACAGAGGCACTGGGTCTCTGTAGTATGAATTTTCTGTAAATGATTTGTCCCTTCTTGCACAACAGCTGATGCCTCTTTGGACTTTAGGATTAGTAGAATTTTAATATCACACATAATTTGAATTGCAATTTAAAAGATAGATGCTTTTAAATTCACCATCTGTGTAGTGAAATCAATACTAGGAAAATGAAGCTCTTCTTAATTAGATGTAATGTGCTTAATTAATCAGTTTCAGAATATCAAATAATACCTGTATCAGTACCCTGGGTCACTTTGAAATTGGGTAAGACCTGGTTCTTGCAGAGTTCTGTGTATCTGCTGAGACATTAGTTTACAAGGGTTTCTTTGAGGCAGAGCCGTTCTCTGTTTTCTTTGGCTGCAGCGTTATGTGTAGTGTTGCATTATATGTATTTTTATTCT
Source organism: Nothura maculosa (assembly GCA_032353885.1). Taxonomy (NCBI): domain Eukaryota; kingdom Metazoa; phylum Chordata; class Aves; order Tinamiformes; family Tinamidae; genus Nothura; species Nothura maculosa. The sequence goes on from JAUBOD010000729.1 coordinate 2,757,448, forward strand.
CGCAACAACCGTCTCATATATCAGCTGTTCAGAGATCCAGCACCATGGGGCGAGATGGATAGCCTGTTATTTTTCCTGTGCACTGGGATTCCCACTCATTTCCATGGAAACCTGAGAACCTGCAGGAATAAAGCACGGAAGCTATTGCTTTAGTACAATACTGTACTGCTTGAAAAAGCAGACATCACCGTGGTGCCGGTGAATACCAGGAGAGCTCTAGGTCTGTTTGGGTTTTGATTCTAAAACCTGTATTTTAAGAGGTTTTCTTTTTAGTTTTAATTCTTGTCCAAATGTAGTTTCACACTCCTCATACAGAGAAATATTTTATATGCACATCTTGTTACATAAGTTCATTGATGCTACTAGAAGGGCGCACAAGCATGTAAGTGCATAGGTACATACACACATATATGTTCACACCCACACCCACATACACATGAATCAACCATAAAGCCATTGAAAAATAAAGCCACTGAAGTCTGTAAGGAAGCTAGCAGCGATTAACAACGCAATTGTGTTGGCTCTAACTTTGAAGGGTTTTCCTAATCAAAAGGAAACAAAGGCCCATAGCACTTCAGTGGCTTCCCAGATCAATAATGAAATATACATGAACATGACTAAATATCATTTTTACTGAAATAACCTAAAATACATCTCCTCCACTAAAAGTCAGATATGTGACCATTTAATACATTTAATTTCCTCTAGAGCAGCTGGTGCACGACAAATGCTGTGAGTGAGTACAGAGACACCCAGCAGAGATGATGAAATCAGAGTGTATTTTTTTCAGTCTTATGGTACTCAGTTATTTTATTTAATTCCCAAGAACACAGAGGTCTGGTCATTATGATTGAAAGAATGGGAAAATTTAATGTGTAGGTGCCCAGTATGATTAAAAAACTGTTGCCCCTTCAGACTGCTTGCAGTTCACAAGAGAGTATGGTGCAAACTCAAGAAAGGAGGAGGAATGACAAAGGCAACAGCTGTAAGGCTGTGTGTTACCTAAGCTACCTATAGACGACCTCAGTGATTTCAAATAAGGATTTTTTTGGAAAATATGGATTAAATATATAAAGCTTACACTACACCTGAATTCCCATGGCTAAAAATTCCTGCTGTCCAGCTTTCAGCTCCAGGGGCTGCCTCACCAACAGAAAACGAGGTTCTAGGGCTCAAGTGACGTTTCAGGTTTGTTACTGCATCCTGTAGCTAGGCAAGGTCAGGTAATCCCATAAGCCTTGTACTGTGCATCAGGTTTGAATAGCTTTGAAAGAGAAAAATAGAGAATTTATAAGCAGAATCTTCATCTGTGACCTAAACATGAAAAGGAGCCTGACAGAAAAATGATAGTTGATAAGAATAGGTTTTTTTTGAAAGCCTCTGTTCCTGGAGTCAAGCAGTTAAAACAATAATTTTCATAGGTCCTGTCGCTGCAAAGAGGAGCTGGAGCATTTTAATACAAAGGGCTGATGGCTGGGGAAGAAAGCAGAGGGATGAAAACATGTTGTATTTAAAATCTTACCCTTCTGGAGCCAGTCCATCTATTGCAGAAGGCTGAAACATGCTTTCTGAAGGCTGAGTTTGGCAGTACTAATGGCAGAAATTCATACAAGCTTCTACAGATACTCACTGTTGCAGATCCCAAACTTTTTTTTTTTTTTTTAGTTCAAGAACACCTGCATCTCACAATTTCTGATTGCTTCCCAAATATGAATATATACTCCAGTCTGAGATGGTTACATGGAACGTAGCACTTAGTGAGGCATTTGTAATTACCTAAAATTTCAAGGAACATCTGGTAACCTACTTAGGCATAATAGTGTGCCCTGGCATAGCACTTCAGAGCTCTGGGTTAGCAATTGAGGACACAAACCTCATAAGACCTTACGTAAGTCAGTGATTTTTTCAGTTGACATCAGAGGACATCGCTTTTCTTTTTCAGATCCCGGTCCTGTGTGTCCTCAACCTGATCTTCATGACAGTTGGTTGTGTCCAGCCTTGTTTCATCAGGCTCATAATAGAGACATAAAGGAAAACTGAGCAAGAGGAAGAAAGTTCTGGGTGGGTTCTTCAACCCTAACGTGGGCTGAAGGTAAATATAGCTGCAAGGCTCACCCACATACTGAGTGCCTAAACTTGCTATGATACAGCTACACACATAAATAAGAGGGGACAGGCCTTGATTTCTGTCTTTGAGGCTCCCTGGCACAGCATGGTTTACTTCTTTGTGGTAGAAGCTCTGCCACTCCAGAAACAGATGGTGGTGCCATCTGAAATCTATTCCTAATCATCTCTCTTCTCTCGTGCTGGAAAGGCCAGTTTTGGCATGGGCCAAAATCAGGGTAGGTTCATGCTAATAATTTGAAACTAGGATAATCCAATGTCAATATTTCAACCTGGCCTATTATTGTTACTAGGTATCTTGCAGGTTTCAGTGGTAATGGGGCCAAAAGGAATGTTTTGGAGTAAGACCTGCCCAGATCTCTCTTGATATATTGCATATATCTGCATAGGTCTATGCACATAATTTGTATGTATGATGAAAACTTTCAGTAGCCTAAGATTTCTCTATGAATAAGGCTCATCAAAAAAAACCTGTCCAACTAAAACCTTCTAATGTGCTCTTTCTTTTTGTTTATTTGCCATTCTGCTAGTCCCTGTGTTATTTTACTGTTTCAAACCAGAAAGAGCAACTAGGAAGCAGACTAGAAAGCAACAAAAAACAATATGCTTTTACTTGCCTCTCCTGTTTCTGGATTCCCTACCTGGTGTATTTATTTTGTCTAGGCTTCTCTTGTTCTGATGCATAAGTTCTCTGATCTAAGCATCAAACATGTGCCTATAAAAACATATAGTTAGAGGTATTGCCCATGACGCATTTCAAGCACATTTGGAAGTGCTCTGCTCTGCTAAGACTCTGAATTAACCTGCAGGATAACTCTGCTAAATCTAGTGACTGTCAAAAACTTGCAGAATATTTTTCTGATCTGCACTTCACTTTCTGATGAGAACGCAAAATTAGTTAGAAAAAAATAAAAGATCAAATCTAGGTAATGCTATAGCTTTTTCTTGAAGATGTAACCTCTGCCTTTGTTTCTGCTGTCTGACTTGTAGAGTTTAAAAGTTTTTATGCTTGCAATGAATGACTGTTTTTGTACATTTTTTCTGCAATATTTATGGTAACTAGAATAACGTTTTCTCATAGAGGTAAACAAAGAATAATTTGTTCTCATAGGCTTTTTTTTACTTTATATATGTTTAGTTTATGTATTTTAACTGTTATTTAGATTAAGTTTTTAGTTTATATATTCAGAAATTTCAGTTTTGTCATTTAGCAAATGAGCAAAGAATGGTTGCAGGCATGAAGCTGGCATGCTGCTGTTCCATCTTTTCTGTCAAGCAGTCATTAACTAGAATATTTTCAAATCAGGGCATCCATCCCATGCAATAAATGCTTTTGCATTCTTTTTATGACATGCTCCAATACAAAATTGATTTCACAGAATCACAGAATAGCTGAGCTTGGGAGGAACCCCTTAGAGGTCTTCCAACATCCCTGCTTAAGCAGGTTCAGCTAAAGGAGCTAACACAGAACTGTGTCCAGTCCATTCCAAGAACGGAGACTTCACGGTCTTTTTGGACAACCTGTTCATGTATTTGACCACTGTCACAGTAAAAGATCTTATTTAAATTTGTGCCCTTTGCCTCATGCCCTGGCACTGGTTACCTCTGGAAAGAATCCATCTCAGTCTTCCTTACACCCACCCTAGGTAGTTACACACACTGGCAAGATCCCCCCCAAATCTTCTCCTTTCCAGACTAAACAGTCCTAGCTTCTTAGAAGCTTCTGAGCTCCTTAGGAGCTTTTTATGAGCATTTCCTCATAAAAGAGATGCTCTAGTCCTTCATAATCCTTGCTGTCGACTCTGGTTTGTCCCTGTCTTTCTTTCACTAGGAAGTCTTGGACACCGTTGGTGTCTTATTTGAGGTACTTGGTGGAAAGAAGTGCTTGCTAAAACTCAGGGATCCTTTCAGAGGCTTGTTTCCTGCTCGGATAATCCAGCTGGAGTCTCTCTGAAGATCTCAGCTAATGCTGTGGTTGTGATGCTCTCAACTTGAGCTGTGGACACAGGCAGTCCTTTCGGTCAGAAAATTCTAAGCCTCTTCAGACAACATGATGTGTTATCAAATTTGAAAATATTTTCCATTATTTAAAAATCTTAATATCTGCAGCTTTATGTTTGTTAGAATGGTACAGAAAAAAATCAGAGCTTTCTTCTCTATTTCCATGAAAACAATAGGATATTTTTTTCCTGTGAAGTATTTCTAGTGTGTACAATTTTTTTTCTAGTATTTATCTTGTTCCCTTGGTATCTGCTAGCTGCTCAGTTATATTTCCTCTGCTCAGCTTTGAAACACTGATTTATGAATACATACTACTACTTGTATTACTTGTTGTTCTGTAGTGCATATGGGCTATAATCACAATCCAAAGCTATTCTGCCAAATGCTGTACAAACATAGGCCCTGCCCCAGAAGATTTACAGTCTAAACAAATAAATATGTTTCAATTTTCACGTCAATGGAACATGGCACGAGTTCAACAATCTGCACGTTGGGTTGCATTGTATGCCAGTATGATCTAATCCATGAGAGCGTGCCCCTGCATGACTTTTAGCACATTGACAAGGTATATCTATGTAATATATGGAGGATATGACATGCATTTCCAGATATTTTAACAGTTTTTTTTTGCACTCATGTTTATGGATATGTATTTATAACATGTGAGTTTGCATGTAAGTATAATTTTAATATTCTGAATATCTAATATATACAGAAATATACATTGTGTGTCAGCAACTTGTAACCATATAGAGCTCAGAGAAATATTTTATTATATATTTGTAATATGTACTGATAGTTGAATTTTTTGATAAATCTTGGAAGAAAAAATGACTTTTTTTTAATCTTTGGGCATACCAACCATCAGATTTCATAAAAAAAAAAACAGAAATTAGAAGCATTAAGCCTTTCTATTATATGAAATTTTATAAAAGCAAATTCCCTTACTGTTGAGGGCACCATCCTTCCCAGAGGTGGAAAGAACAGGCAGAACTTTGGCCATCCTGTTGAAATATCCGAGGAAGTCAAAGTGTCGTTTCTTTATATGTGACACTCTTGACATTTGCCAAGAACCATTCTATCACCCAGACAGGGTAATAACTGTGTTAAAAGTGTGTCATCTCCTCAGAAATCCTTCCTCAGGCCCTAAATTTCCTGTTAGGATTTAACGTGCAATTTGAGAAAAAGAAAAGTCTAGAAAAGAACTGTCAAATTCTTGACTCTATTTTGCATCAGATCAACTCTTTCAGCTTGTCTTTAAAAAAATACACATACCTCTACATATTTTCTAACGTTTTAGATTTTAGCTTATAGGTATAGAAAGCAAGTTTTTCCAATATTTCTTTTTTTCCTCAGCTTGAGTAATACCACCTTCAATTAAATCAAAAGATTTCATTTTTGAAAAATAGTATGTATTACCATGTCTTTCACATATCTTTTCCCTTTAATCAAGAATAAAAAAGGAGCTCATTTTGTGAAAAGGGAGCTCTTTTTGTGCTATATTCACTTCACTCCTATTGCCAAGGTGTTAAAACAAAACCTGATGTTCCCCCCACTACCAACAAGAAGCAGGGACATAAAACCCTCCCCTCCTGCCCCTGTGTGGCTGCAGGCCGAGCAGGAGAGCGTGTCTCAAATCCGACGCCAAGAAAGCAGAGACACAATCTTGAATGACACAGACTGGGTCCTTTTATCCCAGTTCTGATACCCCGGTAGCATACAAGCAGGAACAGAATTAATCAGATTCTTTCTCACTGATAGCTCAGCAGCTCTATTAACTTTGGCCAGAGGCAGATTTTTGAATGTGAGAAGATCATGGGCAGTTCTACCTATTCCTTGACTTAACTATTTTGAATTATTTAACTACAGCAATAACATTCTTTCTAGGGCCTAAAACTGCTTCAGATAGCATAAACTTCTGAAACAAAAAGTCTCTTTTGGTGCCTAGTCAAGAAAAAATGCACTTTTAAATCTACTTTTTTTTTTTAAAAAAAACATGCACGTAATAGGCATTACCTGTGCTCAGATACAATAGTGATATTAAGAAATGAAACAGAAAAGAAAAACAACAGTTATTATTAAAAAAAAAAAAAAGAAATAAAATCATTTGCAGACTGTCCTTGCATTCCAGGAATGAGAGACTCTTTACTCTAAATTGATTATATTTAAAAAGTCATAAAATTATATATAATAACTGTATTGGTGTGAGTGGGTCTACTTTAATGACCAGCGCTTGCATTGGTCTGGAATAGGCCGCTGGGTCACTTGTGGAGCTGTGATTACAAAGCTGCACTTGTGTGTCCTGTGTCCTAAGAAGATGTTGGGATTGTTGCTGTACATGTTGAGCTACAAATTCCTACCCATGTGTTTTGTCTTTTTAAAATTATTTATTTTTATTATTATTTTTAATGAAAATGCTACAAGCAAGTCTTGGGCAGAAAATTTCTTTTAAATATTCATTATTTCTCTCTTGTACTCTCATTATTATCTTTTGGTCATCATGTAATATAGTTTTAGTGCTAAAAATGCAAGTTATTGAACAAGTAAAATAGGTGTTTGTGTTTTATGCAACAGCTGCCGTAATCTGTGATCCTGCTTAATTTATGCTAATTATGTTAGCAGTGTCGTGATTGATATTTTGCTTGTCTCTGTTATTAATTTATCAGTTAATTGTTGCATTTCTAATAGCTGTAAGATATTTATAACCTACCCTTTGGTAAACGTAATAGTCTGTCCTCTACTAGGAACAACCGCTTCTGATGGCCGGTAGTTCTGTGCTAGTGCCCTGGCCGTCTCCTCAGTGAGCCCAAACCCAGAAACAGAACCAAGCTGTCAGTGCTGTGAATAGGAAGGAAATAAGTGAATGAGAAGGAACGCTAGTCTGCCTATGTAATAAAAGCAGTAATTATTTAGTTTTCATGTAATAATATTTTTTACTAACTTGCTTTCGTTCTGATGATAATTTATTTCATTCTGACTGGTAATTTATTAAGGTTCAAGGCCAGAGACTTAAAAAAAAAAAAGTAATTAATAAGACTTTCTCGTTTGCTGATCTGAAATATTTGATTTTATTTGTTCCATATTAAGAAGGGTTAACATATGTTTGATTCTACTTAATCAAACTCTTAAACATGATTCTCACATTTTTTAATTGTGTTTTCATTTCATGCAGAAGCTCTGCAAAGTTTTGAAATGTTTGTTGCCCTCAAGAACACTCAGGCTGAGCTGGTGCCAGAGGAGTTACCACTGCTGACCACAGTGGCTCCTAGCAAAAAGACCTGTGGTTTATTTAGGACATATTCTTGAGTTTCAGATACTAGGCACCACATTTGCAGAAAACATATCCTAGGATTCTTGCCCACACAAAATGCATGTATATATCCTATAGCTTATTCATACTCGCAGCCATTTACACATGTGGTGCCTTAGCTTATACAAAGGATTGTTTCAGGCAGCTTATATCCTACCTATGTGTGTATCTATTCAGGAGAAAAACAGGATGCATGAGGCTGCTAAATATGTTTAAATTGCTTTTTCAGAGCTGCTCTATTTTCTCCCTGGCTTCATGAAAACTTTTTTTTTTAATATACTTTCCCTATTTAAAAGGTGAATTAATTCAAGATAAATTGCACAGCTTAACTACAAACTTAGCTAATGCAGATAATTTCCAGAAGTAAAGCTGCACCCTCACTAAAAATAAAGAATAAGCTTTGCCAACAGGCACTTCAGAAAGCCTATTCCTTCTTCAGGGCCGCTTGCTGTGGCAGAGCTGGAAATAAGATTTGCCAAGCTAAGTGGGACAACGAAAGTCTTTTTTTTTTTTTCTTCCCATCTCTCTCTCATTTTCCAAAACGATCTTTTCGTTTCCAGCTTTTAGGAGCTTCTTACAACTCTGCTTCTGGCTGAACAGGGAACAAGCGAGTGACCTGATATCTCTGCAGGGCTGCGAGCCCTTGCGGAGGGTTTGCCTGGCACCCTCGGGTAGCTCTCCTGTGAAAGAGCCTCTAGGCCTGAGCCCAATGTGGGTGATTCAGCCTAGCAAAGAGGTTGAAACACAGCATGATTGTGATTACAGTCACTAGGAGATTCAGAGTTAAAGCTGAAGCTCTGAAGTTACAACCACTTTGACCTGAATTTCCATGATTGTGCGTTAGCTTTTTATTGTCTGGTCTTAGCTGTGTGCGTGGTGGTAGGCGCTGCATTACGTGTTCCTCGGTGCTATTGGAGGTTATTAAAGTGTCCCACATTTGGGTTGCTCTTTATTCTCATAGGATTTTTCATGCTAAATTAAAAATGTGTAGTTCTAATATATTGTATAAGAGTTAGACTGGGTTATGGCTCTTCAAATGTACTTACCTTTCAACTAATAAAATATGAGACATACATGCAAAATATTAAGTAAGTAGAAATACCAGCACATTCATTGAGTGTGCTGCACACAAAATGGCATAACGTATATTTTCAAAATTTACGTTTACACAATGAGTAATTGTGTATTTAGATATTATTACTTGTATGGAACATATACATCACCTCTGTGATTGGTCTCTGGTGTTCCATACTCTGAGTTAGTCTGACATGCAGATGGAGTGTGTTACCCCCCAGGATGTGCAATGTAGGAGTTTGGGGTCAGTAAACGTTAGACGTGCCTATGGAGGCCTATGGAGGCTGCAAATAGTCTGTCCTTACACACAGTCCACAGGTACTACTCAGGATTCTTCCATTGCAGCAGGAGCTTTCTTTAGTCCTGATGGTGAGCTTCCATCCACAAAGTTTCCTTGCCCCATTCTCTGCTCCAGATGACTTCTGACAGTGTACAACTTTCATTTTAAACCTACAGAATAATTTGAGAAAATAATGTACATATTCCGTACTGTTTGTGTGTATTTCTTTCTAATGGAACTCTATAACCCTAATAACAATCCAATCATTAAATATAGTTTTACTTGAGTTTACTTGTTTTACTTGACATGATAACCCTTATTAATTATTACCAGTTTTTTTCCAGTCCTCATATTGAGTTAGTGTTTGTTTCTTTTTCTTTCTGGTTGGTGGATTATGAAAAACAGAATTTAACTATTTTCTGGAATATGACTCCAGTTCTTTGAGCCACAGCAACTGATAGGTACAAGTGGAGCGAAGTTCCCTGGGGAGCTGGGAAGTAAGACTTCACTTCAGCCCCTCAGAAATAACTCACAACACCTTTCTACAGCTATTTCCATCTGGAAAACACATTTGGGTTTGGTATTTGCTGACCCAGAAAGAAAATGCCAAAGCAGTACAAGTACTCTTGATATCACTGGAAAAGTAAATGCAGCTAAATTGACGTCAGATCTAGTTTTCACTAATTTAACTTGACCCATGCTAAATTGGACTTGAAGTTACACTTTATTTATTTATTTATTGATACAGAAAAACAGGAGTTACATTTGTTACATGACCAGGTTGTAACAAATATGTAAGTGAGCATACTTGCATGGCTCTATAACTTAATTCAGCTCAGTTCCTATTTGCAAAGCCTGTTTGCTCACAGCATTATGCCCCATTCTACATAAATATGGACCTTTCCCATCAGCATGTAGCAGTTTTGGGGAATTAAAATAATTCAAAAATATTTTGTGAAGTTTCCAATTTGTTCATGCTAGTGAGATTTAACTCTTTGGATGCCACCCATCCAGTCAGTTTTATTGGCTTTCTCTTTCCTAAAATATTATTTTTATGATACATTTTCTTCTTGCCACTTTTTTTTCCTGTAAGAGATAAACTTAGGACTGCTATGAACTAAACAATTTGTCTGTCTTTGTTCCTGTATAAAATATAACAAATTGCCAGAATTCAAATTCAGAATTAAAAAGGTAACCTTTCTGATACCATATGGCTGTCATACCATTCATCGTGGCTGGAAACAGAATAATAAATTCCTACAGGCCCTATCTCTCAGACCTGTTATTTTCTTCTATGTCATGACCTTTCTCATGCTCATACCAAAGTTTAGAGTCAGCGGTGATATATTGGAGTTTAAAATTTTTACCTGGTTTTACTTTATCAACAAATCTTTGCATTTCTTTTTAATTCAGTGTAGTTTGGATTGACCAAAACCAGTGTTTTAAAATATTTCATTTTAAGTTGGAATCAATATTTTATTTAGCAGAATTAGAGCATTTTTTCATCAAACATTTATCATGAAAGCAAAAAAAAAAAAGCCACAATCCTTGAATCTTACGGAAATATGAGAAAGGTGATGCAGATTTAAAGCCAAATCTCTGACCGAGAACTCAGGCCTTTTGTCTCTCAAGAGAGAGACAGAGAGAGTACTTTAGCCAGCAGGCTACACGATTCTGTGGGATGCGACTTCTCTATTAGATAAAGTTATGGAGCAGATCATCTTGAGTGAAATCACACATGTGTGCAACAACTAAAGGAATAGGCCCAGCTAATATGGGTTCATGAAAGGCAAGGCCTTCTCACCAACTCCATCTCCTTCTGTGAGCAGGTGACTTGCCTAGTGGATGAGGGAAAGGCTGTGGACATGGTCTACTTAGACATCAGTAAGGCCTTTGACACAGTCTCCCACTGCCTTCTCCTGAACAAGCTGTCAGATTATGGCTTAGACATGTGTGCTCTTCACTGTGTGGATGGATGGCCAGGCTCAGAGACTGGTGGTGAACGGAGTTAAATTCAGCTGGTGACCAGTCACGAATGGTCAGTGTTGAGATATTGTCCTCTTTAATATCCTTAGTGATGATCTGGGTGAGGGGATTGAGTGCGCCCTCAGCAAATTTGCAGATAATACCAAGGTGGAAGGAAAAGCTGATCTGCTTGAGCGTCGAATGGCCCTACAGAGGGACCTGAACAGGTTGGATTGATGGGCAGAGACCAACTGTATAAAGTTCAACAAGGCCAAGTGCTGGATCCTGCACTTCAGTCACAACAACCTCATGCAGCGCTACAAGCTGAGGGCAGAGTGACTGGAGAGCTGGGTGGCAAAGAAGGATCTGGAGGTGTTGATCAACAGTTGGCTGTGAAAAGCCAGCAGTATGCCCAGGTAGCCAAAAAGGCCAACATCATTCGGGCTTGGATCAGGAACAGCGTGGCCAGCTTGTCCTCTTGTACTCAATGCTGGTGAGGCCATACCTGGAATATTGTTTTTGATTTTGGACATCTCAGTACAAGAAGGACATTAAGGTGTTAGTGTTCAGGGAAGGGCAACAAAGCTGGTGAAGGGGCTGGAGCACAGCGCTTATGAGGAGCGACTGAAGGAGCTGGGGTTATTTAGTCTGGAGAAGAGGTGGCTTATAGAAGACCTTATCATTCTCTACAACTACCTGAAAGGAGATAGTAATGAGGCAGGGCCAATCTCTTCTCCACAATAACTACAGATAGAACAAGAGTAAATGGCCTCAAGTTGCGCCAGGGGAGTTTCAAGTTAGACATTTGGAAGAATTTCTACATGGAAAGAGTGGTGAAGCATTGGAACAGGCTGCCTGGGGAGGTGATGGAGTCCCTGTCCCTGGCACTGTAGATGAGACGCTTATGGACATAGTTTAACAGGTAGAGTGTTGAAGGCCTTTTGATTGGACTCAATGATCTTGAAGGTCTTTTCCAACCATAATGATTGTATAGTTCTATGATATTCCCCTTTCTAAAGTGCTAATCTGAAGCACTTAAATAGTCACTGAGATAGACTGGTTCAAGATTCTGATGGGTAGCTGATTTGTCAAATAGAACAACTAGGTTCTTTCTTAAACATTATATTGTGAACATCGTCGTCCAATGATGTTAATAGAATTTTACACCAAAATAGCTTAAATTATGATGCGTAAGAAATTCTTCACATGGATTCAACTAGTTTCAGAAGACGTAGGTTTTGAAAAGCTATACATATTGCGTGTGGTAAGTAACTACTAGACTATTCAGTAGAAAAAGTCATAACCTCTTAGTTTTTATGGATGTAGCCCCATGCCACCAGAATTCTCAGAAGAAAATATTTGATGAATGTAGTGCAATTTTGGTCAAGAATAACCAACCATAAATAACATAATTCGGTCTTTTTTCTGTAAGTCCACAAATGCTTAAGTTTTAAGGTAGAATGATATGCTTTTGTTTATGTCAGAACATTTTAGTTGTCAAAGTGTAAATTATTCCTAAATAGATATAATTTCTGCTACTTTCTGTAAGTATTGTGCTCAGTTTTCATCTATGCTTCTTCTGACAGTTTTGCTGACAGATGTATAGACCAGTTCTCCTGTTTCAATATGATTATAAAGCCTTTGAAAAATGGCTGTTTTATTTAAAGTCTCATCAACAAGGAATAAGCAACAAGGAAGCTTCAATCCTTGTTTGAGCCCACCAATTTTACTGAAATATTACATTTTTTCTTCTAGATGAAGAACTATCTCTTCAGTCAGCTTTCCCTCTAGCCTTTCCTCACAACTACATGAAAAGGCATAGGTCAAGAGATTTAAATTAGACATTTAGGTAGTAGCACCTGGCAAATAAAATTTGTGAGATTTTTTGAGACAAAAAAACCTCTTCTAGTGACTGAAAAAAATAGCCCCTTGCATGAAGAGACAGTTGTTCAACTGTATTGAAATTTCCTGGACTTCCTCTTCTGGATGGAAGGTCTAGCTGTACTGCACTCTCAAAGGCCACAACATCCAAAGCATTTTAGAGATGTTTTCCTATTCAAGATATTCAAGGAGTTGAACTACAAACTGAGAAATAGATATCTATCCTTAGGGAAATATATTTATACCTCTCCTTACACACTTACATAAAAAAGTAGTAAGAGGATGAATACTGAAATGAATAGTATGCACTCATGAGTCTTTTCTGCTCTAAATGATATGAAGCCAATGAGAAATACTTGGGGCATATTGGCATAAAATTTGCCTCATGATGTCCCAAGAGGCTGGAGATTAAGTAGAAATTTTTAAATTGACTTCAGGGAGCAAGTCTTTAGACCTTGTATGGAAAGTCAAGCTTATGTATGTGTTAGGTTTAGATTAACTCAAACTGCACATTGTAATACCTTAGAACCTTTATCTCATTTTCCCCTTCTATGTAATGGCATTATTTCCAGATTAAACTACATCCATTGGCATGTTTTGGTCACATAGTTTACAATTTAGAACTATTAAAAAATACAGTAGCTAAATCCTGAGCTATTTTAGGTTAAGAGCAATGCATGGCAAGATACAGTATTATCCTAAGGTACCTCTGGAAAAATGTAGTTATTTGAAGTAGCCTGATAGAATTGAAATCACTTCCTGAAATCACATGTGATCACGTCATGTCTTCTGGGTCACATTGTGTGGATTCAACTTAACAAGGCACTTTATGGGAATTTACAGTGGACTAGTTTCTGAAAAGTGAAAGTACGTGCAGTAAAAAAAATCATGTTCATCTTAAATCTAGCATGATATTTATTTACTTTATATCATAGTATTTGCAGTTATGATTTGTATGCCTTTTGTTGTTTGAAGGTGATGGCCAGTATGCTGAAAGATAATAGTTTTTATTGTTATATAGGAAAAAAGAGATAAGAAAACGTGGAGAAATGTGAAGATCCACGGAAGTTGTTGGTATAAACTCCCATTGACCGAATGGGCCCAAAAAATTTTTTGAAAAAAAAAATCATTTTCTTAAAAATTACTCAGATTATCAAGAGCCATTTTAGGCAGTATGGATTCGTCAACAAGATGTATTAAAAATGTTTTTAAAATGTCAATTTAGTCTGACTTTATGGATACTATAGGCAGCAAATGCTCCAGTTAAACGTTGGACACTTTTTCAGAAAGTTTAAGAATCTTTTTTTTAAAAAAAATTGAGAATTCTGGGTTTGATGTATGGATTTGGGAAATCCATAGTGCTCCCTGGGAAGCTTTGTTCTGTGTTCACATTTTCTAGCTTCATCTTTCACCTTTGGATCACAAATTTTACCATTTTCTTTTAGATTGAACATCATTATTTTTACCTGTTTTTGAAAAAACTCTCTTGCACACATTTATAGTTCATGATCAGGTCAATATTCTTAATTTCCTCTTGAAAAACAATCTGAATTACAAGTGTTTTTTGTTGCATATTATAGTTTTTAGACATTATCTTATTGCTTTAATTCTCTCCTGACTCTCCCAGTATTCAAATATGCTTTTTGAGGTGGATTCTCTGAATTGAGAGCTGTGAGAAATGTGCCTGTTCAAATGAAAAGTCAAGTATGCTATTCATGGAGTAAACTATATATACATTGAAGGGATTCATAATTTCTATATCATGTCAGTAGTGATGTCTGCTTTTGCAAAAATGAAAAAGAAAAGTTTTGGAGGTCTATGTCTAAGATTTTTAGCTCATTCATGTTTTATAAGACTTCTAGTACCATAGGACTAATGGGAAATAAAAACAAGGAAAGCTCGACTTAAGTTTTGAAATTTTAGATTGAGTATCCCAGGCTTCTGGGATATTCTGGGATATTGTGAATAAATTTTTGGATTCCCTGGTTTAGCTGGAGTGACGATTTTGGTGATGATGTGGATCCCATTCATCAAGAAGGCCAATGGAAGGCATTAACATCAGGTCGAGGGAGGTGATGTTCCCCCTATAATCAGCCCTGCTGAGGCCACATCTGGAGGCTGTGTCCAGTTCTGGGCTCCTCAGTACAAGAGGGATGTGGAGCTGCTGGAGAGAGTCCAGCACAGGGCTACCAGGATGATCAGGGGCCTGGAACATCTGCCCTATGAGCAAAGGCTGAGGAAGCTGGGCCTGTTCAGCCTGGAGAAGAGAAGGCTGAGGGGGGACCTCATCAGTGTATATAAATATCTCAAGGGAGACACTGAGGAGGAGGAGGCCGACCTCTTTTCAGTGGGGGCCACTGATAGAACTAGAGGAAATGGCCACAAACTGAAGAACCAAAAATTCCACAGGAACTTAAGGAAAAATGTCTTGACGGTGAGGGTGACAGAGCCCTGGAACAGGCTGCCCAGAGAGGTTGTGGAGTCTCCTTCTCTGGACATCTTCAAAACCTGCTTGGATGCAGCCCTGTGCCACGTGCTCTAGGTGACCCTGCAGGAGCAGAGAGGTTGGACTAGATGACCTCTAGAAATCCCTTCCAACCTTAAGGATTCTGTGTTTCTATGATTTTCAGGAGTAACTGCCTGTTAGAGAGGAAAAAACTGAACAACATCCTTTCTAGGGAGCAAATAAAATCTCTCCATTTTCCCTGGAAAAGAACCTGAAACTTGGGATCCTCCATAGCAACCAGTAGGAAGGTCATATGGTAGCCCAAAGCCCCTGCATTTTGGCTTGCAGGAACATCTGGCAGCTTACTCTCAGCTCAGTCCAATGACAAGACCCATCCTGAAATCTATGTAGTGTAAAAGCCTGAAGTCTCTAGCAGGTTATAAGGCAAGCTAAGAACAAAAACAGGGAGATATGATCCTACTGAAAACCTACGTTTAATTTTCGGAAGTTATTGACTGTGTCTGTATTCTTTTGGAAAATGAATATGGCCATAAAGTTTGTGAAGTTATGGGTCACATTCTGCCCTTCAGCTGCAGCGCTGCAGTAATTGCTCATGCTCATTTGGCTGCCTGGATCCTCCTCACTGCTACTGTTTTGCAGAGTGCAGTCCTCAGGGTTTTAACATGACCCACATGTTTGCTCCTAAATACAGGAGCTTGGATTTGGCACATGGTTCAGATGAGTCAAATCTGCCACAAGACTCAGGACAGTTTCTGTAATTGGCCTGGCTCCCACATTATTTATTCACTCTGATGATTTTTGTGTTATCTGCATGTTTCAGTAGCATATAGTTTTCCAGAGTGCTGGGGAAGATACTCTGTATTATATGATCAGAAAATATTTCTGTGGGATTAGGTTCTCATAAAGCAGATTTTTGGTCTTTTTTATTTTTGTAAAGAAAATATTTTTTGTACCAAGTATCTTTTGCTAGTGACAATTATTTTTGGAGAAATATTTATTAAAAATGTAGGTTTGCTTATTTTATAAGTTATTTATTTTACTATCGGAACATTAACTAAGATAGAAGTGCAATGTATAATAGGTGTCTTATGTATATATTGTTGTAATGTAGTTTCCTTTATCAATTAACTATAAAATACCATTGAAGAACAGTTTCAAGTACTTTTCACTATAGGTTTTCCACGATCAAGTATTGATCTGATGCTAATTATGCCATCGCCTTATATCCCATACCAGCCTTTCTGTGATTTTACTGGGGATCAGTGTTAGGCAGATTAACTCACTCAGCTAAACCATTGTCTCAGCACTCAGTAAAGAGAATTTTTATGATGTAATTTATAAAAGTTTTCTTGATATTTAATAAAGCATTTTAAACTGTTCCTTATCATGACCATATTTTATACTAAAAGATCTGCTTCTACTCAGTTCTATTCATTAGAACTTCCACCTTTAATATAGTTATCCTTTTAAGGCACTTTGTGTTTGTGTGTGTGCATATTATTTGTCTGGATCAGATTCTGTACATAACAAATAGAATTAAGTCTTAATTGTAACCCAGGTGACAACACATTACTTTTTTTTTCCCCATTTTTGTGCAGGAAATGAGATTTAGTGTAGAAATTCTCTCATCTGGTTAAATTATTCCTTTATAGTAGAAGGCTATGAACTCTGATTTTTATAAAAGTCAAGGATACTTCTGCGGTTATAGCACCCCACAAGAATTCCAATGCATCTCAGATTTTTTTTTCAAATTAATGCTAAAGAAACTATTCAACCTGTTCTCTCTCCCCTCATTTGGTCTCCCATTTGACGCTCGGTTTTCTATAACATTCTTTTGGGGTTTTTTTTTGGATTTACAGAATTTAGTTTTCCATTTCTGTTTCTAGAGTTTCTCTTGGCAGCTTAAAATTTTCTTCTCTTCTTGCCCCTATGCCTTTTCTTTTACTTCCTTATATTTTAGGCATCCCATCTTAGATGTCAGTCTAAAATTTATTCTAACCAACCTGTGCACTTATTCTGTCCAACCTGTGCACAGATTCTGCTTTGTAAAGGTGGCTGTATATTCTGCAGAATAGGAGTGATAGGAGTGCTGAGATGAACTCCTTGTGAGTCATTAAGGTCCCTCTTTCTGTTTGTGAAAATTCTGAGGAAGAAGGAGTTTCCGTGAGCCTTGGGTGCAGAACTCTCTTCCATGGCCATGCCAATGCCAGGAGCACATCCAGGGCCTGTAGCTGTGGGCCAGCAGGTGATTGTCCCCTCACAGAGCTGATGTGGGGGTCATGCAGAAGTCTAGGAATTGCCTGCTCTCAGCATTAAACATTAATTGTAGGGAGTGATAAAGGATGAAAATTTGCTATGACAAAGTCATGAAGATCAGTGAGTGAACATATAAATAAACTCAAAGCTAGATTCAGTAGCCTAAGCACAGGCATGTAGCATCGTTTGAAATATCATAGAGTATGCAGGACATATGTTGCTGTATACAGCAAGGTTTCTAGGTCACAGCTCACTGCTGATCTGTGCCTTTCTGGAGCAGCAGCTGTAGGCTATGCAGGACACAAACAACATCTAGGATAATGTTATTCGTGTCTCTGTTTAGGCAACTGACTCTAAATTTTGATTTTATTTCACTCCTTTGACCTGCTTCAGCATCTAGGGTAGCTAGTGCCAGTTCAGATGCCATAGGGTATCTGTAACATCTCTGCAGGGTTGGTAGAGGACTAACCTGTACCCTTCTCTACTCTTCTGGCCTGGTAGTTGGAGGCTTGATGGAACATTTTAGGCATCTCAGATAGTAGCACTGGTCTCTCTTATCTATCGTGGGATCTTAGGCACCTAACACACATACATCCAGCTAAATGTGTCTTAATTTCAAAGTGAAAACCCACTCAAAGTCACACAGAAGTCTGTGTCAGAACATTTCACTAAAGCTCCTTGATTGAGCTGGTGATGCTTTTGTGATACTTGTTTATTTTAAAAGAAGGTCATCCCAACAGTGCGGTTCAAATCACACTGCCAGGAACCAGAGGAAGCTTGCCCAGGAGCAGACCTGTAATATTAACACAGAACCTTGATATAGTGCTCCCTTCTTTCCACCAAATCCCCTTTGCCCACAGGTTTTGTTACGCAGACTTTCTTCCTGATACGGTGAACTGAGGAAGCTACATGAAAGAATCTGTAGGTTTCTTCATTGTAAATTACTTCTTATAACATTTATGTTAAAATGTAGTATTTACACTAAGGTGCTGACCAAAGAAACCTGAATTCTTAACGGGTTACTCAAATCTGTGCCTGTGTTTTAGTGTAAGGTATGTGGCGTCTGTACCAGATATCAATCCATGAGTACAGCTATAAATCAGTGACTGATTTTTTTTCTGGGGGTGTTCATGAACCATTCCATGGTTAATGCCTGCGCTTCCTGACCTTTGCAATATCATTTCTATGGGAGAACCACCGCAGATCCATCTTGCCCTCCTGTTCTGTCGCATCCAAAGGAGCTGATGGGGCAGACACTGCATATATTTTCCCTGACAGTCTGTCAGCAAATTCCAGTGCAGCTCTTGTGTGACACAAAGTTATAAACATAGTTTACCTTTAAAATCTGGTAGCAGTAGTATACAGGAGATCATATGGCCCTATAGTAACTATTATAGAGGAGTGTTTATGAGACCTTTTTAGTGCTAATCAGTAGGCCTGCTCAGTCTGTTAAAGATTTAAGATTGCAGTGTATTTTTTAATTTATAGGGAGATATGTTGATCAGGAATGCTGCTTATAAAATGAAGGTAAAGATTTAGCTGCATTTAGCAAGAGAGCACATTCCAGAAATTTCAAAAAGCAGTGAAAGGACCTAATACATAGTGAATAACATGGTATCTCTGAAGTCCTAATGATGACTCTTTATCCCTTTTTTTTTTTTATCTTTTCAGTCAGTACTTCTTCTTCACTTTTCCACTGCAAAGCATTTTCTTAGAAAAAAATATATTGTGTGGGACCTCTTGACTTTAGTTATAAAATAAATGCAAAGTCTGTGTACCTTGTTTCAAAATATATGGCAGTAATCAGGCCTTTCTGTCAGAAAAATCCTTTGAAAAAGAAGAGCTAGTGCTCAGTTGTGCAAAATTTGCAATGAAAACAGGGCATGCAAACTGACTGATTAAAGCAGAAATTACCATGTTTTCTATTTTTAAACAAACATAAAGATCCCCCCAAGCCCCCTGCAAGGTGGACTTTCCCTTACAGGATAAAATGAAATTAAAATAGTGTCAATAAATTCTGTGAGAGACTGTATCAGTGTGTGCATTGATAGTCTGTGCATGCAGGATAAGAACATTGACTGCCTGCTAATCTATTCCCAGATGGAGGTGGATGCAGACGAGAAGCGCCATCGCACACGCTCCAAAGGTGTTCGAGGTATGTCTCTTGCTTCAGTAAATCACTCAAGGCCCCCGCTCAGGGTGACCTTCATCCTCCAGAATCTCTTTGCACGATTCACTCTGACCCTTGCTTTTACACAACCTTTCTGGTAATTTTCTGTAGAAGAGGGGTACTTGTAATAGATGATAAATTTTTATATATTTTCCATCTCTCTGCAGTTCCCGTGGAACCAGCCATACAAGAGCTGTTCAGGTTAGTGCTCTGAGTGTAAAATGTATCCCCATTAGCAATTTAGAAAATTCATGCCTTTTAATGGGTATAATGCACTTTCAAGTTCATTGGTGGTTTGCTCATGCCCTGCTGCACTGATGAAATTAATTCCCCTGAGACTTGCTAATAAAAAGCATCCCCTCTTTTTGTTCCCCTGCAGTTATTTGATTTTTCTCCTTCTGTCTTTGTTGCTCTCCATCTCTCTAATACCTAGTGACTACTTTTAGTATAATCTTCCTGCAGCACACTAGCACCTGTGTAATTGACTCTCTCTCTCTTGCAGTTGTCCCACGCCTGGCTGTGATGGCAGTGGCCATGTTAGTGGCAAATATGCAAGGCATAGAAGGTAATATCTGTAATTTCTTATAATTTAATGAAAAGGCGTGGTTAACAAGTTAGCTAGTTTTTTTGGTCTTCTTAACCCCCAAAATAACAATAATTAGAAATTGGGCATTCTAGAAGCTTGTCAGATTTCCACCAGTTTTTTTCCTTTTATTTTTTTCCTCACACCAGTGATTTTCTATTCTCTTTATTGTATTATTCAGAATCTTTAAAATTTCTATCAAGCGTGTCATATAAATGAAAAATTTAAGAAATATAAATGAGCTTGGGTCCATTTTTTTTTTAGCAAATACACAGCATACTCCATCCATTCCATTCGCGTAGGCAAAATCTAAAACACATTGCTACTGAGTATACCTGTTCTCTTTTTCAGTCTTATATCAATTTTGGCAGACAGTTCTGCTGATCATGTATTGCAAATTAAATTTTGGCCTTACTGACCTCTTGGTGCCAGTGTGACTTCTATTATTTGATGTATTTCATAACTGGATAAAAACAAAAACTCATATAAGATTCAAAGGTCAAAGACTAAGACAGATCAGTGATATTAAGACTTCAGGATTCAAATATAATACTACATTGTAGCTGTAAAAATCATTACCTTTGCTTCTAAACCATAATAAATGGAGAGGTCTCTGGTTAGAAAATGTGCTTAGCTGTTTCTTGTTAATCATATTCAAGGGAGCATTATGTTAAACATAGATGAATATATTTGTGCTTCAGATTAATTTAAAATTCAGTCTTTACATTTTTGTGTCTGCAGTATAAATGTGCAATATTGTGTGGTATATCTATATATACAGCATTCATTTCCTGAATTATTTTTTCATGGAATCCTTTTACAATATTTTGAAAATTTAACAGTATTTAAGCTCTAGAATACATGAATTTTGCTATGCATTTTACATGACATATTTTATACAGCAGCTATTGTAGGTATTGTAGCAGATACCTTCATTGACATTTTGGACATGTCTCTACTGAATAGAAAAGTTATTCCATCCAGGGTTAAAATTTCCTGAACCTGTTAAGAAGCTTTTTCATTACTGACTTTTTCAGAATATTGCTGAGTTTTAAAACACCTGTGGGTTAAAGAACACATATTTCTAACCAGATATGATAATAGTTTTGCACTGAGGACATATATATTTTTATGAATTAAACTGAAATTACACTTTTGTGGCTAAGGTATTATTTGAAACAGGAGAGATATCAAATAGTGACATGCCAGTCCTTTCCACAGTGCCAGATATACCCTTTCACTTAACAGTGAATAAAGCTTAGAGACAATTCAAGAAAATATGATACATATCACCTATTTGGTTTTAATTTGTAAAATCTTTTGAATCATACTAATGAATATAAAAGTAGACATAGTTTTATGTTTATTTGAACAACTGCTGTAATCTGATATACTGACATAGCAAAAATAGTCAAAGTCATTCTTAAAATCATGTATGGCCTCTGTTTTCAAAGCATATTTTTATTTTGTGCATTTTTTTATGTAAATGCAATCTTCATCAATAATGAAAGACACCAAATCCTTTTTCGTACAGAAATTTCATGAGCAGTCAACAGTTAAATGATATGATTATAACCTCCTATCTAATTATGAGATTTTAACTAAGTACACTTCCTTGCATTTCAGGGCAGTTTTCAAAAACATTTTTTAAACCAAAATGGAAGGAAAATAGATTAAAAATAATCTAACTTTCCTTCTGAATTCCTGTAATTTTGAAACTTTGTGTTTGTCTAAAATCAGCCTCTTTTTAGAGGAAAGGAATAGATACAAGTTTGGAAAGATTAGATGCAGTTTTGAGATGTTAATTCTGTATTTTACTTTTTCTAGACATGATTCTAGTGTGTTAGTACATGAACAAACTGAATCTCAGAGCTGTTAATTAAATGAAATTTTGTGGCGGACACACAAAAATAAAAATTTGGGATACATCAAAAATTCTTTTTCTACCAACTAAATGATTTGTCTTTTTTTTTGCATGTTTTTATTGCCACCCTTAATGTAAATTCATTCCCTTTTCATTAAGACTAAAGATACAAAGTTGTTTTGGAGGATTTTATGACATACCATGTATTTTCTCACATAACTTTTTTACCAAATCAACAATAATTTTAAGGTTTTGAAAAAATATTTTTCTTTTTCTTTTTTTATATGTTTTTGTATGAGTTAGTTATATGAACACATTTATACGTGTTCAGGGAATGGCATTTCTCAACTGATATCTAACTCAATTGCGTTTAGCTCTTCAGAGCAGTTTAATGAGGTTAAGACCTTTCCATTCACAACACTGGGCCAGCTCATTACTATGAATGAACTGTATTTGCTTCCACTGGATGTAGTCAGAGCCCTCCAGAATTACTCTGTTTTTTGTCTGTAACCTGAGTTCTCTGGAAATTCTGCCATTTTTGGCAGTACAATTTTATTCCTGTAGTACTAAGGTGATAGTGAATGCCATATTCGGCTACTATATCAGGCATGGAAATGATATATGTGGGCACGTTAGTGGGTAGTTTGCTGTCAGCTCTTAGCTAAGGTGCTAACATAGATTGTGACTGGGGCATCCTGACCAATCAGTGAAGATGGATGACTCCCTGCGGAGCAGCTAGCACAGGAAGCTAGACTAAAATCAGCATGGAAGTGGCACCTCCCGCACCAGTGGCTGGGATCCTGGCTCGGTGTGGCCTGTATCCCAGCCCAGGGGCTGAGGGGAAGTGCCCCAAGCTGCGCAGTGCAGAATTAAGTCATTTTTTAAATCTCACTGAGACCTAGAAACAGTGATTTAGCCAGATGCCAAAGTGCTGCCCGCGATGTGCAGTGTGAGGCAGTGCCTCCATGTCAGAGCTCGTGCTGATCAGACTTGGACTGCTGCTCATGTTTCCAAGTACCTGAACTCAACTGGAATGCTCAGTGTTGCGGTATTAGATCCCTTAAAATTATCAAGAGAGACAAAGGATAAAAGAGATCTAAAAACAAACAAACAAAAAAAGAACCCCTACAAAACCAAAAAGTTAGGCACAGATACATGCATACATTGAGGGAGCCAAGGAAAGAGCTCACATCTTATGCATGCAAACCAGACCCTCTCCCCCATACCATGCTCCTCATACTGTTTATTCTGTTCACCCAATAGCTTTTACAATCCATCATGGTTAGCAGCCTAGTAATGTTTAGACCTCTCATATGTTCGAAGTTGTGAATTAATTTTGAAGAATAAGCTTAGTCCAGAACCTTGAATCCTCTTTAGCTGCCAATAGCCCTTCTAGGTATTGTGGTTCTTGAAGCACACTGGGTATATGCAGAGCACCTATCAGTTTAGAGCTGAATTAAAACGTGGAGTGGAGAGCTCCTCTGTTGGGATTAGTGTGAACTTCACCAATTTCATTAACTAATTTTAAGGACAAAAGGATTCACATTTGATATATCTGAAAATAAATTTAGGAGCCACTTCAGTTTCTGTTCTAAGTTACCCTGCTGCAAGTCCCATAGTTACTGTAAAGTAACTGAGAACAAACTGTGGCCTCTACTGCTTACCAAGCAGAGGTGACTATCTGCTTTAGAAGTATTGCACCCTCCTATGTTGCTATGAATTTAGCTTTATTTTTCCCTTTTTTTTTTCTAAAAAGCACTTTGTATACCCAATATATACTGTGGTTTGTCATGTAAATAGGTATTTAGACATATCATAAAAATCCTAACAAGACTCCATAAAAAAATACTGATTACATCCACTGACCTATTTTAAAAGCTTCATAACATAGTTGTTTAATTTTTTTTCTCAAATAACAAAAGCAATTAGATTCTGTAAGGGATTAATCACTTGCAAAATACCACATGCTGCAGAGTGAAAGACATTTTAACAAATACAAGCCCTAAACAGGATTTTATGCTGGTAGTGCTGCTCTATATATATAAATGAGGATTCTTTTAGTGTGTGTATGTATTTGAGAGCAGATAAAGTAGTTGTATAGAAATTAAAGCTAAACACCATCATAGTCAACAAACGAAACATCAAATTTCTGTGAAGAAGAAATTTTAAGGCCAAATGGTAAGTCCTTCGATTTAATTTGAAGACACTGATAGAGCTCTCACTGCTTCATGAATTGCAATTTGATTGCTGAAAAGAAGAATTTGGATGGAGTAAATGAATTTAAACATATTGTCTCCTAAGGAAGTGTGCATGCCCTTTGTTCAGTGCCTGTTACATTTGTAAGGGATTTCTTTCATTAAACACTGGTGCAGGATCTAACAAAAGAAAGTCTCAAAAATGAGGAGAGGTTATATGTTTGGATCTAAAGTTATGAATTGTCACTAGCCTTATAAAATACACTACATTTTAATTTGCTGTCATATTACTTGGTATCAACCACTTCTTTGTTGCTTCCCCAAGCTGTCTATTACATTATACAAATAGAATTGTTTTGGTCATCTTTTAATTTTAAAGCATGAGATTTGCCATTAAAAGCAACAAATTTATTTAAATTTATAAATACCTTGCATGTTAGCATTGCTCTTTTGATTAGGAAAAGCCCCACATGCCCTTTTTCTGCCATGACATTATATATTACTGTGGTTAAGTCTGTATTTTAGAACAGAATGAGTGAAATAATTCAGACTCCCGAAGTTGAAAATTAAAAGGCTCAAATCTCTCCCTCTTATTAGAAAATTATTGAATTTTCCCTGGCTTGTTGTGCCATATTTCTTATTCAAATTTTTTTTTCATTTCATATACCTTTTCACCCACCAGTTTGATTGCCATGGCTGCAGCCGTGGGTGAATAATTGCCTGTCTTCACAGGAGCATGTTCTGGAGCTAAAGTCGAGTGCTTGCTTCCTGATGTATGCCTCATTTGGATTCTGCCGACAGCCTAGGGGCTGTATTATTCATGCCTTGACAGATAGCACTCACTAAAAGCATTGGAACAGGGCCAGGTACTGGCAGAGAGATAGTGGAGCATTGCAAGTTGCAACTGAGAGGAGCATCTATAATACAAAAAAAGAGAAATCCTCATACCTCCTTTTTACTGGTCTCACTTTGATGGAAAATTCATTTGCATCAAAATAAAATACCCTAAAAATAAATACATTTTTTCTAGACCACGCTTGAAAGTTTAACACAATTTTCCACATTTAATTGCAAAGCTGATTTTAATTAGTAAGGCCCTGCATGTGAAAAATGAAGATTCACTTGGGTGAGTGTAACACATTGCAGTGTCTGCTGAATGCTCTAATTAATGTATGGCTGCTGTACAACAGGGTGCACTGTGGGATATTTATGAAAAATTCTGTGCACGCAGCCAGTCTATCTGTATTTTAGTTCTTGAATCCACAAGAATAAATAACTTTTCCCCCTTTATTCTTTATGCGACATCATTGTGCATGCCATCATGCCATCCATAAACTTTATGGCATGCCGGTCCTTTTTACTATTTGTCAAAGATATTATAAATCAGAAGCCAGGACATACATATTTTAACATTACTTTGATAGCAGAGCATGGTTGCACACTGTGCAAAACCCAAGGTCCACTGAAGCATTTGCCTAAGCACAGAACAGTGAGGTTCTTACTGTTGCCTGTCTATATGCGACTGTGAGAAATCCCTCGGCACGCAGGAAGTAAAGACAAATGTATATTCATTTCTCTCTAAGCTGATACTCAGCCTTTATTATACTGTGAAATAAAATAGCATGATCCAGTGGATATTTTACTGAGCAAAAACTGTAGGGTGGCACTGCCAGTGCTATTTAATACTGTTTCATTTAATAATATATTTACTAAATATTTTGGTAGATTATGGCAAATACCAAGAATAGCATTCAGAGGATATTTTACATAGAATAATTAATTACTCAAATTTTTTAAAAAAAGAAAAAGGTAATAAATTGAGCAAATCTGCTTTGCTAAATCCAGCTAAATATTTTCTTGAACTAATTTTTAGCTGAAAATGGAAAATGCATAGAGATTATCTAACAGAGTACTGCAAACAATAAACAAATGTCGTGGCAGCGAATCCATAATGTATTAGTGGTCTGTATTGGCTGCTGTCTGAATTCAGCAATATATTCTTTGTCTGAATTGCTGATGAATGATTAAAAAGGTACAAAGTTGGGTCTGAGACGTCAAGCAACCGCACACCGGCAGTCGGCGTGTGGCTCTGCATGCTAGAGGCTATTGTCTGGGGCTTACAATACAAAGGAGCCACAGTTCAATTCCTCCTACTGCCATCTGGATTGGGAATAGCGATTTCTGCGGCAGCGAGTTGCAGGATCTTCGTGTGCCAGGAGTGCTAGCCTAATAAAGAAGAAAAAAATCAAAGGCAGGAGAGAGAAGGGTGCTGACCCATCTGTGCAGCGACAGTAACGGCAGATTTGGGATGTGCCTTCTGCGGTAGGTCCCTGTGCTTATGTGTTGCTGAAATGATGCACTCATTTCCTTTCAAATGGCAGGTGCTGGGGGTATTTCTCATTCAGCTGTGTCTGCTGTGGGAAGGTCTGTCTGAAGGTGCTGCTGTCAGGCACTAAATAAATGAGGACTATACAGAAAGTATAGGAAGGAAAAAAATTAAAAAGAGCTCCAGTAATACTGGGAAGATAAGTCCCCCAAGAGGATCCTGGAAGTATCTGTGTGCATTTGTCCTTCACATACAGGAAATTCATTAGTTATCCCAGTAGCTTCACTGAAAATGTTGTCTTCTCTTAGGGGAGTTTGAGGTTGAAAAAAATCATGTTTTTGTAATAGAAGGGAAGAGGATCTAGAGAGCTGATCCAGATGTGATGGGCCAGACACTTCGTCTTGTTGTGCCTCTGCTTCCCCACTTACAAACAGGTAGAGAATCTCAGGCAGCATAAGATGTAAAGGCAGAAGCATATATAGGAGATTTTTACACACATGGGGCCCAAAGCTTCCTCTCTGATATTTACTTGAAATATGAATAAAGACCTGATTAAAGACCATCTGTTGATGACAAAGGAAGTCTAACCTTACATTTCAGTGCTTTTCAGATCAATACCTTTTTTTTCAAAAGTACAACAGCATTAACTGATCTGTTAGGACAATTCTACATTAAGAACCAACTCTTTTTTTTCCCTATTCTGAATTTAGTGACTTACTTCTACAATGTTTCTTTTAAAATCATGTTTCTAAGATTGAAAAACCTAGAGATGTTAAAGGCATCTATTCATTTCTGTGTATTTCAGTGATAACACAGCCATGATTATTTGCCTTACACTGAACCATGGGAGTCATTAGCCATCTTGTGCAGTGAGTTTAGGCACTAAGGAGCTATCTACATCCTCTTGCCAAAGGTTCTTGTGAACTTCAGTGCAGCTATTTTGTGGGCTGCTGTGGCAGTGGTCTTTGGATTGGAGCATCCCAAGTCAGGGTTTTGGAAAGAGCAAAGGTACTAGCGATTGCTGGCTGCTGGCTGGAGAGGGAATCCCACCTTATTCTTGCTCTGGTGTCCAAGCCAACACTGGTACACACTGCTCATAGGCAACAATGACTCATGTGGGTGGCTTTGAAAGTATTTTGTGAGTAGATGGGATTGCTCTGTACTTTCTTACCTTCTCCTATGATTCTCAGATACAATGACCTGAACTCTGGTAGAAAAAACAAAGTGGCAGGGGAAGATAAGATAGGTAAAAAGAGAGAAAGTTCTAGCTATCTTTTTCCTTCTAGTATTCAAATTCTGTGAGATCACACTCTTCTGTGTTACCTGGTCTAGTAAAGAATTGTGGATACCCAGAAACCAGGACCTGTCTGCTTTCTGTATATTCTTAACCACGAGAACACATTAATGGGGAAAAATGCACAGGAGAGATGTGAGGCACAAAGCAGTAAAGAAGTGAGAGAGCAAAAAGAAGCCTATAAGAAAAAGAGGATAAAAAGCAGTGTTTTTTATCTCCCCTGCCTCACCTCCCCAAAAGTACACTATGATTGTCTTTAAAGACTTATATTTAAGTTCTTCAATAAGTTGAGACAGCCCTTTCACAGGCATCACTTCTTATTAGTGGCTCGTATGAAGTACTGCTTCTAGTGGTGTCAACTCAGGACAGAGAGAGGAAAGGTTCTCCAGAGCTATCTTCCATGACAGTAATAAATCTCAAAAAAAAATCCATCTACAGTACAGAATCAAATGCCCAAGGGATAAATAGCTCCCTAAGAGGTACCTTGGCACTATACATCTTAGGACACTGTAAGCAATGATACCTTTACTACTGATGAGTAGTCCTACCAACTTAATCTCCCAGTTACTCTCCTGAATCATCTTCCCAAGAAATTTTTGAAGTTTAGTAATTATATCAAAGGGATTTCAGAATGCAATCTCTTTCCATTACTTCATGGAAATATTCCAGTTCCTCACTGTAAACACTCACGGTACCGTGCAGAAATGTATAATGCTTAAGAGCTATTCCTAAGATTGAAGTTAGGCCTGTATCTGTCTGTTTTGTTTTATAAAATCTGTAATAATATAAAGCCAAATGGGACATGGCAATATATATGACAATAATATATTGGCTTCAAATGTCAATGGCAGCCACTTAAGACAGGCTAAGTTCCATTCCTTTGCACTGGGATAGATTCTGCTGCCATTATTGCTTTTATTTATAGTAGTGAGCTGACTACTAGGCTAGATGGACAAAGAAGAAGTGAATGCTTTCTCTTCAACTGATGCTTTCTCTTCAACTCTTCTCCGGACAAAAAATCACCAGTGATAGGCATCTGCTGCTGCATTTCATCCTCCCAATGTCTTCAGGAGAAAATCTTGCTCATGTTTTGTGAATGGAGAATAGATGTTCACACACATAAAAAAAAGGCTAGGCCTGAAAACTAACAGCTAGTTTTACTCTGTGTCCATCTTCTAATGAAAAGACTCAGACGACCTCTCTTTCTGTTAGGAGAACAAGAGCATAAGGTCTCAGTTCAGGAGTGGAAATCCTCCTGTATAAGAAGAATTTTCCTGTGGTCCAGATTACAGCATCTAAATTCTTCTGTGCTAAGTCCTTAAGTTTCCCCAAGTGCTATAAGAGGAGCAGAGATACTTGAATGTTAGAATTATGCAGAGCAGCTATGTATAAGAGTTATCTGCTGTAATGCATTTATTCCCTTGATAAACTAGCAGTTTGGGACTCTTGACCGTCACACAGGAAGTTTGCATCAGCCAGAAGTTGAGTCATCCCTCCTGAATTTTGCTCCTATGCCTTTTCCTTTAGCCCATCCTTTTTGCATTAAAAATTCATTTATGAGAAGCCTAGCAAGTGGTTACTTGTTATTGAGTGTTTGAAGCAGTAACATCAATAATGTGCTAGAACCACTGCTGCAATTTTTAGTGTAGTCTTAATACTAGTTTAATGCTAGTCTTGTCTTAATCTTGCTTGGTCATGGTGTCTTCTATGAAGAAATAAAAATCTGGTAATAGAACTGAGTCACCAGTTAGAATTAATGTTTTGTTGGTTATTAGTACCTATAAGGATGTAAGGGATAAACAAGCAGCTGTCACAGCAAGAGGCTATTTTACAACATATTTCATAAATACTCTCTGATACGAGTCCTATAGATTTTTGCGTGTCAATAGTCAGCACACTGAGAAACTGTATTTGAAACTTTTCTCACCTAATTTTCAGGTATCCCCTACTTGCTGAGTGGAAGTAGGACATACTGAGTCCTACAAAAGTGAGTGGCTGCTGTGCAGCCAACTTATTATGGTAACGGTATTTTATGATCGTGCTTTTTCACCTATTGATTTCAAAGCACTTCACAAATGCTAGTGCAATAGCCTCAGTGCATTTTATCATACTAAGCTTTCTATTTTACATGGCATTTGTTATAAAACATTCACAGAATGGGGCATGGAAATTTTTTACCATTGCAGTTATACTACGGAGTATTTTGGAAGAAGAGAAAAAATATATTGTTTATCTGTCTGAACCATAGGAATAATCTTTAATTAGGCCAGATAGGATTGCATGAGTTTCTTTTGAAATTTGCCCTGGAATTAATTTTTCTGGTGCTTAGGAGACAGGCACATAACTCTTCTTTTTAATTCTACATGAAAGAAAGTTACTCAGTCTTCTGTCCCTTCCGCAGTGGCGAGCTAAAAATTCCTTTAGTGCTACTGGGAAGGGAAGTGTGCTACTTTCTGAGTCACAGAAGCATGTCTGCAGCACCTAGGTGTTCCTTAGAAATGTTGACATACGCAGAACTGACGTGTCCTGGCTTTGCTTCACTCGTGAGGCCTAATGGGATCGCAGCGAAAGAGGGACTCAGAAACTGAGTCAGAGTTATAAAACAAATATCATTTTGGAAAGCATGCAAATAAATTCCAGCTACGGTGTTAACTTCATAGCCCAGCATTCGAGCTTGCTGCTTCTAGTTGTGTTATTAAAAGGATGTAGGAGGAAGGGTTGAGCAGCTGAAATGGCATTGACTAAAAGTGGAACCACTTATTTAAAATGTCAGTATTTAAGGAAAGCCATAAAACAGACATAACATTCGGCATTTTCCATGTACTGTAATTTTGACTGTTCAGTGGAAATTATAGCAGTCAGTCAGATTTAGAAATCACAGTCCAGTGGATCACATGGGTAGAACCACAGAGGAACTATTATGGTTGATGTAGAGGTGCTAGTAGCACTTTTTTCTATCCCTTCTCTATACTATGGATTAAACTGATCCTTGTATAAGCAGGAACAGAATTTGGTTCGTCTTATACTTGAACACACCTAGTCCTGTTTATAATTATATCATCTAAGAAGTCTGTAAAAAAGAAAATCAAGATACTTTGACTGTTCTGAAAAAGAATGAGACTTTACGTACTAAAATCCAAAAGCTTCTACAAAAATCCTGAGTATGGTTGAACCAACTTGTAATAGAAAACATCCTTACATTTGTCCAGAGGTGCAGTTAGCTTAGCTAATCTGTGTTGCTCAGGGCTTTTTACATGCCAGAACATTTTGGGAATCACGGACTGCGTGTACTTGTGCCAGCATCCTCTGCTCTGGGAAACACAAGAGCTCTTCACTGGATGCATAATTAACACACAGGGACAGCATGAAGTTTGCTATAGAGAGGAGTAGTCACATCCCCTTTTGCTGAAAAAAAAATGTAGTATGGCCTGGATCAACAAGTAGAGTGTCAGAGCACAGTAAACAACATCCTGCAGCCATTTCTCTAACCTGAGTGGGCTCAAGCATGGTGGTAATTCCCAAAGTAAGGTCAGATCAAGAGGAGACATGGATGAGATTGTCTTTTGGCTCTGCTGGTGAAGAAGGGGCAGAAGAGAATGCCAGTTTTCTAGGGAGAACAGGGAAAAAGAGATAAAAGCCAGCATGATGATTAAAGAACTCCTGTAAAGGAACCAAATTTGGAGTCAAATTGGGCTGACTAGTAAAGAAAAAGAAAATGTTTGTTTTCTTGATTACTGATTCTGTGTTGTAAAAAAAAAATAGGAGTGTTAGAGAACCACACTGCCTGGATCTAAACAGAGCAATAAAGTAGCCACCTATGCTAACAGGCATGGCAAATCTGTGTCTTTTTAGCTTATGAGTCATATTTTCCAGATGATGCCTAAGTCAGAGTTGCAGATAGGTGCAGATGTCTGCAAGAGAGATGGAGGTGGTTTGGGAGACATTCTTATCATGGTGTTTCATATTTCTGGGTGTAAATGGCCCACATTCAGCAGGCTGGCTATTGCAACTCCTGTGCTAACATATCTAACTTTTGCTATTGGAGAATGTATTCACTGAAGAAATTAGTCATCTAAAAGTTCTTTAAAAATAAGTCTGATGAAATTTGGTGTTACCTTAACTGATTCTATTATAGATCTAGACCCCAAGATCTGGGGCCAAGATCTCTCGATCTCAAATGATACAGGGGCCATTTCTAAAAGTGCTGATTGCTAACTGACTTTCAACTAGATGTATGTGTTAAGCATTACTTTTCTCAAACTACTCCAAAAAAATTAAAAGCTAGTCTTTGAACTTGTAAAAAGTTGCCTGTCATCTTCTGAAATTACAACATCCGCTCTTCTTCTTGTCATCTTCTCATTATAGCCTTCTACTTCCAGCCATTTCCCAGGTTTTACACTTTGGTCCTTAGACCAAAGTGCAGAGTACATAATTATGGACCTTTCTTTCAGCTGCTGACCCTGGCAGCAGCTTCCTGTCTGTGTATCTTTAAAACAGAGCAGCTGAGCTTCAGAGGGGGAGAACGGCAGCATTTCCCTGTGAAATCGAGCCATAGGAGGCATATTGGCAGCAGATTTTCAATGGAAACCGCCATTTCCACCCACAACCCAGCTGCCACATTTAAATCATGCTGTGTGGGGCTTCCACTCCCTTGGGAAGCTATTTTCATTTTCCTTCAGAGACTCTTCTGCAATCTAATAGAACTCACTGTCATCTATAATAAGTAACACTATATACTGTAGTATTTTTTTTTAATCGTGATATGAGTCAGGTTGGAGCCTCACTATTCTGAACTGGAATGTGAGGGAATTTAATTAAATTTTTGGGGGTTTTTTTGCCTGAACTGGCATCCCTCCTTTCATCGGATATATCAAAAAGACTAGATTAAGGGACATCCCTTAGACCCATATCTACGCATCCTCCTTTTGGAGCCATGTGACTAACCCGCTAGGTAAGCTTTCATTTTAAGACCAGAGCATTTCTAATTCTTCTCATCATGAGAAAAAAAAACCTTGGGAAAAGGAGCTGAACATGAGAGAGACAGTTTTGTCCTTTGAGTTTGCCAGAAGCATAAAACAATTTCCCTGAGAGAGGTGAGCTTGCATCTTGGTCGAAATGCTAACTGCAAGACCCCCTGGTAATACAGCAAAGCGACCTCTGGGTACCGCAGGAGGGTAGTTCAACAGGTTACTGGTACAAACAAATACCCCCTTTGGGGGATGTAAGGCACGGTGGGGGGTGATGCTCCTCCTTCTCTGAGGAGAAAATAATGATCCCTGATGCCTGCTTTGTACTTGCAAGGAGGAAGGAAAGCTTATGCCGGTGTATTGGCTTCTGTGGGAGGATCTGCTCCATTATTGCCACACCAAGCAAAGCCAGAGCAGGAGGACTGGGTAGCTGTAGTGGTTCTAGTGCAGTCTAATAGAAACACTGCTACTTGACTCTTTGAAAAGTAAATAAACAGGTTGTAGAATAGTTGTGTCCATCCAAGACTGCTTTCTACAGCAAAGACTTTATAGTTTGGGTTATAAGACTATACTTACAACCTTGTATGCAGTGGTAAAATGATGAGTACAACAGCTTGTATCATAATATGCTCCTAGAAATTAACCTCAAGGAGGTATAATGAAAGAGATATTTTAGAAATCCTCTTTATGTTAAAGAGATTTTTATGTTAACTTTTGTGGTGCAGAGCCTATTAAGAAATAAAGCAGCTTTAAAAAATAACGTGGAAGGTAAATTTTCAGCTGTGCCATAATAATATGTTTGCTAAATGCATACTAATAAAGGTTAACATTTTTTACACAAAGAGTGATTTTAGCAGCAGCTCCATAATGCATCAGAGTGCTATTCTCTCAGAATAATCATGTACTCTCTGTGTTACAAAAAGGCACAATCTCTTCATTTTTTTTCAAAATAGGAAGATTTAAATATCCTAATCCTGTAAGAACAAGAATTTAGAATATTTCACATTTGAATCACTCCTAACCAACCATGCAAGACAAAGAACAGTGTCCTATAACTTATGCTGCAGGTGAGAATGCAGTACATAAGCACTGAGATGGTTGCAGCTTATGTCACTTTGTTTTGGGCATCTTTTTCTGTAACTGCAGTTTTTTACTGATAACAGTCCCATTCTTGCATTAAGAGGTTGGTTGCTATCCTTTTCCATTGGTTATATTCCATAACCTTTAGTTTATTCGATCAAATAAGATGAACATTGCTATAGTTACAGGAAGACTGGTGTATCCTGTATCATAATTCTGTACCATATCTCATTCTTGAGTTAAAATTAATCGGGGAGGCAGTCTTATTGCACATTTATGTAGAGATGACAGAAAGTATTTGTGATAATAATCAGTAGCTGATAGTCTCATTATAGTAGCCCTACATTAGAGATATGATAAAATGACAAGATACTTTATTACTCAATGCTTAAGTACAGACTAGAATGATAGTTTGACCTGCTATGTTGTTGTTAAAAGTGATCTATCAAGACTGTGTCTAAGGGTGTTGATGGTACTAATACATCCCTAACCATATTGTTCAATGATTGACAACGTAGCAAAAAGAATTGCCTTTGATTTCTCCTCATTTTTGAATGCTTGGATTTAGGATGTTCAATTTCTTAAAAGCAATTGTTTTTAAAATATTTGAATTGAAATGTTTCATATCATGTTTGAGGCTCAAACATTATGGTCAGGAAAAAATCTGTTGTGATAGATGTACTCTTGTAGCGTAATCTGACCCCTTACAAATTAGTGAATTATTTGTTACGAACTTTTTCTATTCTGTGATAGCATTTTATCATGAAAAAAACTTTTGGAACCTGCCCTTTACCTGTAAACAAAGTTGTCATTACAGTGAGGCTGAAAACCCAGGATAAACACAAAACTGGATATTTTGACTAGTCTAGGTATTGCTTTGATTTTGGGCTGGTCTGGGTGTTGCTTTGATTTAGCTCAAGGTTGCCAACCTCATTTTTATTTATATGTTGAAGAATAGAAAATTTTCTTTTCAGATGTTTCACTTCCAGATTAGACTAATTTACTGGGGAATTCCCCAATAAATTTCTGGGAATTCCCCAGAATTTTGAGTTAGTGCAGAAATGGCCAAAAGTTTTGCAGGTTTCCATTCTGAGGTATCTGTGTTACATCCAAATCATCACTGAAGTGTCCAGAATCAATAGCCACTTAGCAAAACTTGATTATATGCATTTTATCTAATGAATCGACATGAATCATTAAATTTCTGCTCCTTGGACCATCTTATTTTCTTAGAACAGTCCCTGGGTCTGGCAGCAAGACGTAATCAGTTGTGTCTTCTGGCTCTTGAACACACGTTAGTTTGGATATTTGCCATTTTGAGAACAGAACGAAACTACAGCATTTCTCTAACAATGGATTATTGAGGCAGTCCTAAAATGATAGCTAAATTAAAGAGAGAATATTATTCATGTTAGTTGTTACAGCAGGTATGGAAAAGAAGGAGATGATAGATTTTTTTTTTCTCTCAATGAAAGTAGCAAGGCACTGGATTTTAAAATCTGCTGTGTGCCATCGTGGCTGGGCATGGGCATGAAATATAAAAATGGCAGAGTCCAATGGGGTAGCTTTGCCTGACTTGGATTAGATGTGTTAGTTGCAGAAGTACAAAGTAATCACTGTTAACTCCTTTTCAAATCAGTAGAAAGGAATAGGCTTTCCAGATCCTCATTGAGCTTATCCAGTGTCCAGGAAAGTTGAGATAAATTGCCTCCCCAGAGCTTCTAGTTTCTCTACATTGGCTAAGGGAACCAGGCATGGCAAGTATAGACTTCATTTTTAGAAACCTGAAAGTAGAGATGAATCCCTGTCCATGACATTATAAGTCACAGGGCAGTCAAATTTACTGATTTATTTACACAAATACTTCTGAATAATCTACAATCTCAGGACATGTACTTTGCTAACCCATGCTGCCACATAGGCTTTCAATCTCATAAGTTGTGACGTTTATTTGTTACATCTTGTTTGAAAAGAACTCTCCAGGATTGAGTTGTTTTCCTGGGTAGTGGCCCAACATCTAAAAACATATTACTGTATTTTTTTCTCGAATTAACAGCTATCAGGAACCTAAATAACCTGAAAATCTGTTATTCAAATGGGTCAACTATTACAAACTCAGAAGATTCCTTGCCGTTGCCGTGTCCGAAGTGCAGAGACTTTGATAATGGATGAAATGGTTTCTTAAGCCAGAGAGCAGGTTAGCCAAGAAACTGTTGGAGTCTGGGACATACTTAATATTTGACATATATATAATCCAGTTCAATAAAAGATCCTCACTTTAATTTACTGTGACTTTACTGATTATGTCAAAGCTGATCTGCATTATTTTATTGTAAAAATATATATTTCCATACTTGAATTTCTTAAAAAGTTTGCAGCTCTGTCTCTGAAATCTTCCCTTCCATTTTATTTTCTCTCCATCATTCTGTTCCCCTCTTGTTTACCCCTAGACCCTTTGGTAAATTCTTTTTAGGGCTTATTTAGTTCAGTAGAGTAAACAGATGAGTAGATCTGTGGCCTGTTTGTGCATATTCACATGCTTGAAGATGCTCTGGAGTGTCAAAGAGTTGGGTCTGAGTATTTTTTTAAAGCTCTGTGAGGAATATCTTCTGCCTTTACTTTCTGATATCTACTTTTGAATATCAGCTCAGGGATATCAGGGAACTTTTGCAATTTTTCTTGTTACTCCATAATACGTAGAAAATTTTGAAATTACAGTAGGAAGAAGGAGGATGATGGAGTGCTGTACATTTTACTCATTCACTTCTCTCAAACCTGTAGCTGCTTAGGTAAATTTATAGTTTTAACCAAATATTGAAAAACTATTGTATACATAACTGATTTGAAAAATAAACAAACTTTTATTCAGTACAATTAAATGAAGTAAAGATGGCATGTTTTGGTACTGCACACAAAGGGCACTTCCTGCTTAAAATAATCTGATTCATTAGCAGAAGCTGGAAGGGAATGCTGAAATATAATAGAGCTGTAGGGGTGAGGGGTTTTGTATTTTAAATAATAGATTAAAAAAAAATTATTATAGTTTAAATAGAAGACAACATAGTTATTTGTTATAACTATGAGCAAACCCAGTGGGTTGGACAAGTCTCTGACTGAGTATGGCCAATTTTAACTGTACATTCTCACAGTATGACCTGCCACTGGGCTTACTGTTCTGCCTTGTAGTTATTTACCGTATTTTAAACAATCACTAATTTAAATGGCAATGAAAAATAGTTCTTTGCTGCAAGAGCCTATTCTTGCAATTGAGAAAATAAATCACCAGGCTGGAGTCAGTCTCTTTCTTTGAATTTATTAAGGTTCTTCCATTTCTGTAAGTTCAGCTTCAAAAGGAGGGACGGAAAATGCTACTGCCTTTAGCTCAGAATATCCCTCAGTCTGCCAGTGTTGGCATCTTCTGGGAGTTAATGGGAGGGTGCAAGACATAGAGCGCAGTGTAATCCAGAAATATTTTCATTTTTACTCAACTACTATTAAAGATAAGTCCATTATGCTAAATGTAGCCAGTACTACATTTAATAGGTGATTTAACAAGATACCATATTATACAAACCAATTGGATTTGAAAATGCTTTTTAGGTTGGATTTATTGGATTTTTATTTTCTGCAGAATGCTTTTATTTATTTATTTATTTATTTATTTATTTATTTATTTATTTATTATATCCTCAAAGTTTTAATCAGGAGATATGGACCTTGGAAGTCATCTAGTCCAAATTAATACTTACCCTATTCAAAGGCACAATTGTAAGGGCCATGGGAACTTCATGTATGAAGCCTTAGGCTGAAGTCTACTTCTAAGCAAATTCTTGTTAAGCTGCTATTCTCAACTGTACTTTATAAAAATTGCACCTAAGAGATTCTTAAGTTATTTAAGAATGTCATTAAATGGTAGTCTGCTTTGATAAGCCTATTGATAAGCTAATTCTATATAGCAAATGCTTTGGTGCCTGTTAAATACCACATACTATGTGTTACATTAAATTCTCGTATTAAAAGAAAAGCTTTTTAGAGTGCAAATACATTTTATAAGATTTTTCAAAATATTAATGGGAGAGAGGGAAGGAGGAGGAAAGGGAAGGAAAGGGAAGGAAGGCAGGAAGGAAGGCAGGAAGGAAGGCAGGAAGGAAGGAAGGAAGGAAGGAAGGAAGGAAGGAAGGAAG
>JAUBOD010000729.1:2795512-2823947 GCA_032353885.1 Nothura maculosa
AAGGAAGGAAAGGAAGGAAAGGAAGGAAGGGAAGTGTATCTAAATTAGGTATTTAAAGTTTACTGAAGCTTTATGAGTCACATGGGTTCTCTTGCTAATTCATGTTGGGGAAATGGACACCTCTAAGAAGGGTATTTTCCTCCAAGTGTCATGTCTGTGACATATGAGGGAGGCATATTATGGAAAAGAGAATATGTTAATCTCATTTAGAAAGTCCCTTCTATTTCTTCTTTCCGATCTTCCTTTCTCTTCTATACTATATATAGTCAAAGAGGTATACTTAGTTTTTGCAACCTAGAAATAATAACCATTCTAATCATGTTGAAAATTAATATTACATTTGTATCCAAAGATATTCAAAATTATGAAGTTGAACTTTGGGGAAAAAAAACTCTCATATTTTCTGGAGTACCACTGATAGTGAGTAGTAGTGAAAATTTTTAGTGAATAAAAATTGCATATGCATTTCAAGACAAAATAAAAATAATCTTATAACTAAGGAGTATAAATGCATATACAGTTTATTCATTTTTTTAAATTATTAATGTCTATACATCCTCTTGGAGTTTATCGCTATGAAATTCTAAAACATTCTTTCCACAGGAATTATTTATGATAGCCTCGGAAAAACTGAAATGGCTGAGACATACAGAAAAGAAGTGTGTAGTATTCCAAAGTGCATTTCAGGAAGCCCCAATATGCATTCTATTGAAAGCCAGGAGAGCTGGAGTGTGAGGGGAAAATAAGACAAACGTAGTAATACAGTGAGCACTAGAAAAAAATAAAAGCATACAAGACAGATAAATCAATGGGGTCACTGCTATGAGCAGGAATAAACAAGTCGAAAAAATAAGCAAATAAGGGAATGATCACAAAAGGCAAAACGGAAAATGGGAAGAAAATTGCAGAAGCGACAAGGACAAGCAGTAACAGATTTTGCAAATAGAAGAGGAGCAAGAGGTCAATGAGAAAGACGGGAGTCCCCTCCTGTGACTGAGGGGAAGGCAGTGACAGCCGAGGCGGAGGCTGCTGGCAAACTGAGCTCTTCCTCTCCCTTGGTGTGCTCACCACAGGGACCAAGGGGAAAATGCCAGAAACAGAACAGTGTCCTGGAGGCAGAACCTGAAAAATTAATGATACAAAGGGTGAGAGCAGAATAGGCTAAGAAAGAGAAGGAAGAAAATAGGGCAGCTAACTCATAGGTTCCAGGTCCAGTGGCCTGTTTCCAAGGCTTCTGAAAGAGCTCAATTTTTATTGTTATTTATGTGTTATTTTTTTAAACTCTCACTAGCTATGAGGTCTGTAGCTGAAGAATAGTAGGAAGCCGGTGCAAGAGCCGGCATTAAAGATTTTGTAAGAGGAACCTTAATAGTGCTAGTTTTGCAAGCTCTAAATCAAAGCATGAGAGAGAATAAATTCAGGACTGTAGAGAAAATGAACAGGACATTGATGCAGAGTAATTAGGAAGAAGTTTGTAAAAAGTGACTCTGAGTTAACTAACATAACAGATAGTTATTGTAACACTGTCTTTGTCAGTTCCTAGGCTATTGTGAATTCTTAGGGAACTTCTTCCGGGCCCTGCTAAATTAAAAATTTCTACAAATATTTTGTGTAGGGGGCAGCGGGTATAAGGAAGACATGGCCAGGCTCGTCTCTGCAGTGTCTAGTAACAGGACAAGAAGCAGCGAGTGCAAACTGAAACACAGGTCATTCTGTCTGAACTTAAGAAAAAACTCCTTTGCTTGTGAGGGTGGTTGAACACTGGAGAAGGTTGCCCAAGAGACTGTGGAGTTTCTATTCTTAGAGATGCTCAAAAATAGACGAGACAAGGTCCTGTGCAACGTGCTCTAGGTGATCCTGCTTGGACTAGATGTTCTCTAGAGGTCCTTTCCAACCTCAACCATTCTGTGATTCTGTGATTTTGAGAAAATATCATTTAAGGAGAATGGCATTGAAGAATCTGTAGTGAGGATATTATAAACTATAAAGAGAAGGTATAAAAACCACCACAAAAAAAGAAGACACATCCACTCAATGCATATTGCCCTATTTGCATGCACTGAACTGGGCATGCATGTTTGTAAAACCCACTTATGCCTCAAGCAGTGATTCACTGTGGGATGTTCTCCATGAGGATATATTCTATCTTTCTTCTTAAATCTGAGCAACTTTGTGCTCATGGGTTATATAAGAATCACAGGCAGCGGGCAGGATTGCTGCTTGGCAGAGAGCAACATGAGGACCTAGGAACAAGGATTATTGACATGTTAATGTTTTACTTTGAAGAATCTTTCTAAGATTAAGAAGAATCTAAGAGTCGTAAAGATTCTAAGAGTAGTAAAGCTTTGGGTTTTGGACTGTGAGTTTCTTGCAGCCAGCTGCACATGAGTTTGGTTTGCAGAAGGGAGTGCTCATACCTGGCATGTACCACCCTACCTCCTGACTGGGGAATGTTTCTGAGATTTGGGGGCTCTCAGTTTATTCTAGGTGTGTTGAGCCTCCACCATTCAGCCTCACATTTCTGCAAGTTACAGGTAGTGTTATTAGCTATCTGCTCCCAGATGAGGTCTAGAATCAGGCTAGATTTTCTTATTGGCTCTTACAATGTTAATGGATGAAGATTGGTGTCTAATTTAGGTACACTACATTAGACTTTAGAGACATCTACAGTATCTGCACAGAGAGGTAATAGTACCTAGATTAGGCAGAGTGTTCTCCCTTAGCAGGTTTTCCATGATGTATACCCATGTTCTGTGACTGCATCTGTTCCTCAGACATGAGTGTGTTAAGAAAACTGAGATCAAGAACTTTACTATTTAAGTAAAACAGTGGCTAATTAAGTCATTTATATGAAATAGACTACTTGCTGCCTAGTAGTGGATAAAGCAATTGGGACTCATAGCTCTTGGTTTGCAACTAAATCTGGCCAAGATCAAGACCATGCAGACACCACAAAGAGTACATATGTACTACTAAGTGCTAGAGCAAACTATTTTTCAGTGGTCTGTGAATATGAAACATTATAAGAAGGGAAGAAGATGATAAAGATTCATAGTGATTTATAGTCATGATATGATATGCAAAAATATAATGTAAAGAGGAGACTATAAATTGAAGTATGAAGTACAGAAGGAAGTAGTGAGAACTGTTTAAATGGCACAAAACTGGTCAAATACAGTAAGGGGAGTCAAAATCAATGCAACTTGGGCAGTTCTTAGAAGTGGAAAGTAAGGACATTCCAATTGGAACTTTTTAAAACAAAAAATAATCGGAGCGTGTGGCACTCTCAGTAGAATGTTATAGAGATTATGCAAGGACGATCACATTCAACAAAACAAGTTACATGGCATTTGAGAAGTAAGTGGCTAGCCTGATGAAAAATAGAACAATTGTCCAAAAATTTGAAATTTTGTTATGGCTATTATGGAATGTTATGATTCATTTAAAGACTGAGAGCACAAGTGGTACTTGAGTTTGGATAAGTTTGACTTTCTGCACTGGCAAAGGATTTTATTTACTATTTGATTTTATCGGTGTGAAAACACTTCTAACATTGGCCCTGAAAACTGTTACCTTTGGTTGTGTTTCCCTTTTTTTTAGCCTTGTGGCGAATAATGAGGAATAGTGGAAAATGTAAGAGCAACTCATTATTTTTAATAATATTAATAGCAGCAACTGAGTTAAGAATACAACCCTAATTTCATTATTTAAATAGCACAGGAACACGTCTTGACTTTACACAAACAACACCTTACTGACTCTTATAAAATTATGTAGTATTTTTTTTTTTCTAGTTATTGTACTAGTAGCAACAGGTAGTAGAAATTGGCTATTTTTTAACTATGTTGGCATGTACATGTAACATTTTCAGGCAAGTAATAATTGCTTGCAAGTTCAGAGGTTCTGTAAGTGTCATTTATGTCTGAGCAGTATTTCAGTTTGAAAACATGCATTTTGAGAAAAGCAATTAATCATGGTATAGAATTAGAATAAGTAACTGGATAACACAAGTTATACAATTTGACCTACAGAAATGTGCAGGATACTGTAATAATACGCATCTTTTATTTTTGAACAGTGTTTATGGCTGTCCTTTGGCAAAAAAAAGAAAAACACAAGATAAGCAACCCCAAGAACCAGCTCCCAAGAGAAAAGCCTTTGTGGTTAAAGCAGACAACTCTTCAGTAGATGAGTGCTATGAAACTGATGGCACAGAGGAGATGGATGAAAAGGAAGAAGAGGAAGAGGAAGAGGATGAAGAGGAGGAGGAATATTCTGATGACAATGAGGAGCAAGGTGATGAGGAAGAGGATGATGAGGAGATAGATCGAGAAGAAGAAGAAGAAATTGAGGAAGAAGAGGAAGAGGATGAAGAGGAAGGTGAAGATGTGGAGGATGAAGAGGAGGAGGAGGAAGAGGAGGAGGAAGAGGAAGAGGAGGAGGAGGAAGAACGTGGTAATAATCAGAGTATTAGTAAAAAGTAAACACTGTGTGTTTTCTGGGTTAATCTTCCAGTATGGTGTGTGAGGATTTAGCTGCACAGTTCTCATAAAAGCTAATGGAAGTCATGCAGTTAAATCTCTCTGCTCCACACTGAAAATATACCCCACTGTGTTCTTTTAACATTTATTTTAATAAGTCTGTCTTCCAAATATTTTTTACTACACCATCACTTGCAAACCAGGAGGGTGGAGGTACGTTTGTGCTAAAAATGCTTGCAAAAATGTAATCCAAATAATGGATTAATGCATGCAGTTACCAGGAAAATATCCACAAAGGTACAAGCAAAGCATCAGCTACAGCTGGATGCCTGCAATGATCATTTGCAAGTGTGTTTGCTGGATCTGCTTACATAATGTCAGTGTTTGCCCACATAAATTCTGTCACAAGTTTGCAGATAATTTTTCATTAGCAAAAATGGGCCTATTCCCTTTGAAAATTCTACCCTCTATTTTTTTTCCACCAAGAAACTATATAGAATGAACTGTTACAGTACAGTTTTTTTCTTTGAGACTTGAACGATATATATTTTAGTAGATTATATGCAGAGTGAAAGGTTTACATAGATAAAGTCTTTCTAGATTTCTTATTTCTATTTTTAATGCTATGGCAGAAATGTATTTTAAACATATATGTCCCTGTTACAAATATAAAAGTAGCATTATGATTAATTTATTCACCTTCCCCTTTTGGGGGATATTGGACTCAATATAACTAATACTTCCTAAAATATATAATCTCTCTCCACTTACTCAAGAGTCCATAGGCTGATGACAGACATCATAATGCACTGGGGTGAAATGAAAGAATCATGCAAAACTTAATGAGCTATCTAAAAAGTATTTTGTTCCCATTTCCAGGGAACACGTTTTTGGTTGGGTAGATTCACCTTTCTAACCAATAAAAATATAAGAAAAGCTTTCAGCACTCCTCAGTTGGATTCCTCTTAGCAACCAGGTATGAAAGTTGTGTGACTTTTGTTTCAGCATTCTGTAAGGTCAGATTATAAATCTTAAAGACAACAGAAACATTCTTTCCATTCAGGCAAGGTGGTGGCCAGCTGGGTGGCTATAAGCATTTTATCAGATACCTGAATCTGTAGCATTTCCTCAATTGATGGAATTTGCCAACAAAATTGGTAAAACACAAATTGTCAATCTAAAGACTGACACAAGAACTTTTTGCAACAGGGAAGCCACTTCCTTTTGCAGAGAACTCTGTTGTTTCAGAACCTGAAAGAGAAGCTCTCAGATCAGGCTGGTGTGCAATAGATATTGCTATCCTGATGGGCAAATGCAGGAAGTCTAATGGTTTATTTAAAAGATTGCCCACAGTCTTTTAAAATGTTGGTGAGCTTGTTGGTGTCCAGGTCATGGTGAAACTGTTGCAGTGGTTTGGGCTGATGAAAACATTTGAATCTACACTATCAAAAATGATTTAATATAAAAACCTCAAAACAAAACTCAAGAGCTCAAGAAAATTGCTTCTGGCAAGCCAGCAGGCTTGATACTAAATTTACTTTTACTGACATTATGAAACACAGTGCTTTACTTGTTCCAGCACAGTTACACATGCAGTAGGTGGTCCTAGTCAACCTATAGAGGGTAACACTGATTTTTGACTGCTTTCTTTCCATATATAGTAGGCTGTGGTTAAGAACTGCAAGACAAGAATTTTACAGAAGTACCTGTATTACCTGCTCTACATATAACATTGAATTAAAATTCATACAAGTCAAGTTTTTCTTAGGATCCCATGCTATTCCAGTGATAATATATATGTTTATGTTCATAAAATAA
This sequence comes from Nothura maculosa, assembly GCA_032353885.1. NCBI lineage: Eukaryota > Metazoa > Chordata > Aves > Tinamiformes > Tinamidae > Nothura > Nothura maculosa. The sequence goes on from JAUBOD010000729.1 coordinate 2,801,812, forward strand.
GTTCATAAAATGAGAAGAATGGTAGTAGAATTTTAGAAGAAAATTATTTTATGATCTCACATGATCAATTAAAGAGGAAAGTAATATCATAATCATGCCAAGGAGCAGTGTTTGACAACACAATTTGTTCTTGGTAAGGCTTAAAAACTAATTAGTAGGTTTTCTTGCATAGTTTATTTCCTATTTCTTTTGATAGAGATCCTGTCATTTCTTTTTCTTCTGGTCATAGTAAAAACAACTCTGGTGGCATTCGGACCATTTATTTTCCAGGAAAATGAACTAGAACCAAAGTTAGGAGGTCTAAAATAAGTACTCTGAATATGGCATTTGCCTGCATCTGCTGAATCTGGGAAAAATAGGTCTAGCAGATCTGAATTCAGTTGTCTGAATCCCTCACTGCTCACTTCAATTTAAATACGGTAGTAAACCACCATCCACCCTCTAAGGCACCTTAGCAGGTAGTCTGAATGTGTCTTACTTTTCCTTTCCTTAGAAACAAAATTATCCTCTGGAGACTAGGATGCCTGCACAGGGTTCATAAAAATTTCTGTCACTTGCAATATAGCTTACAGCAGTTTATAAAATTTCCATAGGTAAGTATGGGAAAATGCCTAGGTGGACAAAATAATTAAAATCTTGGTATCTGTGATAGCAGAGTTCACCCAGTCAGTATTGCATCACAAAGCCAACAATTAAGTGAAAAAATTTTAAAAGACTGTTTCCTAAACTAAATTCAGTTTTCTGCTAGAAAAGGATAAATTCCGAGAAACTACAGTAACTTATTGGCATGTCATTGCCCATACTTTCTGATAACAGCAAGTGAATTTTGATTTCTGAAAGGATTATAGACAGGGTAGGTACATAATTCTTACTGCAAATATTGGGACACTTTCTGAAACCATTTTTGCCTTTCTGAAAATCACATTTTCCAGGCAAGACTGGTAAGCTAAAGGACTTGGAAGAGACAGAAGCATCCTAAAGCAACATTTACAAATATCAAAATATCAATTAGAGGAAGGACTTTTTATTGAATTAAAGATAATGCTTAAAATTTTCCATCAGTGGCCTCCATATCTTCTTTAAACTTCTATTAAATGTACCAAATCTCTTTAAAGAGCAGGTATCCATCTACCTGATCAAAAAGCACAGTCACACCTGTTAAAGAAAAGATGAATCTTTCCAATTTCACTTATATCCTAGAAAAAAGGGCAGACAGATGACCTTTGTTAAGATAACCTAACCTGTAAATTCCAATCCAAATTGGAAGTAAATGAATGAAGGAGTAAAAGAAAAGGCTGCTTTTGGAGCTTCCCTTCTCTGTGATGATTTCTGCTGAAAACCTTTGGCTTCAAATCTGAAGGGCACATTTGATTAGCAAGGCAAACTGAAATGCTTTCTCCTTGTCAGAAGAGCTCACTTCAGGTAGCTGGATCCCAAGACTGTTTCACAAAGCTTTTCCATTATTGAAAGAAATCTATGTTGAAAGAGCTACTGGAACAGATGTTGCGAGGCACCATTTAGCCTATATCATGTGAAGACATTCAAGATGGCTTGTACTGCAGGTATTTCATAATTCCCCAGGGGCAGGAGGAGTCAGGCTGATTCTAGATCTAAAGAAACTTGATACATCAAGCAAATTCATTTCAGGGATGAGGCTACCAAAAATACTACAATTTACTAAAAGGTGAATCGCCGAGATACATAATTTACATAATTTTGCCAGACATTCCCTTTCATGGTCTAATAAAGTCAATGTAACTGACAAATATACTAATCTGTGAGACTGCACTTAATTTTTAATTAAAATAGCTGTAAGACATAGATAGCAGTACATATGCAGCAGGACACGATACCATGGACATCATTTAAAACAAGAGTTATCACATGTTAATAGAGAAATGTCCCACCTGTTTTAAAAACATTACATGTTTTTAAACTGGACAGTTATTTTTAAATGCTGGTAAAAATGCTTCTTTTTTCCTCCATTTGCAATGAACTAGACTCAGATGCACAGAGCTTTATAATTTGAAACTCCCCTGCAAGCTTTATTATTACCGTTAGTGCTCTCCTTTATCTTCCGGATCCCTTCATCAGATTGCATGTGCAGCAATTATGTATGTCCCTCTAAGCAAGAGGAGACACAAGCACCAATCTGAAGATAAATGGATCATGTGTGCTGAGGAAATTGTGGCAGCATACAGCTCTCCAACTGTCCTCACAACTTAAGAAATTCCGCATCTTCAGAAAATTAGGAAGATAAAGATATATTAGCAGGGTGGACTGTCCAGACTGTCCAGACCACCACTCAACTCATATTCATTTATTTAAGCTCTCAGCAGAAAGCAGTTATCTGCTTGGTGAACAGAATAAGTGTCTAATATTAATCACAGTAGAGAACTAGACACACGTACCTCTTAAGCAAAACAATGAATAGAAGAAAATTGTAGCTTTAAATGAAGAAGCTAGAAAATAGCGTTTCACTATTTAAAACAATATAACTGGAAAGAAAAAAACATTTTTCAGGGCTGAAGAGGACTTAATAAATACATGCCATCGAGCCTCACTGTGTGGCATCAAATATTAGCCCTGTGCAAATAGACTGTGTTACTATATCATTTCATATATTTTGAAAAGAATATAGGAGCTCTTCTTTTTTGCTGGCTTCTGAAGAGGTAATAGCCTCTATTCAGCCCTAGTGAGGCCACACTGCAGTGTTGGACTCCCAGTGTTAAAGAGAGATGGAGCTGCTGGACTGAGTCCAGTGAAGGGCCATGAGGATGATGGAGAGGTTAGAGCATCTGTCATGTGAGGAGAGGGTGTGAGAGCTGCTGTGGTTTAGCCTGGGGAAAGCTCAGGGTAAATCATGTAGTTGTGTAGAAATGTCTGCTGGGAGGGAGAGAGTAAAGAAGCTGAACGGAAACTCTTCTTGTTTATGCCCAGTGACAGGGCTAGAAGCAACGGGCACAAACTGAAACACAAGCAGTACACTGGCAGTTCCATCTGAATCTAAGGAAAAAAAAATATTTTTTTTGTTTGTGTATTTGTTTGTTTGTTTTCACTTTGGAATGACAGAGCACTGGAATTGTTTGCCTAGAGAGATTGTAGAGACTCCTTTGGAAATATTCACTGGACACGGTGCTGGGAAGCTTTCTACGACTTGCTTGAGAAGGGTGGTTGGACTGGATGGTGTTTAAAGGTCTTTTCCAGTCTCAACCGCTCTGTGATTCTGTGATGAAAAAACTACAGTGCTGGAGTACTTCAATAATAAAATATGAAAACAAAAACAACAAAAAATGAATAGAGCTGTGACTGGAAGAGCCTTGCCTTGGTCATTATGTTTTTTTTCTTCTGGATTTAATGGTAAAGTTGCACTTTTGGTCTTGTTACAAAGTTCACAAGCCTGGAAGTGGTTGTTGAAACCACGGCATCGGACAAACTTTTAGTAGTATCTTCTTTCTGCACTGAAGATACGAATATAGATTTTATAGATTACTACATATCTTGATTTGTAGCAGTATTATTTCATCTACTTCTTTCCTGTGAGGGTAACAGAGCCCTGGAACATGCTGCCCAGGGAGGTTGTGGAGTCTCCTTCTCTGTAGATCTTCCAAACCCACCGGGATGATGCCCTGTGCCTCATGCTCTGGGAGTGCCACCTGGTGCCCCTGCTGGAGCAGAGGGGTTGAACTAGATGATCTCTAGAGGTCCCTTCCAACCTCAACCATTCTGTGATCTAGAGACCTTCAGACTAAATGTTTTCCCCCAAAATATTTTTGGGGGAGGAAATAAAATAATTAAAAGAATTTAAAATATGTAATTCAAAGTTGAATACCTTAAGGCTGCTCAGTAGGGTGAGGAAAGAGCTGATCAGTACCCTTTGAGGACCTCCAGTTCTTGTAGAAAAGATTCAGATCTATTTATTGCACTTATTACAAGTTAATTCTTTGGATAGTTGATTGATTTGGTTGGTTGATTGTTTAAACATCAATGCTGGGTTAACTTTGGGAGCTTTCCCTGGTTGGTATGTTCTGTATTCTAGGTGTTTAATATTTGCTGCTTACAGTGTAATTTGTTAATGACATCCTTTAAAGATTATATTTAATACTCTGAACTGAGATCGAGCCTGATACTGAGCTCATTGACATGATATCTTTATTTAGGTAAATAGAGTTCTATTTACATGAGGTAGTTTTGCTTGTGTCACACACAACCTTTCCTTCCCTTTGAAGATCCATTTTAAAAGACTGTCTCCTATGTAAATATTTTACACTGAAGTTCAGTAAACCTTTCAGGCTCTTCCTACAAACTTATGTGAAACTTTACGCAATTTTTACTTCCATGTTTAAAGCTAGTAAGGTCTGATTCTGGGAATAGGAAGCTCCCATTCTGATTTGGGAGTTTACATACTTAGTTCTGTTCTTACCTAGAGAAGGCCTTAAATTATAATATGGAATATCTGATCATTGAAAATGATTGAATTACAGCTTTTTTTTGGAGATTGAATTACAGTTTTTTGCAATGTGAATAAGTTATCCACCGTTGATGAGACAGGTTATAGGCATTTCCCATACACAACTTGTGTTGACATGAGTGGAAGTTCTGTAGAGGGTGTTGGGGTGCCTAGGTGCTTGCAGTCTGAACTTGAAGGCCTTAGAGAGAGCATCACACCATCCATTCAGCACCACACTAGATTTAAATGTGATTTTGTTCTGAATCTATTTTATGTGTGCATTTCATTGCTTTTGGTTTTAACTCACTGACTCTTCAGTGTTAACTGAATGTGAGATGTTGGGCCCATTGGAATGTCAAATTCTTTTGGTGCCTTTGTGTGCTGAAACCTCTATGCAATCTTGATGGAAACCAACCATATATCCCATCAGTGTTGCTTAGGATTCTCAAAGAGTGAAATCCGTAAGAGAGTGTATATTTCTGTATTTCCATTGTATCCATCTGCCTGCAAAAAAAAGAAAAAAGAGTGGATTCTTGAATCTGCTTCTTTCTGTTGTTGTGTGACAGGATGGTATAGTAAAACTACTTCTTTCTTGAGTAAGGTAGATTGGAGAAGTAATTCAAAATAAAAGTGCTGTAGTGTTAGAATTGTATTCCTATTCACAGTGAGACTCTCTGAAAACAGTTCCTTCCCTGTGATCTACTATTTCTGGCACAACAGTGCCCAAAAACTGTTGCTTATGCTATATCTTCCCTTGAAGATCATATAGTGAATTCAGCTGTTTATCAGCAATTTGCATCCACATTTGCAAACTAACAATTTGTTGTTATCTTAGAAAGTTTCACTCTGGGATATGACACTTTGGAAAACACATTCACAGGATTGCATTGTCCATACTTGCATAGTGGCTTACACAGAGACTACAGGCTCTGTGTGAATCCTTCTTGATGATATAGACGTGAAGGTTCTTAAAAATATTTGAAAAAACTTTGATTGGTCAGTGCAATATGTTCTTGTTTTTCCTCTTCTCTTTAAAATGCAGCTTAGGGACAAATTTTGATCATCTTATTCATCCACAGTTCCCAATGAACTTAAAATATTTGTCTTTCTTTAAAAGTGCTGATGAACACAAACAGCAACTTTTTACCCAAAAAAGAATGTTATTTGGTTGCTGTAGGAGTTAATTTTGCACTGTAACAGTTCTTGCAGGAGATAATAAAATGGAATAAAATTCCAGACTGGATTGCACATTCCTTCTGATCCTGAACTACTATCATGAATCAAATTTACAGTCATGACAAATGCCTCAAGTTTAAAAAAAAATTGACTGAAAAATGCAAACAAAAATGTGAAAAAAGCATTCTTCTGAAACAACAGCAATGTCATCTAGTAAACAAATTTACCTAATTATGACTACCTTTTATTAAGCAAGCATTACTTCCTCTTATTAGCGGTTTCAGAACAATTAAGTTTAGTTCTTCTGACACCTATACCACACATGGCATAGTTCTTTTATACCATAAGAATTACTTTCCTTTGTATGAATTAATTTATTCTATGAATGTTCTGTGAAAGCAAACTGTTGGAGTCAAATTAGTAAGCAAGACAGCAGTGAAGGCCAATTCAATTATCAGAAGACTGTGAGAAAAGAAAATGTGAGGAAAGAAGCCACCTCAGGAATTTTGGTTATGGATGGTGAAATAACAATTAGGGAAGATTATTGAAGTGGCTACGCGATTAAGCCAGTTTTGGTCCTCTTGTTTTTAAAATCATCAGAATTATTTGTCATATAAGGGCTTCACTGTCAAAGTACTGAAAATACCCAGACACTAATGTTAGGTATGTAAATTAATAAGAGTGGAATTGTTGAGGTTTTTTTTTCATGCCATTTCTAAAGAACTCATGCCAGATATTATATTTTATGCATTGAATATTACTGTTTAGCAGAAATTAGGGGTAGTATTGTAGGAATACATTTGTGACCTACAAAATTTGAGTTTACAGGTTTGATAGTTTAGCATTGGATGTGACTTGATAGCTGAACTGATCAATATGAGTGTTCTGTCATCCCAAAAGCTTGATGTTGCTAATAGGAGAAGTGGCAACCTAGTTTTTAGCACTGTTGTTGTAAAGAGAAAAGTACTCCACAGTTGTAAAACAGCTGAATTTACAATTGAGAAACAATGCAAAAAAAAAGGACAAATGATTTTCTTTCTTATATTCCTTAGATGTGGATTATTGAAGATGATAGGTAACAGGTTTGTGTGGCATAAATATTTCCAATCACATAATATGAAAATATTTTCAAATCTACACAGGCCTACATCAATGATGGTTATATCCTTACTTTTTTTCAAAGGATATGTGATGAGGTTGCATGGTTGACATACGGACTTCTAAAGTGTGCTATGCAACTGCTTTCTTTCTAATTTCTGTTGTATCTTCTATATCAAAACTTATCTTGATACATCGGACATATATTAAAAGTGTTACCAAGTGCCTCAATATTTGAAAGAAGTCCTTATAAAAATTAATTACATCAGCTAAGCAGCTTCCTGGGCACCTTGCAAAGCACTGGACCAAAGTCTTTGGAGAATAACCCTTAGCCGCTTTGTTATCAACTCCAGTAATTAAAACTATCATTCAATTTTAAAGACTGACATCCAACTGAAAGTTGAAACTTGTTTTGTGTTCCATGGCAATCAATATGTTGCATAAAACTTTGCCATCGGATAATTAAGCACAAAGTATATTTGATAAAGTAGTAGTGGAAATACAGAATGATTAATAATTATTACCAGATTGTTAGGAATAGTCTGGAATTAAAAACAAAACAACAACAAAAACTTATGTTTATACTATAGTTTGTTATTACCTAATGAGAGTTATCTGTGTGTGCCTCTCTGAAAACACAGCCAAGGGCGGCAACTTCTAAGTACTGCAACAATTTGAGGGGAGCCAGGAATCCTTCTATATTGATGGAGTGGGGTAGATATTTCAAATAGAATAGAATGAAATGAAAGTTCTGCCCCTATCTCTAAGTGAGCTACCAGAACTGAGTGTGAGAGGTGCTGCTGTAGTTCAATACCACATTTTCTTCTTCCCAAGCAGAGAAGGCTAGCAGCTACGCTGGGGATGCTTTTGCATAAGCAGTGTTCTCAAGAACTCTGCTGAAGCTGTATCACCTCCTAGAAAAAAAATCAAAAACAGCAGTAGACCAAAGGGGGTCAGTGTTCTGGAAAAGCAGGGCATGCTGAGTTCTTCCCTTTGCTCCAAGGACACAATAGTTATATTTTATGAATTGACTGCTTAATATTAAATTGCAAAATTACTCATGGGAGCATGGATCAGCAACCACATTTCTTTCTCATAGAAGAATGCCTTTGTATATGATGTACATTGAATGCAGCATATTTTGCATGATCCAAATAGCTTGAAAAGAAATATGCCTAGACATTATGCTACTCTTGTGTCTTCCGCTTCATAGTAGAGCCTGCCTTCTGTCTGACTTGCAGTGTGGTGACTTGCATACTTTTCTGGGAGATGTGTTATTCAACCCACTTGAATAGTGAAAGGTCTTGGTCTTAGTCTTATAGTTCTTCAGCAAGTGATGTGCTAAACAATGTATTTTATCTAGGAGGAAAGGGAGATAGACATGAAGGAAGAAAGAGGAAGTTCTTCCTTTGGCTATAAATTAAGGCAAGGAAACCTGCCTTAAACCTGCTGGATTGATTCCCTTTGGGAATTTAGGTGTGAAAACAGTCAGTATCTAGGATATTTTCAGACTTAAAAGGGATATAGGCACAAAGTGGGGCTGTTAAGGCTGAGAGGCTGAAGATTGAGGTTGTTTGGATACACTTAGAAGCAGATCCTTGAGTAATTGAACAGGGTACAAGTTTTGACTGTCTCAAACAGTCTTCCAGGTAGATGAGGTGTCTCCCAAGATTAAGCAGTAAATGAACAGATAAGGTATCATTGTATCAACCAAGAGAAATGAATCTGTGACTGTCCTATATACCATGTTGCATGAGAATTCCAATCAGAAAGTGGGGTAGAAATTGCTGATATTTTTAAAAAATCCTTTTTGTTTGTTTATTTAAGTGATTACTGTTGAAATTCCCATTAGAAAATGAGTTTCAGAAATAATTTGTTTCAATGGTTAAAGAGTCTTCTATCACAAAAATGAGAGGAGTAAGTTCCAACTCCAAGGGAACACAGGGCTTACATAGACACAAGCTGCAGAAAGACACAAAGAAATGATTAGCAGATCAGCATGGGAGCAGTGCACAGGGAGAGTGAAATGTGTTGTTGGGGTGTTTTCCTGAAAAAGTAGGAAATGAGGAAGATATGAAATCAGCAGTCTAGATTGTATTAACATCGTGCAAAATCGTTAGAATAACTATAAAAGAAGCTTTAAGGAGGAATGGTATTTTCAGTATAGCTCATTTCATGCCCACATGCAATGCAGCACAGTACAGCTGTACTTCTTTTCTTATAGCTCATTCTGTGACATAACTTAGGATCCTTTGCAATATTTTGTCTTTATATTGTATTGATGGAATTTTATATTACCAGGCCACTTTTAAAAACCCATCCAATATATCCAAAATGTTGACTCTCTAAGATTTTTTTTATAATATGGAAAGCCAAAACTGTTAAACTTGGCTTTATTTGTGGGGAGGATATGAAGAGTGATGAACCAGAATTAATAATTATTTAGAAATACAAAAATAAAAGTAGTTGTATTCATAAAACAAAGGGTAACTGTCCTTTGCAAATGCATGTTTTTCTTGAAATGGGCGTACTGCACATCACTGGGTGATGCAGTAAAGAAATAAGGTGCACAGTTTATCTGAGCTTATGGAAATGTCTGGTGCAATTCAATTTAGTAAATATATTTTGAAGTTATAAAACATAATACAGCAGCACATACAAAGAGACAGAGGGAACAAGTTCATGTTAGATGGATTAATTCTATTAGCTGAAGGTCCTTAAGGGACCTCGGTTACTTCTGTGTGCAGAAATTTAAGTTAACAAAACTGGAGCCTAAAAATAATCATGCAAGATGCAATTGAGAGAGAACAATATGTCAGGGTGATTTCAGTATGAATTGCATGCTGAATACTTGATTAAAAAGATCAAGCTGAAATAGAGGAATTGGTTCTGATTTCATGCTCATTGCTTCTGCCAGTGTGTCATTGCAGTGAACTCCATAAAACAGTTCTTGACTTGAACTATCATGAGAACAGATTCAGGATCTAATTGTATGCATGTATGATTTTTTTAGACCTCTATGTATGTATCTTGGAAGACTGGCTATTGTAGTTGTTTTCTTGACTGTTCCACATTGAAGTTCACTGTTTCTGTGTGGCCAGCTGGAGTAGGTGTCCTGACTGGAATATCATGCAGTGAAACTGCTTGTTCTGACAACCAGATCAGTGTAGGTTCCGTGAGACTGCCATCACACTTTGCAGGCATATTTAGTTGGGTAAATGAGTATACTTCCCCAGAGAAATTTTTCTCCTCATGACACATAAGCTTTCATTATCAGGGCAGATAATCCAGTGCAGATCTGAACAACAGTGGGAAATCACTGATAGGAAGAAGGATCTGCACATATGACTATGTGCAGCCTTCAGCTGGACTGAAAACTGGTATAGTCTCAATGGAAATGTTTCAGCAGATGCAACTGCAGAAGAAAAAAGTTGTTTGAATGTTAGTGATTTTTTTTATCCTCTGCTACCATAACTTACATTTCATGAGTTTGACATGTCTCTAGGCAAGGCTTCCACTTAGGTACTATAATCACTCCAAAATTTTCCAGTGTCATAAGTAGTCTGTACACAGAGTGTAGAGGGCAAATGAGAAGGAAATAAGACTTTCTACTGTGAGCTACACAACTAGGTCAACACCAGGTTCTTCTGTCTTGTTCACCATCTCTTCAGTCATGAGAATTAAAGACTACTTCTGTATAAATTATTAAAATGGGGCAGAGTTCATTAATGTAAATGCTGAGTCCAGTTATTGCAACTAAGTTTTTACCTCTTAAAATCATTTTTGGATGAGTCCAAAAAGACAAATTCTTTGAGAGTCACTACACTGTTTCTGGACTTTTCCTGGTGTCTGGAAGGATAGTAAGTGATTAAAGTCAAAGCCCTGATCAGGGCTTTGTTCATAGTTCAATGGTATGAATGGTCACTTTCCACTCCTTGGTCTGATGTACTGTCTCTGGTTAGTTTATTAGTTTATACTTGGTTGTAACCAGAGAGGTAAAACACCCTTTGTTGTTCCTTCCTCCTTACTTAAGTGAGTATTACTCAACCTTTCTTGTCACTTAAACCATGGTAAATGAGGAAAGCTGGATCAGAGGGTAAATCATGAGAAACAAGGGTAAATGTAGTGGCTTTTTATTAGGAATTTATTACCCCTGATAAAACAAAGGCCTAGTAAAAGCTTTAGTCTGTTTCTCATGCAGTGTTTCAAGTGAAGAAGTCTGTCACTGATGCACTGATGTCTTTGTCCTTGTGGACATTGACACATTTGTCCTTGCAGACTCATTGACACTGAAAATGAGTGAGGAGATAGATAGAGATAGAAACAGAGAGAGAGATAGGGAGAGAGGAAAAAATTCAGGACTATTATATTAAAAAGTTCTCTCATCCACTGGCATGGGATAAATTTGTAATGGTCCTCTCATTCAGGTATGTCAGATTATTATCATAGCACAAAAGCAGATTTACTTGAGAATCAAATACAACTCAAAATAAGTAAATACATTTATTATGAAGATCATGTTCATCCCATGTGATAGAAATAATACCTTCATTTCATTTATGTAGGCACAAAACATCCATCCCATCCAAAGAAGCCATCCTGTCCCATCAGCACTGATCTTTACCTATATAATTCTGTCTCTCTCAGAAGGTAGCTCTTTACAGGTAGCTCCTTCTTCTCTGCAGTTCTTTATGTGTCTAGGATTTTGTGGATGTTCAGCAATCTTCAGCAAAGAGAAAATTGAAAGTTCAGAGTTAAAACAATTGGGAAAGGATTCATCTCACCCAGTATATGGCCTCTATTGTGCAGATGTCTTTGTGTAAACTGGTTATCAAGGAGCTCCTTCATTACTCTCAAATCATTTATAGCCAATCAAGAGAAATAGCCACTTCCAGGGAACAACTCATCCATTCTCCTTTAGATATCTATCGTAGGTTAGTATAAATCACATTCCAGAATGCATGTTTTTGTCCATTCCCTGTAAGTGGAGTCTGTATCACTGATTTATATGGAGATATAGATGGATGAAGTTGAGTCAGAAATACGGATATCTGCATTGAGTTAGAAACCAAAACTGAATCAAGATCAGTGAGAAGTGATTACATATCTCTACCGTAACAGTTTCCAATGTATCTCTCTTGAACTCGTGGAGAGTAGGATGTGAAAATGTCTGTTTATTAGCTGATTTAAAAAAAAAATATTTTCTGCATCCTTTCTGAGACAATTATCATAGATTTAGGTGGGGGTCAATGTCTCCTAAGCAACCTTTAGAGTAGCCCCATGAGAAACTCCATATCAAGAACTGAGTGGGTGTCTTCCCTTTGGTGCATCTGGTTCTCTGCTCCCCTGCTGAGTCCCTGCTGTATCACACTAGTTGGCAAATAGCTATGGCAGCCTCATTGCCTGCCTCCCTGCTGAGCTGTGGAAGGCTGAGTGAAAGCAAGAAAGTGCTAGATACTCCATTGACTCATTCTATCCATATATCTGAGACAGCACGTCTTCCCTTCCTCATATAGACTTCCTAGGAAGCAAAAGTAGGGTCAAATGACTATCAGCCATGAGCTAAAGCCATCTCACTATTTGCCCAGCCAGAAACCAGGGTAAAATATTCGAGGGCTGATTGAGCCTGATTATGGTTATAAGAAACACCAAGCAGATAACTGGTAAAATTGTACTACCCTTGAAAATCTGGCCATAACCATTTCTGATTGCAGATATTCTCTGTTACAGTGAAAAGGCATGGAGTCAGGAGGCATATCAGCCATGTCAGAATGGAGAATGCATTTGCAAAGCTGAGGAAGCTGGTTATTTCCCTTTATTCAGCATTTATGATGATGTATCTGGATCATTATGTCTAGTTTGGGGCTAGTACAAAAAAGGTCTAGTACAAAAAAAGGTTTAAAATAATAGAGTTCAGTGGTTAGTGAACAAAATGGTTAAGGAGCAGGAGCACATGATATGCAAAGAAAAGCTGAGAGAAATAGGTTTGTTCCATCTGATTAAGAGCTAGTTAAGAGGAGCTTAGATAATTACTGTCTTCAATTTCCTAAGGGAAGGATGAAGAGAATTTGGAGCTGTGCAGCAATAGGATGAGAAGCAACAGACAGAAGTTGTAACAAGAGAAATTCTGATTAGAAACTTAGGAAATAATGTTTCACTATGAGCATGATCAAACTGCAGTACAAGTTGGCCAGAGATACCATGGTATCTCCCTCCTGGGAGGCACTCCAAACTGGAGTGGGCAGGATCCTGAGCAACCTGCTCTAAGTTGGTGCTGTTTTTGACAGAGGGTTTAAACAGGTGACCTCGGGAGGTCCCTTCCAACTTCAACTAATCCGTGATTGTCTGATACTAACAGTAGAAATATGAGATGCTCTAAGGTCAAAGAAAGGCAGGCATAATCTTATGGTGAAAATAAGAAATCATGAATAAGCCAGGCTCACCAGCTTGAGTCAGAATCTAAACAATTTTAAAACACTGTCACAATGTCACTAGAAGCAAAAAACATCTTGTCTCTCCAGGTCAGATAGAGATTGAGAAGAAATTGTCAGGCAGCTCATGGGAACTGAGGTAGAGAAAGCATGGATGTTGAACAAATGACTTCACATTTCAAGTTTTTGCAACCCTAATCATATTCTGTGTTATCTGGTGCTCTCGGTCTATCTAAGTTTGTGCCTGATTCTGTGGTGTTAGTGAGAATAACTTAAGTAATAATTTCTGTATTCTGCCAATAGTTCATAAGAATATTTGTAGCACAGATTGCTATTCATGCAGTTTTAATATAGATAAGACCCAATAACAGATAACAAGGATTGCATAAGCAAAGCAAAAGTATTTGTGGATTGAGTATATACAAATTTACTTATACAAACTCATTTAGATGTGGTCCATACAAAATCTGATTTCTACAAAAATCTCTAACTTCATTATTATTCTGATGTCAAAATTATCCATGAAATTTCATTTTTATAATTTCAAATGTATTTAAGATGGAAAATAGAAAAAATGTGATTTTTATGTAACTGTTTCACAATCAGAAATAAATTCAGATCTCTGAGAATCTCTTTTAGTCTTTAGATAAAAAAAGAATCAGTACTTATTTTTCCAGTGATCAAAAACAGATAAGAGAGGGAATGGAAAGATCAAAATGTTACAGATAAAAAGGAAAAAGAAAGAAAAAATACACTAAATTAGCAAGTTTTGCACAGCATTGGCACAGTATTTGCAAGGTATATATGTATATAAGTATTTTGAACAGTATTTGCACAGTAAGTCTGGACAGGCTTGTTTGGGTGTCCTCACTTGTACTTTATAATATTGAATCTTGCAGTGATGTGCTGTAGACCTTTCACTCAGACCTTTCTTCTTCTGCTTAGTGACTTCTACTTTCTGTTTGCTTTGACCTTTGCTTATTGTTTGAATACTGCAATTATTGTAGGAGACCCTAAGCAGTAGAGCCCTAAACAGTGTTGTAGCTATTATAAATATGCATGGTGAGCTGAGGGTAAGAAGTGAAAAGAAACAGATATAAGAGAGTAATTGAAGTGCATCAAATAAATCAAAATTTGAACAGTTCTTTCAATATTCAATGTAAGGTCTGTGTATGATACTCTCCACCGTAAAACTAAACTGCTTTGGTCTTCATCTAAACTATCTTCACTATAAATGAACTTCTGCAGCCTTTGCAGAGGCAAAGAGTTGCACAGGGTCAGCTTCAGTGTTCAGGAATGTTCAGGGATGTCCAAATCCCTTGTTAATATGAGTGCTCAGTTTTGTAAAGACTTTGGTTAGGCCCTTGGAGAGCTGCATGCGTGCTTTATTTCTTCAGTGTGCAGTGAAGAAGAAACCAAACCCATTTCAGAAGTTACTGGAAGGACAATAAGTTTTCTTCCTCTTCAGGTTCCTTGCTCATAGAATTTTTCCAGAGGAGAAGGCAATGTACAAACAAACCCCAAAATACATTGTTGAAAATTTTGCAGATTTGGGATGTATTTGTGCCAACATTGTCTTGCTACATATTTCTTATAGACCAACTATCCCAGATTCCTAGAATACTTGTGTGATGTGGAGATATATGTATATATCTCACTTCGCAGCTTAGAAGGAAAATGGTAATGCAGTGGCATCATATGGTGAGCACTTAGGAACTGACAAGTGCAGTAGCAAAGCAGTGTAGTGTTCTAAGGCAGGTGGTGCTGCCTAGAAAATGAAACAGTCTGTCTGCACAGGAAGCCTCTGTGACCACGTAGGTTCAGATTGATAGCCAGTGTGTTTCTCCCATGCTTGGGAGAAAGCAAGAAATTTGATACACAAGCCTTGGATTTAGAAACACTTGTTTCTGAACTGTTTGGCCTTTATTAGGAATGTAGCTGCCATATTACTGAAGTATCATTGCCTCTCTCTGCAGAATCTCGCAAATAAATGCTTTATATTTTCCTTTGCAAAAAGAAGGTGCTGTTTTGCATGAGTCCTTACACTAACAGTATAAAAAGCTGTTTATTTTGCCAATGTTTCAATATGTACATGAGAGGAACAAAGGGAGCAAGCAATTAACACCATAAATATCAAGTCCTTGTTCTCTAGGAACTCCTTGTATGACCTGGAAAGAGTCATTCAACTTCTCTGTGTCTCGATTGCCCATCTGTAAAATGGCATTAAAATACCTACCTCACAGGGGTGTTGTGAGGCTTTCTTAAATAATGTTTGTAAAGTGCTTTGAGATCCTTGGATGAAAAGTGCAGTAAGAAGTCAAGTTTTTCACTTTTTTTCGTAGTGCAACACCAGAATGCGCTTATATTCAGATGGCTGAAAGTTTTGAAACTATTCCATACATCCTTCATCATAATTTCCCTACTTGCTATATCCTAGGAACTACAAAGAACAAACTTTGCAAACAAAAATACCTAAATAGGCATGCTTTTGATGGGATGATGGATAAAAGAAGGTATCTGGCATTCTTTTTAAACTGTGTCTCATATTTCTTGTCCACACAACCACTAGCTTACTGAAATACAGCACAGGAACTTTCATCAAACTGTTTCTTTCTGAGAAAAATAAATAAATACATAAATAATAAATAAACCAGATACTTCTTTCCCAATTAAAAAACCCTGCAAATTTGGCCCAAAATTACAACAAGTGATAGAATAGGTTTTATTCTTATATGCTTTGCAGTCATTTAACAAAGAGCCATTAAACAACACAGTGTAAAGGTGGGTAGTTCCATTAAAGATTAAATCCTAGGTGACATAGAAATATGCAATGAAATCAATATTGGATTGATGTTGATCAAAGTAAAGGATTATAAGTTCATACAAAGTTGCAAGGATAACATTTTCAGAACTACTTTTAACTAATACACTGAACTAATTTAGTATTTAAACTTTTGCCTTAGTAAATAAGGGACACGGGTGCTTCACAGGTCAAAGCGCTCAACACTCACTAGGCAGTGGTACTGAGCAGGTAAAATAATACATATAAATATGCTACTTTTCCAAATTAGGTGCTGGTCAGAAAGTATAAGAAAAAATAGTCAGCTGTTAAAGAAATGCAAAGTATAAGATGCAAGAAATGGCCAAAAGTTGAATGAGGAGGAATGAAGCTTGATAAAATATTTTGGTTACCTGCCTCTCTCATCCAGGATTCACACTGCACGTTTCTTCACCTCCACCACCCTCTTTTCTTCTTCTTTTTAGGATTGAACGGGCAGGACAGCTGAAAAGGATATAACCAAACAAACAGAATAAAAAATGTTATAGTTACAGCTTTCACCCTGCTTCACCTACTCAAAAGGAATTTACATGTCTTCACTCATACAGTACGTGATTCGTATTTTGACTTTTCACTGTTGTGGAGGCAAAGCATAACAAATTCCTCCCATTGGTGATCACTTACATGACTCTCATTCTTGTAAACACAAGCACTAACCCCATTATTTAGGAAAAAATGAAACCCCAAGGTGACCTCATTCCAAAAGTTTGCCTAGAGTATTCACTGCATACTTGAGTAGTTCTCTGGATGACTCATGATAATAGATGTCTGCCTATCCTGCACATCAATATTTTCCTAAACTCAGATTTCTGCTGACTTCACCAGTGTTTATAGGTGCCTCATCCGAAACTTGAAGGAACTGACTATTTTGGAGATGTAGCTCACTGCTTCTTTAACTGCTTTTATATTCCTTCTTTCTATTTGACTGCCTATCAGATACAGTTACAAGAATTGCCCCATAAAGGCAGCAGTTTCCGATAAGCAAGAATATATTTCTTGGCAACATTTTTTAGACTTAGTATTTGAATTAATGTGAGATTTCTTCACACATTTGACTTTAGAAATTGATCATTAGTGTATTCAAACACATGACAAAGTGATTATCTAGTAACTCCTAGCTATTTACTTGTAGGTAAGACATTCAAGATGGATTTTTTTCAAATAGGAAGCTTAAAAGAGATTCCATATTTTTACATCAAAAAACTGATACTATGATATACTTATTTTTTGAGAAATTGAAACATAAATATGAATTATGATTGAGAATTACAGGCAACTAAAACAAAAATACATTTAATGATAAATAGGTAACCAACCATTGACTTTGAATATCTTGTCACTTAAAAATAACATACATACTTCCCTATTAATTATCCTCCCAGTGTATTAAAGTAGATAATGTATATTACACAATATTTTATCCTTAGAGCATTTTCTTTCCTAGACACCTATCACCTATGAGGTCTGTTGCTTAACTACAGCCTACTATCATCCCAGGATCCCTAACCACTCTGTAGGTGGAACACTATCTTTTAGCTGAACTATCAATTATTGTGCTGTTGAGCTTTGTATTTAAAACTCTGATATGTTGTCTTGCCCATGGACGTTTAAAAAAAAAAAAAAAAGATATTTTTACTACAAATGCTTTCCTGTCATCAAAATGTTAGTGTATGAGCCACCTACTATCTGAAATGTCCCACTTTACCTGCTTTAACCCAAGACATGGAAGTCACAGCTTAGAAAGTGCAATGTGTTTAGGAGTACTGGTGGTGCAGATACATTAGAGCTGAACAGATGACCTCAAATTGATGGGCTAGCTCTTGAGCAGGTGTTAATTGTCCTAGCTCTACCAATTGCCTTCAATTCCCACCACCTGAAAAACTGGCCTAGCATGTCATTCTAGTGACAGTTTTAGGAAGGTTTTAGGAAGGCACTTCTAGTGAGTAATTAATTTCATCCTGAAGAAGATGTCTTAACCAGGTCCGGTGAATTGTACTCTTAAAGCCTCTGGTTCTCTCACTAATCAGAATGGGAACACTGAATAGTTTACTCAGATATAAATGCCTGCTATGCTCACGTCTAAAATTTGGTGAGATGAATCTTACCCTCAGGGCCTCACATGGGCTCCATTTTATTAAGTTATGCCTCTGTTATTCAACAATTGCTAAAGCAAAACTAAGAGAAACATGGTAGCTTGGTACCATTATGTTACACTATACAGGATAATAGTCTAGAGTCCCATGGTGTATATGTAACTTGATGAATTGGACAAGCATATTTACTTACAACTATGTTGTGCATATAATTGCGTCTACTTTCATTTAACAAGTTTTTGAAAATTCTCATTTCTACATAATTTGCCTAGTTAAACTGATAAATTTTAGATTTTACCAATGGTTCAACTAACTGAAATGCCATTTTGATCTTTGCATATAGTTGTTGTTTATCTAGAGCTATTGGTGTATGAATGTTTCAAAAGCAATGATTTCCTGTTCAGTGTGTGTACTTTCTCTTTTGATGAATATAAACTCATCAATAGGAGAATAAATCCAGTAGTACTCACTCCTTTACCATTTGTCATATTTGGAAACACAGGAGTGAGAAAAGTTTGAAACATAGGCAATTATTTCTTATTAGTAATATATTATATATTATAATCCATAGAACTGTAGATAAAGAAGTGAAAAGAGAAGCCTAAGTACTTAATGTTTTAAATATTATGCTTAAAAAGTATAATATTTTAGCAGTAGCATTGTGATTGTCTTTTTCCAATTGATTCTGTGAAATAAATTCACATGAATAGCAAATAAACAAAAATAGTATGGACTATAGAGAATTCATGTAATAAGAGCAGTTTAAACTTAACTGCACGTGGGCCTTAGTTTTATAGAATTGCTGTATGATTAATAATATTTGACATGCAATTTGTTTTCTGTCCATGTGATTGCAACAATAGTTCCAACTGTAGCCACTTTTTTTCTTTTCTTTTCCTTTTTCTTTCTTTCTTTGTTTCTTTCTTTGTTTCTGTTTTTTATGCAGAAGACCATCAAATGAATTGTCACAATACTCGAATAATGCAAGACACAGAAAAAGACGATAACAATAATGATGAGTATGATAATTACGATGAACTGGTGGCCAAGTCATTGTTGAATCTTGGCAAAATTGCAGAGGATGCAGCATACAGAGCCAGGACAGAATCAGAAATGAACAGCAATACATCTAATAGTCTGGAAGATGATAGTGACAAAAATGAAAACATTGGTCGGAAAAGTGAGCTGAGTTTAGATTTAGACAGTGATGTTGTTAGGGAAACAGTGGACTCCCTTAAATTACTAGCACAAGGACATGGTGTAGTGCTTTCAGAAAACATTAATGACAGAAATTATGCAGACAATACTTCACAGCAAGATAATAGGAATATGAACTTTGTAATGCTAGGGAAGCCTGTGAACAATGGACTTACAGAAAAAATGGTGGAGGAGAGTGATGAAGAGGTGTGTCTCAGCAGTTTGGAGTGCTTAAGGAACCAGTGTTTTGATCTGGCTAGGAAACTCAGTGAGACAAACTCACAGGAAAGAAATCAACAGCAAAACATGAACACGCGTCAGCATGTCAGGCAAGAAGATGACTTCCAAGGAAGAACACCAGACCGGAATTACTCTGATATGATGAACCTAATGAGGCTTGAAGAACAATTGAGCCCCAGATCTAGAACTTTTTCTAGCTGTGCAAAGGAGGATGGTTGTCATGAAAGAGACGATGATACCACCTCTATTACTTCAGATAGGTCTGAAGAAGTGTTTGATATGACAAAAGGTAACTTAACCCTGCTTGAGAAAGCAATTGCTTTGGAAACTGAGAGAGCAAAAGCCATGAGAGAAAAAATGGCAGTGGAAGCTGGAAGGAGGGATAATATGAGATCATTTGAGGAACAATCTCCAAGACAACTTTCTGGGGATGACAGGAAGCCTAAACCCAGTGACGGCCATGTCAAAAAGCCATATTATGGTAAAGGTAATATTTCTATATACCGTATGTTATGTCATGAAAAAGTGTGAGCTACCGTGTCAAGTTTTGCATAGAATTCTGAAGCGATTCCACAAAATGGGAACTTTATTTAAATCATAGTAGTGTGGCATGACTGTAAAATAGCATCATGCTGTATTTATAAAATAATTTGTTCTACAGTGTTAGAAATATGTGTAGCGTTTCAGTAAATATCATTTGGCTAAATTAAAAATAACTCCTCAGGGAAACAAAACAAGAGATCATGTTGAAAGAGGCAAAGATTTTTCTCAAGTTTTAAATAGTTTTATAGTAATTTTGATTAAAAAAAAACAATGGAAAGTTATGTTGCAAACTATATCGGATAGAGGGGTTTTATGTAGCAGTTAGTCAATCAGCTATGAAGTGCATATTTTACAGATTGGATTGGGTAGGTGGCATCGTGATTTATAAAATTATCATCAAATGACAGTTATTGATGAAGCCTCTCCCATCTAAAATGTAGAATTGCCTGATAGAAATTGAACAGTATCAGAATGACCGATAACATAAGATAGAGGCAGTGACTGCACATTAATTATCTTAAGATACTAAGGTAATGGAAACCATTTGCTATGCAAGGCATGGTGTGGCCTGGGCTGAGATCAATAGCAATTTCTTTCTTATGTACATTCCACTTCACTGGTTTCATTCCATTGTGGAAACAGTTAAGGTGCTGCCTTCACCATAATTCAATATAAAAGATCCCCCCAAAGCTGAACAGACTAAAGGTTACCTTTAGAAAGCATTTTAATTTGTTGGATTATCCTCGTGAGGGTGTGTGGATATTGCCACACCCCTCTTCAATGTTTCTGCATCTATACATGTAGGGTGTGATGTATAGGATGTTCAATACCTCCTGAGATTTATTGAACACCCTTAATTCCCATTGACTTTAGTGGAAGCTGAGGAGATGGTATTTCTTGGGAGATGCTAAGCAGGGCCTGGATTCTTCTTGTCTTTATTATAACAATATTTGGTTTTATTTCGATATTTGAGATGGTATTTTTCTCCTTTTATTTTTTTCTATTTATAAATCTCTGTTTTGAAAAAGTGATACCCTTGCATCTGGCTATGATGTCCAGGCAGGCAAACAGCGTGGTCATGGTCAAAGAAAGGTTTTGATCTTTTTTTATTCACAAAGCTTAAAGAAAAGTAATGGCCAGTCTGTTAGACAAGCGTGGAGATTTCTGATGTCAGACAGTTTTCTGCAGTGTATTTGTGAGGTATTTTTTTTCTTTTAAACACAGATATATAGTCCAGTGAATGTTACAGTAACTTGGGGAATTTGGTGAAGACAACTTCTGTTAGTGTATTGCTGTATAGCCATGTGGATGTCGTCGTAAATGTTGTTTGTATATGAAACAGTAGATATATTTTCCCTTTGAATATATGGCTCTAACAAAAACACAGAAAATAGGGCAAACCCATATTATTTTTTAAGAGCTTAATAACTCTGGTGCTGTCCAGCATTTCTAGTCTATGTATGCTTAGGAAAACATGCATATAGATCTACAGTCTCCAAAAACTAAGACAATTTTTGACTATAACAAAAATGTAGATTTTGTATTTCAGTAAATTTTCAAGCTTCTTTGAACCACCCTACCTCTTACAAGCTGCAGGCTGAATTGATGATACGTCCAAACCCCAGGCAGGGATCCAAAGGACAGCCCCTAAAAATTATGGTAGTTTCTACAAAGAAACTTTATGGAGTGAATCTTTCTGTGCTTTTCTTTTTTTCCATTAAAGGAGGAAAGAAAAACAGATTCCTTCCTTACTTTTAAAAAAAATATGTAGAAAACACTACTACCATTGTTGAGAGGGGAAGCTTTAAGTGAGGAAATTGACTTTATCATTTATTTTTAACTCCTATAAAATTTTACAAATATTCACACACAAAAAAAAATCCCAGCATTTTATGATATGATGAAGTAGCAACATTTAGGGTGTACAAATATTCAGTGAGCCTACCTTCTGTCTTCTGGAGTTCTGCTCTCAGAGATTGCTGAAATTACTATTAAGGGATTACAAACTATTTTTTTCCATGCCATTTAAAGCCTTCTAAACAGGCCTTCTTCTGAAATTTAAGAATTTT
>JAUBOD010000729.1:2824047-2841138 GCA_032353885.1 Nothura maculosa
TAAGGGATTACAAACTATTTTTTTCCATGCCATTTAAAGCCTTCTAAACAGGCCTTCTTCTGAAATTTAAGAATTTTAAAATTTTTTTAAGTTGAATGATAACATTCGTGCAGGCAATATTCCCATTGTGGCAAGGAATGAGGAAAAGTTACCTAATTAAGCTGCATTACTTTTCCCCATTAACAGTAAAGGTTTTATGAAAGAGTATCCAGTGTTTCCTGTAAAGTTGAAATTTTTAGTTGGATGTCTTCCATTAAAAGCAATGGGAAATTGTGGAAGTATAATTTTGTGCAAGTTTTGAAAACATTAAGATTAGTGTACAGCATCTTTTCTGACTCGAGACCATAAAGGCTCTTAAGGTGTTGATATGCTCTAATTTTATAGTATAGAATTTTAAAATTTTATATTATATAATTTTATAATTCTATAATGTATTCAGATACAGAAGGGGATTTGCGTGATGCTGTAGGATGTAAGTGACATAAGTGTCTGGATCCTCAGCTCCTCTAAATTAAAATACCTCCATTGATCCTAGTGAAGTTATGACAAAAAAATAGTAGCTAAAGTTTCTGTCATTTAAAGTTTCTAAGAAGCCATTATGGTCTGTTACTCATCTACATTTTTTAAAGTCTTTGAATATTATTATATTTACATAATCTATATTTCATATACATTATTTTGTTCACTTCTCCAGTACTTTTATACATCCCAAAGTACTTGATATTAAGAGTTGTTTAGAGTTGTGTATGTATGTAGCTGTGGGCTTGGTGTTCTAGTGGTCTCAGCACAGGCCTCTCTGGTAGGAATTCTAATCCCTCCTCTGACATTTACTCCTTCTGTGGCCTTGGGTTTAACTTTTTAAGCTCTTTATTTCAATTTCCTGAGATAAAAGATTACAATATTTTCAGGGATGTTCTGATAACTGTATAACACTTTGAAGATGAATTTGTATATATATTTTTTGTTAATAAGTATGACACAAAGAAGCGTATTTTATAAACATGCAGGCTAAGTAAAATGAAACTTTCACATTCACAGGCTCCATTTTAAAAAAGCCAAGTTTTAAATACGGCATTAAAAATTAAGAAAGGAAATAAGACATGGAGATCTAAAGAATTTCTCTAAAATCAAGGTTTTTAGAAAAGACTTGGAATGTAAGAGTATGTAAGAACTATCAGAGGGAAGCGAAGAAAAAAATAAGTCTACAATTAAATGTTTCCTTGTGTTTCCACATGCTTAAAAATGGCTTGTATATGAAGTTCTACAAGTATTGAATTTTCTGCTGATTGTACTGAGTGTTGCATTTGTTGATGCTGGGATGGAATTTAATGTAAAGCATAAAGGAAAACAAATAGAAAAGTCTTATTTTCTAAAGAAGAAAGCATAAATCCTGAAGCAAAGCAGCAATGAAATGACAAAAGCAACATAAAATGCTTAAATGAGAATAGCTTGGATTTGGTACTGAAAGGTGGATGAACTAATAAAAAAGAAAAGAAAAAATAGAAAGGGGATGTTGGTTGATTTTGAACTAAAATGTTACCAATTAGAATATCCTGAATTTTATTATTTTAATGCCAGTGTAAAAATTGCTAATAGTTTCCAAAATCTGACAACTGTGGTTAACGTGATGTGATTTAACGTGTATCATGTGCTGCGCTGGAAGTCTAGGGGTGTTATTTTACAAATGTTCTGTTAAAGGAAACAAGCCAATGAATTATATTAGGAAGTTCTAGTTCAGGATTAATTTCACTATCAGAATTTCTTGGCAGAAAACTTTAATTTGTTGAAAAAAATAATGTCCATTTAGACTTTTTGTTGATTTGTACACAGCTTTAATATTCTAAAAGTTTATTAATTATATAAGCATGTGAATTTTCAAGTGTTGTATATGTATGTCTGTAATGGCCTCAAATTTACACAGCAAGTGATACTTTTAGTAATTCTGATTGCAATGTTTATCCCACCATAATTTTTGAAACGAGCATATATTATTTCTACAACTTCATGAGGAATTTAAAGAAAACAGAGTCATCTGCTAAGAAAGCCTTGGAAAAGGGATTTATTCATGCTGACTTGTTAAATCATTATACTAAAGAGCTGGTTTTGCTACTCTTAGGACATTGAACTTCTGTGACAGCACATTTGCAGACTTTAATACATCAGGCAAATAAGAATGAAAAGAAGGGAAACTCCAGCTAAACATTTTCCAGATGACCTTACACACTTCAGCTGGTGCTTACCAGCAGAAAATTGATTGACAGTGGTTTGGCTTTGCTATAAAAAGGTCATTTTCCAATCACTATGAATGGCTATTACTGTGATCATAGGAGCCTACAGTCTGAAAAGATGATAACAGGATAAAAATGGCAAAACTATGTTAAGAAGTAGAAGGTTTTTTCTTCTAGTTTTCATAAGAACTTTTACCAAAAGTAATTGAAATCATTAAATGAACCTTCTTACAGAAATGTGGAAAGCATCATTCACTTGACACATTTGTTGTAAATTATAGATCCCTCAAGAACAGAAAAGAAAGAGAGCAAATGTCCTACCCCTGGGTGTGATGGAACGGGCCATGTAACGGGGCTTTACCCCCATCACCGCAGTTTGTCAGGATGCCCACACAAAGATAGGGTCCCTCCAGAAAGTAAGTCCACATTGTTTCATGGAAACCGGGGATAAAACTACAAAGATTTTTTCTAGCATGCTTTTTAAATCTTTTATTTAGAAAAGTTAATTTCATTTTTCCATATGGTATGTCTCAGTCAACTGTTGTGTGTTATAGTTTTTCCTTATTCCATCATTTCCATTCTCTACTAACTTCTACACTAAAAAGAACAACTTTTAAAGCTGTATTCTTTGATTTTTAAGGGTATTAGAATATTTTAAGGAGTATTCAGTCAACAAAGAAAAAGATTTCCAGAAAATGTGCACTGCTTTTACTTCTGCATGCTGATGTCATGTCAGCTGTCCCTATTGTTTTGTACAAGAATAATTGTCCTCGAAAAATTTGAAAAACTTGAAAATCCCTTTTCTGTTTTTTTTTTCTTTCTTTCTTGAAGATAACTTATACTAACCTAATTTCTGTTATTAAAAAATAACAATTTGGCTGTTTACTTAGCTGAGCAACATATTAAGCAATATTCCCCAAAATTTCCCACATGGGTAGAATTTTCTTTGGTGTCAGTGGATTCCCTGCAAGAGAAATTCACCTGAAAGCAGGAAGCTCCATTTCTGGAAGTCACTTCCTTGGCTGGTAGAAATTGGCATGGTCCTCCGGAAGCTAATTGCTCTGTGCTGATTTACACCAGGTAAGCATCTAGCTAAGATCCAATTCTCCTTCACGCTGTTTAAAAAAAAAATGGAATTATTCCATTGAAGTTTGGGCCTAAATCTACCCTGTCCTTCACTGACCCAATCTCAATGAATTTACAGCAGCGTAAAGGAAAAGTTAAAGACAGTCAAAGCTGAAATGATCCTCAGTTTCCAAAGAGAAGTAAGTTCTGAAGAATAAGAAAGCAGAAGTCAATTAGTACAACAAGAATGGCAGATGTAAAAAGTGTCATTGTAGAGTGGCTTCTTCCAGAAGTAAAGTAACAAGGAAATACTTGAGGAAACTTTACTATATCTTGGTCTATCTCTGAATACAGGAAAAAAAATAGATTTGTTTCTCTGCTTTGCAAGACCCAGTAATTTTCCAAAGCACAAATATTTATTCAGTTACTCAAAGTTCTTTAATTTTTATAAATGACAAATAAGAAGCTCTTTTGAAGACTTTGTAAATCAAAGAAGAATATAGCTTTAAACTGTTTGCATGCTCTTATACCTACTAAAATAAAGAAGGTGAGCTCATCTTTTTATTTCTTTCCTGTGATGTTGGCCTTGTGAAGCATGTTTCAAGAATAGCTTTGAATAGTAGGAATTTCAGAGTAAAGCTTTTGCATCTATACACGTTTTAGTACACTGATGATGTAATGATGATAGTTATCTCCTAAGGAGTATCTGCAGTTAAATTCTCAAGTCTTTGCACAGCTTTTATTCAGTTCTTTACTCAATTGAGGAATTCACTGATTTTGTTACAGTTTCCTTGAGTAAGAACTAAATACAGGCTTCCAGATTAGTTCTTGTATGAGAAAACCAGAACTTTGCAGGGCTGGATGGCCTCTTTCTTACGTAATGGACTGCCATGCAGCTCTGAGATATGGATTCAGATATGACTAATGTCATACAAAAGAAATTACTTTAGTCTAATTTCTGTTTCGTGTTACCAAAAAGCTCTCAACAATTTGGCCTCCAATAGCATGGGCTTTATCATTCAGAAAAGAACTGCTTTGAGTGGCTTTGGGAGGACATTTTCCATCCAGCTTGCAGTGGATGCTGATGCAAATCAGTTTACTTGCTTAAGCTTGTAGCACTTTTCTTTCTTCCGTAGTTTTTTTTTTCCCACCATCTCTCAACTTTTTAAGTGCTTATTTTTAGTTTTTACTCTTAAAAAAAAATAGATGACATTTTTCACATTTGTAGAGAATAGAGATAAGGAAAGGACCAATTTTGCTCATCATATAGATATGAATGGTATATCTATACAGATATGGGCAGAACTGGACGCTAGCTCAATTGAGCTGGCTTATAGTTAGTGTTAAATTCTGATAAGATATATGCTGAGGTGTATTTAAAATAATTCAGTGTTCTACCAGTATAACTTGGGAGTGCATTTTTATCTTTCAAGTTTGATACTGAGTATGTAACACTATATATTATGAATGTATACCTCTTCTGAAGAATTTTCCTAGTCCATAATTTTGTACTGGACTCACGATTGAGCTGATCTCTGCCCAGAGCTTTTGTGTGAAGAAGATGTTGGAAGTCTTCTGCCTCAAACTGTTGCACCAGAGACATATTAGCTTTAGGTTATAACCTAAATACCCTCATTCGTACCTGTTACCCTGTGTTAGTAATCAGAGAGTTGCAATACTTTCTTCCCTCATCAGGCTTTTTTGGCTATCTGTGTCACGTGTATTTTGAGGAATGCTGGTTGTTAATGAATCGTGCTTTGTTTTGAAATGGTTTCATATATACTGGGACTTGATTTTTTTTTCTTGTTTTCATACTCTGCTGTTTTCTCTTACTCTCCTTGTCAAGTTCTTGCCATGCATGAAAATGTTCTTAAGTGTCCTACACCAGGCTGCACAGGCCGGGGCCACGTAAATAGCAACAGGAATTCCCACCGAAGGTAAGGATACCATCACTGGACTCCAGGCTAGAGGGAACAGTGCGTCCAAACTGCAGCCCTGCTAGCGGTCCTTTGGTAGGGGGGAGTGTGAGTGAGTGTTTGCTTGGTCTGTTTTCACAATTGGCAGATGGTGCTTTGTGTGCTGTGTTCACTTCAAAGAGAAACATGTCGTTGTGTGTTTTGTGAGGAAGACAAACGCCCATTTGCTTCACTATGGATGAACTGATGCACAGAAGGCATTTTGAGCATCCTGTTAGCTTTTTGGGTGGATTTTCCCTTTTGTTTTGTTTTTGGTGTTTAACCAAACTCCTTATGAATATGTCACAGAAAATAGGAAGAGTCTGCCAACGTCATCAAGACCAGGGATAGTCCTTGTTCTGACACTTCACCCTCTTCACAGATTATTTCACAGTGCATGAAAAATTCCACTCTATTCATAGAAGTAATTTTGTAGAGATAAGAAACAGCATTTTAAGTACACAGATATTACAGGAGTTAACTTTTCTGCTGCCCAAAGCCTCAACTCAAAAGTCCTTATTCAGATAAAATGAAGGGAAATTATAAAAATGTCTTATTAAATTAAAAAATGGGACAACAGATATCTCACATGTTCTAGTCAAACAAGATAAATTTAAGGAGAACTGCAGCTTTTTCATAGGTTCCTAGGTGATTTCTATAGATTTTTACAGAAGGGATGTCACTGTCTGTTAGATTCAGACAGACAAATAACAGAATCATTTAAATATTAAGTTTTACTCTGTTATGATTTTCCCATAGAAGAACAGTGTCTTGTCTTACTGCTTTAAAAAATGCTAGGAAACCTGGATAGAGGACAAAAGTAACTGTGCAAGGTTCGTATTATCAATCTCCTTTTTTACGTTAATCGTAGCGTGAAGCTTAAGAGACCGTGCAGGTACTGGATAGGCAGCCTTACCAAGCTCTGGGTTACTACATGTTAGCTGCATGTCTGCCAGCACATTCTTGCGAGCATCAATCCATTAAAATAAGCCCTGGTCCCCTCTCTCTTCTCTGCACTGATGCTGCCAGTAGATGCAGCAAAAAACTCTGAGGAGGCTCCATAGGAATTACTGCAGGATTAGGGCAGCGGGACGTCACTGGGCACCCAGGGAGGGACGTCTGCAGTCAGTGCTTACCTCTTTCTGCAGCTTTTGGGGCATTTTGCTCTGCTTCACTTTTTTTGTTCTTCCTTTTTTTTTTTTCCTATAGAGAGGGTAACATCTGGGAATGCACTGATTTGCCGTTCACTTTAATTTCCTTTCCTGTGGAGAGCACAGAGAGCTGCGGTCACATAAGCACGCAATAGGCTATGACAGGGAAAGGCCCCCCTCCATTGCCAGATCACACATTTTTAGAGCTTCACTAAGAGCACCATCTGCTGGCATTATTATATTTATTTTCCACTGTTCTAAATCTTTTCCAGAACAATCAGACTTTTTATTGTCACTTCAATAATAGTTCAGCATTTGCAAATTTAACTGAATTGCAATTCAAGTTCAGCAGTTCTTTCACCATCTACTCTTAGAGCTTACTTTGGTGGTTGAAACTCAAGAACGAACACTGAGTATAACATATTTGAGATGTAGATTTAGAGACCCAAGGCCAAATTTTGCACTCGTTTATAATGCCTTATAAGGATGGAATGAATTAATACAGCTGAGTGAAGTATAAAGCAGCGCAAGATTTGGCCTATATGGTGTTATCATTGAATCATCTTTCACAGCCATTTCAGTGGCAACATTTGTGGATGTGTAGAAGGTCTCATGTCTGCTCACAGAGCTGTATAGTAGATTCCAATTTAAATCCTCCTTTCCTTCTGATATGTTCACTGGCTGACATCCATGAATAATGTATGCATGTACGGTCAGAGATCTACTGTGCAACTTTGAAAGCAGAATAAAGGAAGTCTATTCTAGAGAAAATATATATGACCAAAAAGTTTTGGAAACTCTTCCTTCAGATTCTTCCTGATGCTGGCTAAGGAGGAGAAGGAGTAATTGGATCAGTGCTATAATGTGAAACTGCACAGGACAAGACAATTAAATTTCCTTTCTGTAATTGCAGCCTCTCTGGATGTCCTATTGCTGCAGCAGAGAAACTGGCTAAAGCTCAAGAGAAGCATCAGAACTGTGATGTGTCAAAATCAAACCAGGCATCAGATCGGGTTTTAAGGTATTAGAAATCACTATAATACTTATTATTATGCAGAATTCGTCAAACATTCACCTAATCTGAGAATTTATATTTATATACATTGTATATCTCCTTTAAAGAACAGTTAGAATTAGGGCTTCTGGATCCAATTCTCTCAGTACTTATTTCCCACTCAATTTACCTGGGGGAGGGTTGGTAATTATTTTGGCAAATACATGTAAAGCTGAAAAGCTCATTTTTGTCTTAGGCATTGTTTGGTGTAAAGATGACTGCTGGAGTGCAAAGTCTAAGAACAATGTGAAAAAAAGTTGGTATCTTTTGGGAATAAACTAATATTTACCGGTAAGTCTTGGTTTTTTCAGCAGGCTTTTACTAGTAAATATCAGTTTAAATTAAACCAGAAGCCCTATTTGCTTTACCAAACTGACAATACACTTTTGGCAGGTCACTTCAAAAAATGCCAGATATATCTTAGATACCAAAATAAGATCAGGATTAGTTCTTTATTTCTGTTCCTCCATTCACTGCCAGGCAGGATTGAAAGAGAAAATGTTTCTTTCTTATCTGTTTATTTATTTTCATATGGAAGGATCTGGAACCAGTTTGGCATAAATATCCCCTTTTTCTCCATACGTCTAGTATTTACACAAGGCTGAATCCACTTTTGCACTATTGTCCCCACATTTGAGACCTGCAGGTGGAAAAAAATATATATTTCTAGGGAGCTGGAGAGTGAAGGATACCTGTAAAGGAACTAGACTTCTGCATAAATGTACCAGCCTTATGCTGATGATGCCCCAAGAGCTGCAGAATTTCTCCATGGATGCTTTGGTATCTGTGGACTTGGAAGGGTATATCCCTCCCTGCTGCTTCAGAATTTGGAGGAACTTCCACAGTTTAAATTTCGAGAATTTCCTACGTATCTCATAGACCTCTTAGTATTTGATTATCCTCTACATTTAAAATCTGATAGGTTGATTTAAAATGAAGGTTTTCTGTTATGTTACCAACATCATTCTTTGAATATTCTCTTAAAACTTCATCTAATCTTGATGGTCTTTTCAAAAACAGTTTTTTATACAACTAAGAAAACTGAATTATTTTTCACATCTGCAGATTTTTTTTTTGTGATGTCTGATGACTTTCTTTTCTTTCCTACATTGTTTTTGATGGTCTTCATCTTAACTGCCCATAATTCAAATGGTTCTGTCTTTCATAGAGCATCCCAGAGAGTTTTCTTAGAGTTGGATGCCTTAAAATTGCTTAACAAAAAAACACCCATTGAGGGGATAACATAGTTTCTCACTGATGGAAAAAAAAGCGAATAAAAAAATGTAGGGGCGTTTATCTATACTCCCCAGAAAGATATCAGTGAAGTCAGATGCCACACAGAGAAGGCTACTGCTCGAAATCAGTGTCTTATTTGCAGGCAATCTCCCTATATAATTGCACTGGAACTTCTGTCAGTGAGTTTGCCTTGTGTTTGAGATTTGATAGGCAACCCAAATAATGCTGTCATCCTAGACCCTGCTTCCCTTCTGCTTTTAAGTCATGGAAGTATTTAAGATGAGAAGCTTCACAGATTTTTAATAAAATTTGCATGCAGACAACTGATTTGGTGACATAGGTGTTCAAACTGTAATCTTGAATATTTGTCTTCATCCAGTTTCCATCCCACTTGCATTTAAATTTCTTTACTTAAAAAGACATCAAATTCATGGTACTTCTCTTCCACAAAAATTTTGAATTTTCATTGAATGTGCAGGATCTGAATTTTTTTTTTAAACTAAATATAAATTATCTTGAGATTGGATCAAAATGTTATTCTTATCAGCTCGTTGTATAAATTAGCCCACTGTACTTTGTGAGGAAGAAGTCTCTAAAGGAACTAGTATATATATATATATCAAACAGAATAGTATGACTAATGTGATTTCTTAGGTAATCTTTATATAAATACCCCACCTAAATTCTATGAAAATGAATTAATTCATAAATACATAATATTCAAAACTATTTCTTACTATTTATCACCTTGCATTTTGTCAGTCAGCATGATGATTCTTCAGTCTTGACTGAATTTATGTTCCTAGGAAGTTCCTTCCATTTTCTCTGCTTATAAATGCAGTACGAAAGGAAGAAAAAGAGGAAGAAAGAAAGAAAAAGAAAGAAAAGAAGGACTTGATTCTATAATTTTTGATTGCAGTAGAAGCAGCTCAGATGTGCTATTCATCATCTTTACCTGCTGCAAAATGCAGTAGGTGGACATGCAGCACTATGTTGCATTTAGTTCCTATGACCCATTCCTATAACACTTTCTTATATCTGACCTTCATTTATTTTCTTCATAAAGATGACTTCTGTTTCCATATGCAGAAGAGACCAGGACAGTGGAGGAATTCCCTGCAGCTTTCTTTCTCTGAAACTTCACAAGTTTCTTTAATGGACTGAGATTAATGAAAGCTTTTTCTGATTCTCATCACGATCCTAAAGAGAAGTTTAGTTGATAAAATTGTTTTTCCATATTCATTTACAAGCCCTTCCTTGTTGTGTGCAGCTGTATCAATAATCACAGCTCCTGCCAGCACCTTGCATTTAAGGGTCAGCAGGACCTGCTCCAAAGCAGATCAAAGTCGACCGAGGTTGTATGAAAGTCTCCCATATATTTCTCAAGATGAACATGGATTTTTATATTAAAGGATGAAACAAGTCTATTTCCTTTAGAAATCATACAGGAAAATGGCATGCAACTCCATTGAAACAAATTTAGGGAAAACACTATTACTTAAGTGAAGCTTTCATTGCCTTTACTTTATGGCATTTAAAGGAACTTGTCCGAGCTCTTTCT
The DNA here is from genome assembly GCA_032353885.1 of Nothura maculosa. NCBI lineage: Eukaryota > Metazoa > Chordata > Aves > Tinamiformes > Tinamidae > Nothura > Nothura maculosa. Next base: position 2,834,298 of record JAUBOD010000729.1, read on the forward strand.
GTCAGTCAGATTGCCCCTCTGTAATTCACCTCCCAAAAGGGAAAATGTTTGCTATGTGAGGCAATTATGTAGGGGAAGACAAGCCCTGAAGTATTTTAAAACAGAATTTTAAAATACTTTTAGCTGCAGGGCACATTTAGCAGTATTAGATTTCTTTTTTTCTAGGCTTTGTTCAATAAAATATATATTGTTTGTCTGCTGAAAATAACCAAACCAAGCAAATGCAATAATATATTGCTGTCTCTTGAGTACAAGAAATAACTAAAATTTTCTAATCTGAGCTATAAATTATGCACAGACACAGTAAACTGAACTGCATCTAACAAACTTTACATATCTTTAATTTCTAGGCCCATGTGCTTTGTTAAGCAATTGGAGATCCCTCAGTATGGCTACAGAAACAATGTCCCCACCACCACACCCCGCTCCAACTTGGCCAAGGAACTAGAGAAATACTCTAAGACTACGTTTGAATATAACAGTTATGACAACCATGCCTATGGCAAGAGAGCCATAGCTCCCAAGGTGCAATCCAGGGATATATCCCCCAAAGGATATGATGGTAGGAGGTGCACACTCTTATACATCAGAGACAAGTTTGCAGTTAATCATGTTGTTGTATATGTAAACATCATACAAATAAGACATGTTTTCATGTTCATGTAGTATTATGAAGAATGCTGTCATGTGTAAGTTATATTTAAAGACCTTCTTTAAAAGCATTGTTTTATATGGTTGCTTGCTTCAGGATTATTGCTCTGCAAAAGAACATCTCCAGCTATTAAGCTCCTGGGATATATTGAAACACCAATAAAAGCTAAATAACAGAGCTAGTCCTTGTGGTGCAGGAGCAATATATGATATTGCCATCTGGGAGACCTGTCCTTATGGGTCAAGTTAGGATTCTGGTTTCTGTGCAATAGTTCAGGAAACTCATACAAATTACAGACTGGCTCTGTGGGGATACCGATGTAGAAAAGTGGATCTCATTGCACTTCAGATATCACTGCTATTTACTAATGAGGCATTTCTGCACATTTTGTCCTCATGAATACATGTGTTGAATTCTCAGGAAAACCTCATATAAATAATGTGTTCAAGATTTGACAGAAAAAACAATGGATCTTATCTGTTGGGCAAGAGGATTTGTGTTAGGGAAAGAAATGCATTACAAGATAAAGCATGAGGATTTGGATTCAACCCTTCAAGAGTATTGAAAATATACAAATTGTATGTGTACATATAGACACATATATGCATATATGCAAACATGTATATGTATATGTGTATATATAAACATGACTATGTATATGTGTATATATTTTATAAATCTGTACATTTATATTTTTCTCTTTTTTTTCAGAATGTAAAGTGGGGGGGAGAGAGGAGGGATATCAATTAAAATATTTGATATTATTTACTGACTACTCTAGAAATTTTTAGATAGATTCAGATTGTTGCATAGGACAAGAGAAATAAATATTTCTGTTGCCTGACATTCAAAAGTAGGTAAGTGGAGACAGGGAAAATTGTTTCAGCTTCTACCTTCATATTTCTGATATTTTGCTTTCTGATATAATCAATGGGCATGTTCTTCCACCATTGCAGAACACATAGGGTCATAAAAGCTAGTTACTATATACACTTTTTTGAGTAAAAGTGCCTCTCTTCTTTAAGTCTTCCTTCTCTCATATTCATGTCTTGTTTGCATTTGTCAAATCAGGGTTTGAATGTTTTTGAAATAATGCACTAATTGCATGTAACTTATTGTAGTTGGTAAGCTGATAAATTTATATTCACATAAGGTGAATGAGATGTTTACTGTGGTGTATATGGTATATGCTGTGTCTGCTTTAGCAGAGGATGAAGAGTATTTCTAAGGAACCCGTGGATGTGTATATTTGGGGTTGAAGTTTCTGATATTTAAGAAAGTGGTATTTGTTTATCTCTTTTAAGATGTTATCTCAGCAAAGGATTGCAAATAACACTTTTTAATTTTTCGAAATCACCAGAATTTGAAACCACATGTAATGTTAAACAGAAATTTAAACATGGCCTTAAATGAGGAAGGATTATGTTAATTTAGCTAATTGTCTTTATATAATCACTTTCTTTGAACTGGAAGCCTTGATTTGAAATAATATTGATAATATTTGAAATAATATAAATTTTTGCACTGTATAGGAGCCAGAGAAAGAGGTTCTGGATGCATGAGACTCATTGAATATTGTCTTCTGACTCCGCAGTCAAATAGAATATTGCCTTTTCTGAGAAGGCTTGTAGCTTATATAGCCATTATGTGTGGTTCTTGTGTACCAAGAGCAGCTCATGCCCATTAGCGATGTAGCAGGTTGTTCAACAAATGAAGGCTAATTTCCTATGGATCTGTTCCATTCCGCTGGCTCTGCAGGAGGCAGCGCAGGCTGTGGCTGATTCCAAGTGGTGTGTGCTGTGCTGCTTGGCCAGACAGGCCTTCTGGCTGGCCAGCAAGCAGGACCAAACATTGCAAAGGCACTGTGCAGTTCCCTGGCAATGAGGAACATTGCTGGAGATTTTCTTTGTACCCAACCAGTAATTTTCAAGAGAGTTTAGGATCTCCATATCTCTGATAACTGACCTGTCATGCATATCTTAAATAGGTGAAAGAGTTTTGAAGTTCTTCAAGAGAATCAACGAAGATTGCATAGCAATTAAGGGAAATCCTGGACAGGTTGAAATCAGCTTTGGCACTGACTTAGAATGGGTCAAGGATTTTGGTAGCAGTTGTTGTAATATAAAGGAGACTTCAGGAGGAGAGTTTAATACGAGTCACATTTCCTCAATGAACTGAGCGGTATTTCTAAGTAATTTCAGTTTTGTTCCTAAAGTGAATTATTAATTATTGCTAGTAAAGCTGTCATGGAGGTACACTTCTCAGGTATGCCAGTGAATGCATTTATGTAAGATCAGATTAAGTTCTAAGATGTCATCCTGCACAAAACTGAAAGGCAGCCAGGGAATTTGAAAGAAAACAGCAGTTTACTTTTTCAAACATGTAAATTGATAACAGATTTACATATTCTCTAGGGATAAGGAAAATAATTTGGTGTTTGAATCTTTCATTAGTTATAAGATAATGCTGTATTTCTGTCATCACAGAAAGGTACAGTTATGAGTGACGTGAGCATAAATACCTCATTTGGATTTTTTTTTTCCAGTAAGCTGAAAAAAAAAGCAAACAGGAACAGGAATAGGATATGGTCATAGTTCTTCAGGAATCAGTCCTGGTTGTGTTTGTGGGCCTGTTTTTTCCTTTGAGATCAGTTTCATAGTGGGTCACATCTTGGCCTCGTTTACTGCAGCAGAGAGAAAAAAGACAGAATGAGCAGGCAAAGGTGACAGCAACCTTTACAGTTGCTCAGATGATGGTGGGGAGCTCCTCTCATCCCGCTGTCCTTCAAAAACCTGCTTCTCTCACTCAAAAGTTTGAGAAGATGGCCGGGTGGGTTACATTATCAACATCTACATGTGAGTTATTAAGTCATCTCTTTCATAAGGAGAAAGATACTTCTTTGATGGAATTCATCTCCTCCTAAAGAAGATATTTAAAGTTGATCAGATGGTCATTCCATCAAATTTCCTACTTTTCTTTCCTGATTGTAGAGGAAACCTGTAATGACTAGGTCAAATATCCAAAGTCAGGTGAGATGACTCTCTTATTGTATAAACCAGAAATTGTGCTGGAGCTTTAATTAATTTTCATAACAAAATCACCGTCTAGGCAATGATGGGGATTAGGGTGCCTAGTTAGAATTTACTTCTTTTTCAGTTGTCTTAGTTTGATCCTTTAAGTTGATGGAGTCCTTGTCATTCCTCTGCTACTAATTAGGAGTCTGTAGACTGAGACATTCTTTGAAATCAATCACTAGGCATGTCTGATGGAAGGCCAGGAGGCAAGATCAGATCTTGGATATGGATATATCAGGTACACTTGGATATGGAGCTAGTGAGATGTGTGTCCAGTAGTTTCTGGGAAGGTTGTTCTCCACATTTGATTTGGGTGCTGAATCAGAAAGTGTAGGTGGACCTCAGAGCTTCCAAAAACTTGGTGTCACAAAGGTGGGCAGCATAGCAGAATTCCGATGTTTTACTTGAGATAATGCAGCCTTCCTTTTGTTATACATGGACTTGATTTAATTCATTGTAAATTGGTGATCTATGTTTCTCCTGAAAAGCTAATGTGAAATTAGTAGTCTAGCTTATGCCATTCATTTTAAAATGTCCTATTACGGTCAAGTTAAAATGACTATGGCCATTCCTCTCTGAATAAGATTTGCTTAAATCATTGTTTTAACTAAAATCTAGTAAATACATAGATGATGTGTAGTACTTCTTTTCACCTTCAAAGTGTTTTGCAAGTGAATCACAACACAACTGCATTTTAGAAGCATCTTTCTGTTTATAGGGAAAATTAATTCTAAACATATTGTAGCTTGACCAAGGCCACAGAGGAGCCTGTATCAGAGCCTGCTTGAGCTTTTGACAGTTATTCCTAAGCTTGCTGTCTCTCTCACTTTCTGTAACACACATACTCATATACATGATTTCCCATGTAGTATGTCTTTAATATTTATTTGTGACTGCTATAATATGTCTAATTTTTTTGCAAGTGACATAAGCCTTATTCGTTTGCTTGAATTTTAAAAGATACAGGAAGATTTTGCGAGACAAATTCAGTGGTACAGGGTTGAAGTTATCAATACTTGCTGTGTTAACACAGTAGAAACTGAAATACTCAGTTTCCATTCTGAACTATAGGAAAATTCTTACGTGGATAAATGGCCACCACTGACCACTCTATTAATAATGAAACTCTTGAGAAATAGTTTACAGGTTTATTGTCGGGGAATGCCCTGCAAGTGTAGTGCTACTATATGTATAGAGCAACTCAGTGTGATCAATGTTTAGCGTTCACTTAAAATAAGCACACTCTGTGCGTTATCTGGCTTTCCTGAGAAAACTCAATCTGTTATGAATTAAGTAAATACGATTTTATTTACAGTAAAAAGTAAAAATAATATATTTTTTTTTAAAGGAAGGAAAAGGATGGCAAAAGCCAAAAGCAGTACAAGAGAATTTTACTTTTAGATTTTGCCTTTGAATCCTGTCTGCCTACCAAAGCAGACTCCAGTTTGCCAATGGGCTGTGCTCATGGGAGCAGATTCTTATATCTGTGTCTGCTCAAACAAATGCACCAAAAGAGGATGGTGTTTAAGCAGAACCCATCAAGGAAGAGCTCTAACTGGGGTGCCTTTTTTGTATAGCTCTCTAATCAGCATGCTGCTTGGTTATTGTTATACTTTGCTATATGGTGTGATTTCTGCAGGATACATTTCCATCTTAAGGTGAAACAGTCATCAAAACATGAATGTATGTATCCCCTGACCTAAACTTTCATGAAAAAACAAAATAGAAAAAAAATTAGATTTAGAATATCAGCTGACATGTTCTTGCATTTTGTTCTTTCTTGCATTTTAATTACTTTGAAAATCTGAGAGTTTATTTGAGAACAGGTTTGGAGACTTAAATGGGCTAACAATTTTTTTATATTATTGTAATACTTTTAGCTACAAGGAACATCTCTTAAGAAGCAGTAAAATTGGAGTGCTGTATTTCAGTAAGGTGGACATGGGCTTTGTCAGTGCATTCGTTCTTTTGTGACCAACACTGGTTTCTCAGTCAGAATACAGATAAATGCCCCTATGTCAGTATGAGAAGACATGAGCATATTTGCCCCTGTGGTTTTAATGAAGAATTGTAGGCAGGTGTGCAGGGTAGGGAATTTGAAGATGAGAATGTTTCACTTACTAGTTTCCATTTATAAAGCCACCACTCTCGCCTCGGTGAGACCCATGATAAAACCCACATGTGACTGCCACCTTTCTTCTTCCATGATTTGCTCTTCTTCCTCTCCTTTCTGATGGCCAGGGTCATAGTATTTGTCCATGATGTAGAAAGAAGAAGCATTTTAGAAGGTCTGAAGTGCTTGAGGACACATGGCCAGCGTTGTGGCTCGGAGACCAAGCCCATTTTCCTCGCAAAGAGCTTGATCTTCGCTAGCTCCAGGGAGGCCAGGCCTTAGAATGAACAGTTTGCTCCTGTAAATCGGGTAGGGTCCCATTTTGTTATGCTACCCCTCATTAATAAAAATGAGCGACTCCAGCAGTTCCTACCTCCTCTCTGACTATGTATGTGGGGTAAAAGCAGTGTTCCTCCGTGTTTTTGCTATTTTTAATTCCAGCCTGTTTGTCAGTACGATTCATGCTCACATTGCACAGATTTTTCCAGGAGGTTCTTTCATACAAATGCACGTATTTAGCATTTAAAGATCATAGGCAGAAATCAAGAAATACAGCCATCATTTTTATTGCATTTTTTTGTTGTTGTTGTTGTATCGGTTACTGTTGCTCATTAGAAATTTCACCTCCGGCAATTTGTTTTTCTCTTCGCTTGTGCAGAATGCTAGTGCTTTTGAGTCATCCTTGTCATGTTTCTTCCCACAGCCAAGCGTTACTGTAAGAATTCCAGCCCAACCAGCAGCACAACAAGCAGTTATGCCCCTAGCAGCAGCAGCAATATGAGTTGTGGTGGAGGCAGCAGTGCCAGCAGTACCTGCAGCAAGAGCAGCTTTGACTATACCCATGACATGGAGGCAGCGCACATGGCTGCTACTGCTATTCTGAACCTCTCCACTCGCTGCAGGGAGATGCCTCAGAACCTCTCCACTAAGCCTCAGGATCTCTGTGCAAGGGTAAAAAAATGAGTGATTATGTTTGTTGATGAAGATTCCTCTTTGATGTGC
>JAUBOD010000729.1:2841238-2868534 GCA_032353885.1 Nothura maculosa
TGTGCCCCTGATAGATAGAAGAATTGTACATCTTGCTTAATCGTTTTTACTTATTTATTTATTTATTTTCCTTCCCCCTCTCCTCCCTCCCTCCACCCCAAAATGAACAAAAAACAGTCGCTCTGCTAAGGAAGCAAAAATAAAAAGCTAAAGAATGCAAATTGCTTGCACTTAGCTTGCGTGTATAGACTGATGATCCTGATAACATGTGCTCCCTCTTTTTTCTTTTAATTTGTCTCCAAGTAGTGAGATCTGTGATTATAAAAGATGTTTGGGCTGCTGGTATTAATTGCACTTCAGATTTTCTTTGCTAAGCACTGTCTGCTGCATATACTTTATCAAAGGGTTAAGATTTAATGATGTAATTTCATTTGTAAGTCACATAGGGGACCTAAGGTTGTAAGATTTAGTATGGAGAAATCTCTGCTACTTGTATGTTATAATTCCTTGCCTGTCTGTGATATCACGGCACTAAAGTCGCTGCATAATGCATTCGAAGCAAGCCATAAATCCTCAGCACAAGTGACTTCCAAGTTGATTAACAGCAGTGCAGCGTCACTGCTCTTTGCATGCTCACCAAATTACTCACAGTATATTATGAAATGGCCATACTGATAGAAAAGAAAAAAAAGAGTGGTTTTGATGCTCAGCTTTATGTTTTAAGAGGAAAAAAGCATTATTAACATTAATTAAAAATTAAAGCTTTGCCAGATTTTTCTGATTATAAATACTCCATTTGGAGTCTGCTGGCGATGCCGCTAGAGGGCTGAGCAGGCAGATGCAGCACAGAGGGAAGGTTTTTGCTGTGCATTGGAGCTGGCAGACATGTTCTGCTCTGCACACACACACAAAGCTTTTCCTCCTGCCCTTGCAGGAGGCGCCGTGGCCTTACATAATGAACCAGAGCCACAGCCAGGGCAATTAGCAATGATCATAACTAAATCCACAGTGATTGGCAACGTTGTTTTCAATGCTGTGTTTTGTAGTACTTCATTTTATGCTATAGGAGAGGGGAATCTTTTTCAGGCATGTGAATGAACGCAGCTGTACTGTGTAGCACCAGGATGAAAAACGTTGGAATAAGATGCTGTGAATGTTAATAGTCAAAAGCAGAGGGGACCTCTTTCCTAATGTTTCACCCTATAATGGTACCAAAGAAATGAATCTGAGAGAAGAAATAAGGGTTTTCACAATTCAATTAGCAAGATGGCAGCAATTAGATACATGCTATGACAAAAGGCAATAATTCAGGGAGCACCATCAGCACTCACACTGTTTTTCTGCAGCTCTGTTGCTCCTCAAAAGGAGAGAGAGACGCCGGACATAGGAGGAGACAGTGGAATTTGTACTCGTTTTGAAATTAAGTTCCCTATGAAATGTTTCATTTTGGAAAGGATGAGGGATATTTTGTGGTGTTTTTCTTCTGTGTTCCCTGTGTTTTTTTAAAAAAATCTTTTGTTTCAGACATCTCCCTTCCCCCACACCTAATAAAATAGATAACCCCTGACTCTTTCTATAGAAGAAGCCAGAGCCCATATTCACTTAATCTGTTTTTTTATGCAGTACCTCAGTCACTACAGAAATCATCACAGCTATTCTTTTACCTGCATTTATTAGTTATAAGGACAGACATGCACAGTGTTAATGAATATACTTCTACAGTAAATAAACTGTGGAATTTTAACATGTCTCCTCTTCTTATAGTATTGGCAAATGGTGTCATGGGCTTGGTGTGGGACCCCACCTACGCATTTAACTCACTGGCACTATCTAGCCAAGCATTACCTGTTAATATTACATAAACAAAAAGGAAAGGTTATTTCCTATTAGCTGTTTTTATTGCTGTAGTCACCCAGACAGATGCCAGGATGGGGAAACTAGGAGAATTATGCAGATGTTAACTGAGAGATACTCAGCTGCCACAGAGTAGAGCAGGAATATAAACATAACAACAGGAAAATACCTTTAGAGATTTCTCATTTTCATTCTGAATTTGGCACCTGTGCTCTGGGTAGCAGGAGGCATAATGAAGATTCTCTACTAGTCCCCCAAACGTTAGTTTAGCATTTCAGGAAGATATGAAGAAATCTACTTTAACAGCATTAATGTTGTATAACAGAAGCATGTTATGTGTGGGAGGGGGCTCAATGCTTACAATCTATACGGGAATGGAAAAGCATTTTATTCTGCTAAGCAATTAGATTAAAAAAGACAGAGAGATAACAGCTTGATAGATAATTAACATTATTCTTCTTATTTTTACAGAATCCTGATATGGAAGTCGACGAAAATGGGACCTTGGACCTTAGCATGAACAAGCAGAGGCAGCGAGATGGTTGCTGTACCATTTTGACACCCCTGGAGCCAATGTCACCTCAGCGGCAAGCTGTGATGAATAACCGGTGTTACCAACTGAACGAGGGGGACTGCTGGGACTTGCCAGTGGACTACACCAAAATGAAGCCCACGAGGATAGATGAAGACGATTCCAAAGAGATTAATGTATGTCTTTTTCATCTCTTGGTTCTCATTGCAGTCTGGTTTTTGTAATTCATTACATTTCTGAAATGAATTTGGAGGAAAAGAGGAAACAAAACAAATAGCTGATGAAAAAAATACTGACTTTCTATTATGAGGACTCTCTGCTGGTTAGTCTTTAGAAATATATTATATTGGCACACATCTGATCTGTGACTAAGTTCCATAAGACAACATTTGAACCATGCATGTGAATCATGTTTTCTAACAGCATAATCTTGTTAACAAATATTTTCTTCAGTAAAGATGCTTCACTATTTCTACATTATATTATGCTCTATAAGTAAATTGACATAACTAACTATGCTGGGGAAATCTCTCAAGGCAAGATATTCTCCTGAATTTGAAAAGCATAGATGAGGAGCAGAATATATAGAAGAGTTTATATTTATAAATCAATTAAAACAAAACAGCAGAGTATAATACAAGTTTTTAACTATTTCAGCTAACATGATTCTGAATGGTTTATATACTCCTGATACGAAGGGGCCTGTATTAATGAGATACTTTGATTCAAGAATACAATGAAGGGAGAGAGTAGACTTAGTGTTACTTTAAAATTCATAGTTTTAAGACAAGAGCAAAACTCTTTAAACAGGAAAGGCAAATACCTAAAATATATTAGGGAACTTATATTAGGGAGCTTGTTTTACATTTCAAATTGAGTGTAAAGAGCCAAAAAAGTAAAAAGGTTTGTTGTCAAGTTTTAATGCCATTGCTTTTGTTCATCGGGTTTCAGCTCTTGTTCACTTTATGATTTAAAAAGCTGAGACTTTTATCAATTGCTCTCTGTTTTATTTTCTTAATTTATATGATAAAATTAGAATAATCATTTGTGTGTAGCAATCACTTTTGCTTATTTTAATTAAAACTATTTTTGGTAAGTTTGAAGCATGTAATAAAGTGGCATTTTCATTAGATATACAGAATACATTCTTGCTCTGGTGGCAGTTATGGTTTCCTGAAGTTAGGAAATCTGCCATTTCTAGGGAAAAGAGAGGCAATTTATAAATAGAGTATAGCATATTCAAGGGAGCATATTGAGCAGAGCGCTGCAGTTCTAGTGTGCTGTGGATAGCACCATCTGCAGGAATCTTGACATTAATGCATTCAGACACTGCCGTTGAATGGGATGCTGCTGAATTTCTGAATGCCTCAGTAAAATTACTTAATAATTAGAATATTTTAACAGTTAAAAGTTATATAATTATTATAAAATTGTATTCAGGCAGAGAGATCTATTGGGGCTTGTCACAGATTATGTTGCTCTTTGTAGATGTTAAGATGATTCCTATTTCATCTTTCACATGATCTAAGTCATTAAAATAGCATTTAGATAGTCTTTTGATGAATAAGGCACCATGTTTAGTTTTCTTTTTCGGGTATCTCTGTTTTGTAGTGACTTTAGAAAATATATTTATTCTTTTAAAACAAAATAACATAACAACAATAGAAAATAGATTTTGCCTTTGTTTTTTTCCTAAATGACCAAAATTTGAATTTGCATGTATGATTTAAAGATTTAATGGTGATAATGTAGAATAATTTCATTATTTTTCCTTGACAGAAAGGATAAAACACATAGCCTCTGATGACTCTGCTTTACAGTATTTTATGTAGATTGTAACCTCTTCTACCTGAGACTAACGCTTTATATTTGCCTGTAGCCAGAAGATTTGGATCCTTTCCAAGAGGCCCTTGAAGAAAGAAGGTATCCTGGTGAAGTTACAATCCCAAGTCCTAAACCCAAATACCCTCAATGCAAAGAGAGCAAAAAGGATTTAATAACGTAAGCATAATGTGAGGTGAAATTATTTTTCTCCTTTTAACCTTTACTCTCTGTCTTTTTTTAAACCAAACGAATACATATACGCCTTGCAGTATGAGCATGCAACATTTGCAGCATATAAATGTTTCAAACTGCCAGTTAAGTAAAGTGATAAGCTAATGTGTACTTGCTTGTTCTTAATGATGCTATATTGTATTGAGACGCCATTTTCATTTAATCCTGTTCATTTTGCAGCTTTTCAATTAGGATGCTTAAAACCCCTTGCAGTCATTGCAGCTAAACTGGAAACAATGAAACATTTAAAAGCTTTTTTTAAACATACTTACTATTTTGGCTGTTTTTGTTTTTGTTTGGTGGCAGATGTCCAACACCAGGGTGTGATGGGAGTGGTCATGTGACTGGTAATTACGCCTCACATAGAAGGTGTGACTTCATTTTTTTCATGGTGGATTCTGTCTTTTCAATTTATTGTTTTCAGCTTACCTCAACAATGCTGTCAAAGTAAAACGTTGAACTCTGTGTTAACCCTTTGAGTAATACATGTTGATCTTAAAAGCATGCTAATTTGTGTGTTGTATAAACGTCTTTTATTTTTAAATAGATTACTAAAATTTCCAAAGTATGCTTAAGCATTTAAGTAGTTAACCCAGGAATCACAAATATATTTTGTTGCATTTTAATACTTAGAAAAACAAAAAAGTATATTTACAGTATGTAATTTCTGAAGTAATGTTGCTATCTAAATATATTCAGAGGGTTAACTGTATTACGAAATTCAATATTACAGCACTTGCCCCATCGCTTTTCTGCATTACAATCTTTTACTTTTTAATTTTTATGTTGTGTTTGTTTGGGAGAGTTTGCTTAATAAGAAGATTAACTTACTTGTATATCCTGCCATGTCTTACAGTTTATCTGGCTGTCCCTTGGCTGACAAAAGCATCCGAAGTATGCTGGCCACAAGCTCACAAGAACTCAAGTAAGATATAAAGAACAAATATTCTCTTTATGCATATTTATTTGACTGCAGCCTGTGTATAGTTATATATTCTGAAGTATATATATATATGCTATCTGGAAAGCTGCTATATAACTGCCAAAAGGGCTGATCCATGCTTGGAATGTATACTGGGTCTACAACGAATTCTATACAGACTGGACCTATAGATAAGTTTGTTGCTGCAGGATTTTCTTTTGTGTATTCCTTGTGTGATAGGAATGGAAAAAAATCAGAACTTTGGGAATTTCATCTAAGTGTTTGAATTCATGCATAATTTTTCCCCAAAATGCTTGAGTTTGCTAGTCAAAAAAAAAAAAAGATCCCATGAGATTAAATTGACAAAACACATCTAGCAAAGTGATTGAGCAACTCAGATGTAGAGTGGAGGGAAGAGGAAACTTTGCTTATCCCTAATGCATGTATAATTTTCCCCAGATTTATAACACTTTTATTAGCTTAATGCGTTTTCTCATTTGACTATATTTTTTAGTGTTTACTTAGTTATTCCCCTACTTAACATGCTTTATCTACAATTACCTTTCAGTACTTTGGAGTGACAATTTTGAGCAATGAAAGAAAATTGTAAGAATAGTTTTAATCTGTCTTCCTGCAACATATGCTTCACTGAAATTCTAGATATGGAAGAACTATAATACTTGTTAGTGCTATGAGATAGTGGTATTCCTGAGTTTGTAGAATTAATCCTTGTTTAACAGGTTTAGAGGTTATCAGGGGGTTACCTCTGTTTAGAGCTAAAAAGGAAAATTTGGGTGGGGAAAATAGCCATGGATAGTTTATACTGTCCTGCTTAGCAGTATTCTGTCACTACCATACAATGAAGGTAAAACTGAGCATTTCTTGAGTTCAATACACACATTAATGAAAGAACAGACCCTAAAGCATGAGAAAGATAAGAGAAAAAGCCTAAGAAAGCTGCTGACGTTAGATTGCTCTCCAGTCTTCGCTAGTCTACTCATAGCTATAACCAGTGGGTAAGAAGCTCTCACTATTTTCCCACCCAATAAACAAATAAATGTACAAACTATCAGTTCAGGTCAAGCTGGTATCTGCCACTAGCAGATGATGTGATGTGCAATGGGAATGGATGTCAATTGCTCAGGAAACAAATATATATATAAAGAGAGTAAGACATGTGCAAAGGAGCCCAGAGAAATGCGTAACTGGTTTTTGGGTGTTCCATTTGCAGAATGGAACTGTGTTTTGAGTTGTGATGGTTTCAAGTAGCAGATGTTAGAGGAATTATGATTACATAAACTGAGCACAGCTAAGGCTCTGAGCAGCATAAATAATGCTTTAAGTACATCCTTTGCTGCTCTAACCCTTTATAGAAGTTTTTACATCTTGAAAGCATTCCTGAATTAGCCCACTCCTCTGCCTCTCTCAAGGATCTCCCCTCAAGCATACCTGGTTTGAACTAGAGTCAAAAAAGATCACTTGATCTTGAGATCCCACTCCGTTCTCTTGTCCTTCTCTCTACTTATTTCAAATTTTGCCTAAGCAAAGCGAACAAAATTAAGTTATATTTAAAATTATATTAGCACCTGCATATGCTTATTAAGTACATAAAAAATATGTTAAATGAATTTAAAAGTGGGAAAACTTGGCCAAGAAGGCCAATAGAATCCTGGCCTGCATCAGGAGGAGTGTCGCTAGCAGGTCAAGGGAGGGGATCCTTCCCCTCTCCTCAGCTCTGATGAGGCCGCACCTGGAGTATTGGGTGCAGTTCTGGGCTCTCCAGTATAAGAAGGACGTGGAGCTTCTAGAGAGCATCCAGCGGAGAGCGACAAAGACAATTAAGGGACTGGAGCATCTATCTTATGAGGAAAGACAAAGCAAGCTGGGCCTGTTTAGCCTATAGAAGAGAAGACTGAGGGGAGATCTGATCAATCTAGTCTACGTCTAAGTACCTGACGGGAGAATAGAATGAGGATGAGATCTTCCAAACCCACCTGGATGCCACTCTGTGTCCCATGCTCTGGATGTCCCTGCTGGAGCAGGGAGGTTGGACATGATCTCTAGAGGTCCTTCCCAACCATAACCATTCTGTAGGTTTCTGTGAAATACCAAAAAATTAAACAAATTTAAGTAGTTTACTTTTGCTTCTTTAGCACCTGATGAGCCTTCATTTCCTGATCATATATTTTCCTATAGTATAAGAAAGTAATTTGTTGCACTTGGTAGAAGAGAATAATTCCAAACACATCTAATGAGTAATTTCTGTTTTCTTCAACTGGCCATGTGTGGCCCTTTATTCTGTGCACTTTTCTCAAACTGCACTCTCAGAATGTATCTACTAATTTATTCACATATTTTTCACCAGTATTGAAATTGAGTGTCTCCTAATGAATTTATCTCAACTATAAAAGAATCAATTTATTTTCACTTGCAGTTACCTCTTGAAGTGAGCTGGGATTGATATTATCCTCAATTTAAGGACAGAAAACCATAGCAAATAGTTTGATTGCTCAGTTTGAGAGTTCTAGGGCTCAATTTGTCTGTGTTCTTGGCATTATAAAAAACCACGTATACTCAAAGCCAAACACCCATTAAATTCTCTCTGAGCTGTGAGAATTTGGCGGTTCTACACAATGAGCTGTTGACCATTTGTGAAAAGGGATGAGCTCTATAGAAAAAGCAGAATAGAATCCAGTGTTCCAGAACAGCAATGGGAGTCTCATTTCTCCTCCCCAACGCTCTGTATTAATTCCCAACTTTCACTTGTTTCTTTCACTCTGTCCTGTCTCCCCTACCCTTTTTTCCTACATTGCTCTCTATCTCAAGCTCCTTGTCAGATCAGTCCATCTCTCACCTTCATCACATTTTTTTTGTTCTCTCCATCTTAGCCATCATACTGAAGTTTGTACAGAAAGAGAAAGAAAAAACATCTTCTCATTTATCACATGTATTTCAAGGCAGATAAGTAGGAGTCCTGTGGATGACAGCCTTCTCTATACAGTTCTCATTTATGTTCTTGTTCTCTGCACAAGATAGGAGAAAGATGCGATCATGTAAATGATAATGCATATGCACAAAGCAGCTAAACCAAAGCTGCATAAGCAACTTTGATTATGGAATTTTTAAACTATGAAGTGCTTCATTTACATCAGTTCTTTTCTTCTTGTGTGAGGTTTTACAGTATAATTTCCTTGCTTTTAAAAAGATCAAACTGAAAAGAAGGCGAAAGACCGTGGTGTGGGATCCTTTTGGCGTTTTTTTCAGGCAACCAGCACCACAGAATGTTGTGATATCCATTACTTAGGTCACCTGAACTATTGTAGTAGCAAACAGCAACAACAGGTACAACATTCTACATGGGCTGGTACCAGAAGAAGATGAGGAATTTTGCTAGTGTAGTTTATATCTATGTGCTTACAGCAGAGGTATAAGCATCCTTGGATCCCTGACTTCTGTTTCAGACTTGAGAGATGTAAATACATGCTTCATGCATATCCCAAGCCAAGATCCTGTTTGTCCTGTCCCTTCTGATCTGTGCCATTCTTATCTCTTCTTCATCTTTTATTCATTGTTTCAGTCTTCACATAGTTCTTTGCAGCTGCCCACAAAGACTTCAGCCTCTATAAAATTTCTGGCAAATGTTTTTCTAATGCATAAGGTACAGAGAACAACTGACAGTGCAAGATGCCTCTTTTCAGTGGTTGCCAGCGATAGGGCTGGAGGAAACGGACACAAATTGAAGCACCAAAAGTTTCACAGGAACTTAAGAGAACATTTCTTGACAGTGAGAGT
Organism: Nothura maculosa; assembly: GCA_032353885.1. Classification (NCBI taxonomy): domain Eukaryota; kingdom Metazoa; phylum Chordata; class Aves; order Tinamiformes; family Tinamidae; genus Nothura; species Nothura maculosa. The sequence continues at coordinate 2,850,334 of JAUBOD010000729.1, forward strand.
GACAGAGCCCTGGAACAGGCTGCCCAGAGGGGTTGTGGAGTCTCTTTCTTTGGAGGTCTTCACAACCCACTTGGATGCAGCCTTGTGCCGCAAGCTCTAGGTGACCCTGCATGAGCAGGGGGATTGGTCTAGATGACCTCTGCAGGCCCCTTCCAACCTCAAGAATTCTATGATTCTATGGGATTATGATTACAAGGATTATGTTTCTGAACTCTATAGTTTGGCAAGATTTCTTGATATTACAGCTTTGCAATGCATAGCTCATGTGGCAAATATTGATTATGTGATATAAAGGCTTTATTGTTTATAAATATATCGATATGTGATATCACTTTATAATCAATAAAGCCTTTATAGCACATCTATCACATTCTACTTTCCCATAATCTGCATATTTGTATTGTACAGAACAAATCAAGTATAATGTAACTTCCTAACTAGAATTTTGCTAACACACCAATTATTTTTTTAAGCCCTAAAAAAAACCCCAAAAAAACAGATATCAAAGATTTCAAATGATGTTGATGGTCTACTGGTAGTCAAAAAAGAATATGATAATCTGAAAAGTTTAGAGAAAGTTTTACGTAGCTTTGCAATACTTTTTTAAAATGATGCATTTTGGTAAATGTGTTTCTGTAAACACATTGTCCATATTCCCTAGATTAAACATATATTTCCAAGACTTTAAGATGCTCCAGAGGAGACGCACTATTCCTTGCCATCCATACCTCTCTTCTGTAAGGCTTCTTGCTCAGAGTTGCTGGGCAGATTGTGTAATTCTCAACTTTTATCCAAAGCACAAATGAAAACATGAGAGACTCCGTGTATAGATTTTAGGCAGGACAAAGCAGTTATACAGCCTGATCAGTGATGTCCAAATAATAAGATCATTTCAAAACTGATTCCTAGTTTCTGATGCTGGCACAAAGGAGGTCAACAGTGTTAAGAGTTTCTGAAGAAATTATTATTTGGCAAGAAACCAAGTCTTTCCAGTATTAGGATTTGGTTTACAGTGTTTTTGAAAGGCAACTAGCTTTTTTAAAGGCCTAGGAATGCTAGATTGATGAGAATTATGAGAAAGCAATTAATACTCCATCCAGAGATAGTTACTGATATTAAAATATTTGGCAGTTAAATGCAGTTTATTTGGTGAAACACTGTAAAATATCCGCATTTTGAATTAGTTTAAATCTAATTTTTAAGTAAAATTGATTATTGTTTTAAAGTAATTATTTTTATCCTCAGTGAATCAGTTCTAGCCAAAGTGCTGCGTGCTGACTGATAACTTTCTACTCAGTGTATTGCCACCTGGGTAAGAGTTCAAACAAATAATCAACTTAATTCTGATATTGCTCTGAAGTGAAAGTTATACCTTTTTGAAGACCATAGGTTCTCTTACTAAGTGTAAGTTTGCCTTACTGTGAAACTTTTTCCTTTGGATCAGTTTTCTTGAGGAAATTACATTATGGTTTATATTAAAGAGTTTGAGCCTCATAACGATTGGCAGTTCAACAAAGTGTCTACAAATCTGGATGCTTATCTGATACTGTTGTACTATGGCAGGCCTGCCATCCCAAACCACCTATATCTCTAAGCAGATCTTGCATGCCATTATTTTTCTGGTGAACATCTCTTGTCATGGTCCTGTGGTGTTTTCAGGGAAGAGGAGAGTTTCATATTTCTCTGTGCAGTGAAACCTGAGAGTTTTATTTTCCCTGTCAACTTGCTAAGTGAAAGTGAGAACTTCCGTCTATTTATTTTTCCACAATAAAGGAAGATTTGGAACTTCTGTGCCTCCTCTTCTTTCCAAATCACTCTTTATCCTAAATTCCATATTCTTGTGGTCCTCTTCTACTCTTTCTCTTATCTTCCCTTTATCCTTGTCTGCCCATTCTCAGATGTGTTGCCCTAGATTCTCTTCTACTGGGTCCAGATGGAAAGGTGAACTTCCTCTCAGCAGTGAATTAATCACAATTCTATTAGAAATTAGAATGGCTCCATGCGGTATAATTTTCAGGATAAAAAGGATATTCCTAGCTTACACTTCTAGTGAAACTCCTCTGTAGATATTTCATGCTTATTTTTTACTGGTGTTTCAAGTGATTTTACTGCAATGTGCATAAGAAGAAGTAAAAGAATGGAAAGAAAAGGTATCTTCCCAGAAATGGGGAAGTTTGTATTCACTGTGTTGGATATAAAAAGTAATGGAATTAAGTAATATTTTATTCCTGGATTTAGTCATCTGACACAAAATTATATTTTCTCCAAATGCAGAATTGAAATTCAGAGACAAAACTAATAGGACATGTTAGTAAAACACTACAGAAAGACATGCTCTTTAAATGTATAACCATATTATTAGTGTATTTTGAACAGCACCTACCCTCAGTAAACCCTAGTACTTCTCGAAATGCACAGTAGCTTTTTGTGCTCAGAACAGTTACTTCTGCAAAGATCTGTGTAGCTCCTGAAGTCTTTTTTCCACCTCCGTCCTGTGTTTGCCACTTGAGATATTTCTAAAGTTCACTGCCTGTGTGTATGTGTATTACTCCATCTTCACAGGAGTGCTCTGACTGGTATTATGGCCATCTCCTTCTTTTCACTTCCCTTCTCTTTCCTTGCCTTGCCCTCCCCTTTCTTGTCTTCCCAATTTTTTGCTTGTTAGATTACTTCTGTCCTGCTGTAAGGACTCAGTAAGACTGACATTTGAGAGGCTATGAACAATTAGTAGTTTTCACCCACTTTTCTCTTAGAAATTAACTCTTTGTTGCAAGAGGACTAACCATTTCCATTCATATTATTGTGCCTTTTTTCCTTCTCTAGCTGCCTTTTTTTTTTTTTTTTGTACTTGTGAAACTTAATTGAAGTTGGCATTAGTTTTACTTGAATACTAAAATTGTTGGTCCTAGTAAGTAATTCTGGGATATAATAAAATACTTCTTTGATGCTAAATATGTATCCTTTGAATCTACAAAGACATTTTTAAGTTCCTTGATGCTTTATCTAACTTTTATATGGAAAATGTGTTTGTAAGGATCAGGCATGGTGTATTTGGAAAAATGTTTAAAAATGACTAGAATGAGTCATTTGTGAATGATAGCATTTTATTAACCCAGCTGCAATATTATGGTAGAACAAACTGCAGTTTATGGTGTTTTATTAAATTGCAAACTAGCGTTCAAGTCTAATTTAAATTAAAAAAAAAGAACAACAACAACAACAAGTAAAATAGATCCCCAGTAACAGTTAACCTGTAAGGAATAATCTTTCCCATTTTGTTCAACTAGATCCTTGGGCCAAGTGAAATTAGGAATCTCATGTGGTTTCAGTGGGTTTTTTTTGCATTTTGTTTCCTGTATTTATTGCAGATTTCCACTTGGATACCTTATCTTTGATGGCAGCATGCATGCCTGGCCAGAACAGAACACCTTGGGCTCTGTTCCTGCACTTCTCAATACTCAAATGGGCACTGTAGGTTATACCTAGCATTTCCAACCTCATGTTGTGTGGTGTTATGATAATGTCCTTTGTATAGAAACCCATCATCTGCAGCAACCTCATCTCTGTAGTCGCAATAATTTTCACACATGGAAGTGGCTGGGCTTTTTCTGTTAGAATAACTCATTCAGACTGGTAAGGTTGAGTCATTCCATTTTTTCTCACTTAAGTTTGTTAAATTTTGTCTCCAAAATAGATAATACTTGAGTTCTGTTTATATAAGACCCTTCATTATTGTTTTCATTACTGAAAGTCAGTCTTAAAAGCATGTACTCTTTAAAAGGTGCTTAAAAACCATCTACATATCAGTACCTTTGATGCTGTGAAATGTTCCATGTAAGCACAAGAGCCTGTTTGCATGAAGCACCTTCCAGAATCAGGGCCTTATAAGTTATCGATACCTTGAAAATTTCTGAAATACAGGCTTCAATTTGCACAGTGGCATCTAAAATACTCAAATAGTTTATGACCTTTTTTTTCCTTTATAAACTTAATTATTAAAAAAAAAGATATTTACTAGCTGAAATTTTTCTGATGCTAGAATTTTAATCAATATTTGGACGTACATGCCACTTAGTTATCACCTCAAATAGTCTCAGTTTAGATGAATGTTCATTGAATTAGATAATTTTTTTGTTCAAAGTAGCCTATGTGACTTAAAAAACAAAACTTTGTTTTCAGAAGGAATGTAAGCACTTGGGAGTCCACATCCCTGTAACTTCTATGTGCCTAACTTTGAAAGTGGAATTTAGTGTCTGCAATAACTTAGGCAATCTTGTAGATATTACACTTAGTTCCTAGACATTTTACTAATCACTGAATATTTCAATGTGGATGAGTATTTGACAATTTATTTCAGTTTTAAAAAAATTTCATCTAGTCATTCCAGTGCCATTTTGTGCCATCTCTAATCAACTATGCTGAGAGGAGCACTTAACTGTGATTAATTATCAATGAATTTGTTTAGTTATGTTAACATGCCCAGTGAATCTCTCTAAGGCCTTCTTGTCTTGGAGTCTTTCCATTTGTACAGTTGCCTCTGCCTTCATCGGGTTTGGTCACACTTCTTTGTCATTGAATGTGTCCTACATAATTGATCTCATTCAGCCTGGCATTTGCTCATACACGATTCAAGGGTCTTTTCTTTAGCACAATCTGGTTATTGTGCAAAATTCCATTGTGATGTTGATCATTTTTGCTTCAAATCAACAGTTCATAACTCATTCCATCCAGATCCGCAAAGATCTGCAACATGATGCTGTGGTATATCCCAAGTGCTGAGGCAATCCCCATGGGAAGTTGCATAGACTGTACAGTTGCTAAAAGGGAAATTAAAAGTGCAGTGTTTTGCACTCTCTGTGTTTGGTCAGACTTGCCAAAATCTTTACTATATCACTCCAAATTAAAGTAAATTTGTACCATGAAGTTCTAAATAAGATTGTCTGGATCCTCAGTTGGTGTAAATTAGCATAGGTCCATTGCCTTCAGTGGAGTTATGCTAAGCTACAATAGTGATGATCTGGGCAGATACCCTCAGCTGCTCTCTTGGGTTAGCATTCATGTTTGATTGCTGTATTTAAACCTTTTCAAGATATAAAAATTCTTGCGTTTGGTTTCTTAGAATGGCCAACTGCTAACTTGATTACTTGGTGTCTGTATCTGCACAGTAACATCTAATTTTGCCATGCATTTAAGTTCACTCCTTTATTTTATACCTTAATGCTATTGGAACTTTATGTGACGCACATGTTTTTCAGCTCTGTAGTATCTTTATCAATGTTTTATATTCCTAAAGTATACCATATCCCTCATGAACACTTCATCATAATCCTCTTTTACAATATTTTTGTGTTCCCAGTAAATGGAATTTACATTTGCTCATCTGCATGTGAAAACTGCTCTTCTACCCTAACACACACAGAACTTCCACTGCTTCAAAGTCTGCTGAATGGTTTCTCTCCTCCTACAGATAACGACAGTGTGCTCTTTCAGCACTGGCTCATTCGGTATACACTGTGTGAAACAACTTTACAATTTGAGGGGTATTTTAACATTGGCTATCGTTAATTATTTTTATATGCTTGACTGTGCTTACACTGCATTCAGCTCCAGCAGTATCTGTTTTCTGTAATAAAAAAGAGGTAGTGAAGCACTGCAGAATAAGCACATTACTATTATTATTTATTTTTTGGACTGTGGTAAACAGGAAAAAAAACAGAGCCTTGAAAATTCTTAAGTATATATAAATTACATTTAAGTTGCATTTCCAGAACTGTACTACATATACTACATACATAGTTTTATTAAAAGGCTCAACTGTAAAGTAGTCAAATGAAGTGATATTTCAATTGTCATCTTTAGGTTTCAGAGCTAAGACCATGCTGAGACAATTTTCTGGCTGCAGATCAATGCAGGCATCACTGTCAAAACATATGATCTGCTTAATAAAGCTACAAATACAGTTATTAAAAAGAGACTAAACACTGGGACACTTTGATTCAGTATTAAGTAGGAAAGGAATCAGATCATACAGATCATGAGATTTATAAGAAAATCAGGCTATAATCTTTCTTCTTTTACAGATAGAGAACTATTTTTTAAAAAATAAGATGAATATATGAAAATCACAAGTTACTTTCTAAACTATGAGCTTATAGATTTATTTATTTTTCCTCATCTATGAACTGTTGATAGCTAAAAGAACTAAAACTTTGCAGGGTTAAATGCGAGCTAATGAATACTGAATCCAGAGTTTAATAGGTGAACAACAACTAACTTTTCAACTACATGATCCAGAACTATTATGAAGATGTGGGCATATAATAAGTATAAAAAATAAGAACTTTCTCATTTATTTGCTGCACAAAAATATTTATTTTATTTTAAATGTTTGGCATAGTCATTCAAAAGGACTGAATTCAGTATCTACTGTTAACTACTGAGCATTTTGCACATAAGTGTTGATTTATAAACTGTAAGCATTTGATACACTGAACACTATGGGAATACATTTCTGGGTTTTTTTATTTCCCTTGAAAAAGAAGTATAAAAAAAAGACCAAAAAGGAGAATTATAAAAAATTATATTAAACAAAATGAATAATAAAAAACTATGATAGATTATAGGTTTCTCCTCAAGGCTTCTCCAGGAACCAATGTAGGTGGTGATTTGTTTTCCTCTGATGCACTAATGAAGGAACATCTGTCAGGAAAGCGTAAGTATTCCATAAGTATAGGTATATTGAAGGAGAGACAGCAGTCTTGGTTTTGAGTAGTACTTCTGTGGCTTAAGTGTGAAAGATCTGAAAGAACAGAAATACTAAGTTGTTTTACTTTTTTTTTTTTTAAGACACTTAAAATCTAATCCTCCTAACTCTCATTCACATAAAAAGGTGATCTGAAATCTTTTCTGAGCCCCAATAAAAAGCTTTTCTAGTTTGGAAATGGGATGGAAACCTTCCTGTTTTCTTTTAATTGGCTTTGAATTTGGGGACATATTATGTAGCTTCAAGAGCTCGCCTTGATCTGTTTTCTCATGGAATGGGAATGATATAACGCCAAATTCCATTCATATACACAAAAGCAGAATTTTCACTCTGTATACTTTCTAAGGTAGTTCCAGGTGACAACTTTTGTCTAGCAAAAGAGACTGTCATGGACAGAGTCCTTTCGAACCATTGCTTCTTTCAGGAAGAAAAAAATATATGTATTTTTAATGTGTTCACTAGTAAAATATTGTTAAGGAAGTTCTTTAAAAAGGCTGTAGTTTGACTTCTATTTAGTACAATAAGCACCTACAAATTAAAAATGAATATTATTTAATGCATGTAAGAGATAATTGGGTACCACTTTATATGCAGAATATGTATCCAGAGAGCATATTTTAGCCATAGTTAGCCTGATTTTAATTCTGTTTTTACAAATTTTATTTCTGCTAAAACTAAAGAAATTGCTCCTGGTTTACAATGATGAGCAACCCTTACACGTGGTCTGCATGTCTAATCACATAGTTTACAAGTAAATTCATCGGGATCACACATATTCAACTTTTTCAGAAAATCTTTTGAATTTTATTATACCATAGACCAAAAATATACATACAGATCTCTATATAATCAGTAATGATCTCAAAAGTAATTTTTTCCATCTTAAAATCTGTTGTTTTATGATAATAGAAATATCTTTAAGATTTTTTATTTTTGTTTGTTCACATCACTGAAAATACCTACCATTTAGAATTACTGTGAATGTACTTGTTAAGATACTTAGCCCATGTTTGCTTTTTGGAGGGGTTGTTTTATGTTTTCCTCCCTGAGACCAGAAACCTTCTTATATTTCCTTTGGCATAAGGATGGAAATACGGCACTGCCAATGGATTAAATTCGGTACAAGAGATACAGTCCAAATCAATGAATGCTGGGAAGAGGTAGCCTATAGAAGGCATTTCTATTAGATGGAGTTTTCTGACTACCTTTTTTCCACAGTTTTTCATTTGCCTTTCCTGATGTGCTGCCTTTCTCTAGAAATTAGTGGATTTCTTATGGCTACAGAGGTGTGACGATGAGCATTCTGCCTGCCCCTAATTCATGGCAGGAGGCAAATAAGGTGCCATTTCTCTTTCATGTAGTGCACAGCTAAGGCTCACACCTCCAAGTAAGCAAAGTAAAGTGTTTCAGCTGTGTTCCTGCTCAATGTATAATCTCTCCGAATACTTGCCATGGCAGTGCTTTACTAGTGGGGATGTTTGTGGGGTAGTTATTTATAAAAAAGTCATTGTAGGAGTTTGAATATGAGTTGTAAATATTCATCCTGAAAATACTATGTTACAGTTCCTCCTGACAATCTGGAGAGAGAAAAGCACTAGCCAATGTTTACAAAGATTGGTATTAAAACTAACCAAGTGAATTATAAATCTAAAGGAAAGAGCAGTAAGCAGATACTTAGGGATGTTTGACTATAAGCAAAAAGAAAAAAAAAAAGTGATTTGGGAAAGAGGTATATTAAAAAAAAAGGAGAAAAAACCTTTCTTGTAAACAATATATAAGCAAAGTTGTGAGCCTGGCACTCACAGTTGCTTTTCTAATTCTGCTGTGCGTGAGAGCTCTGAGCCCAAATGTATAATGGAGTCTGAGCACTTTGTGCCTGCATTCCCAGCTGGGAGCCAAGTGTTCCTGGTAGTGAGGGCTGTTCCCCGCACCGCGGTACGTGATGCAGAGCGCTGTTGTGCTGCACAGACTTTAAGCCCTGCCTCTAGCTCCTCACCGTTGCAGCACTTTGCAGAACTGCTTAGGAAATTATTCCTGCAGCTATTGGACTGCAAAATTAAAGTGCTTTTTTTGCTTCTTTTTTTGCTTCTTTTTTTCTTTTTTTTTCGCTTTTTTTTTTTCTTGAAATGCTTGCAGTCTAAACCTGGCTTGCAATGCCTAATCTTATGGGAGCTACAGAAGGGAAAATGTGCAAAAACCTGGACTTTCTCCCTTTGCTGACTTTAAGGAGAGCCAAAGCAAGAAAAAGATACTAGAGAATATTGCATGACAATAAAAAGCACAATTCATTTTCTGCTACTATCATAATGATGCCTTAGAACATTCTTACGATGTTGATATTATTACTAAAGTGTTGTTCAGATGCTGTCTTGGATTCCAGCACAAGTTTGGTATGAAATAGTTTTGATGGTCTTATCTGAGGTTCCTGCCCAAAGGGATGTCTGCTTTGTCCACATCACGTGAAAGATTAAAGTAAAATGGCACCAATTTCAGGTTTTTGAATGTCATCTTGAAAACCTCATTGTTTCTCTTACTGCTACTCAGACAGTTACAACATCCTTTCAGGAAATATAGGAAAATCCAAAACAGAGACAGATGGATATGTGGCATAGGAACTGGGAGCACTTTCTGCCCTGCTCATTGATCAGGGCATTGGGATTCACTTCATTTACTTCACTGACAATTATTCATCATTCACTAGCTTGGTAAATTGGACTCCACAGTCATCGTTTGCATTTGAGTTGTTGAAACTATTAAACAAAGAAACAAAAAAGTTTGATAGTTGAGCCATCAAGAAGTGATCGAAATCAGGGAGAATCACAAAACTTGATCTTTCTGGAAATCTTTCTGGAAACCTTTCTGGAAAGACTGGATCTGTGTGTCTGTGTCTAGTAAGAGATGAAGTAAAGAAAATTGTGTGGTCCTTGATACAACTTTTCAGATCTAATACAGAATTACAAAATCATATAGAAAGGGTCCGCCAAATGTTATCTACTCCAGATCTCTGCTCAAACCAAAATTAGAATTGCTCAGAATCTTTTTCAGTTGAGTTTTGAATAATTCCGGTTCTGGAGACCTCACAATCTGTACCAACGTTCATCAATCTGATGGTAAAAAAAGAAATCCTCACAATGACTTGGCCTTTCCAATGTTGAATTTTATCTCCACTGCTGCTCAATCCTGCAAATAGGCACCTCTGTGAAGATTGTGGCTAGTCCTCCTCTACTCTGTCCTACTAGGTACACTATGCAGAGAACAATAAGATTGCTTCTTATACTTCTTAAGAATGAATAAACCCACTTCCCTTAGCATTCATCAAGGTGCTCCAGCCTCATTAGCGAACTTACAGCTACATGCTTACAGTTCTAAGAGTGCTGGGAAAAGTACAAAAGACATGGCATCCCTCTAAGAAGTATTACTTCTCAAAGGGAGAAGTATTACTTCTCTGCCCTGTGTCAGTCCTATGAGACCTCAAGGCAGCAAGTTGGAGTACCTGTATAAGTAAACACAGCTTTGGTCATGCCCAACCTGTCCTCGTGGGGAGGTTCATGTCTGGAATCACACTGTTTTTTCTTCAGTATGCCATTAAGTCTTCCTTAACATTGAAGACCTGAGACAAATTAGTGCTCAAATAATGGGTAAAGTAATACCCCAAAGTAGTGCAGATGGAGCATTAGAATCTCAAGTCCATCACCAAAAATTAGAGCATGCCTGAGAAGTTACTGAAAAATTAGTATAAACTCATATAGTAAGTCAGTAAGAGAACTGGATTTCCCTTAGTTGTGGTAGTCATTAAGAGTTCTCACTAGACCAGACTGCCTCTGACAGTCTGATATGATTCACATTCAGTATTTTCACATTTCCTTACTTGGGCCTTTGACAAATGTTTGTAGGCCTAGGGGGAAAAAGCTGCTTGTTTTTATAAAATGAAAACTGTAGGATTTTACTCCTTTGCTGTTGACTCTCCACCTCCCTGAAACAGAAAATGGTATCTCTGCTTTAGCTGTCTGGGCAAGTGAAACCTTTGAGAATTTGCTTCTCTTTTGAAATGTTAACCTGTCTCTGTGGTTGGATGGCATATACTTTCAAGGAGAAACACATATATTGAGAAGAGATTTAAAATCTGAGATTTAAAATCAACTTTATGGTGCTGTACGTCTACAGACGTTACTCAAGGTTGCTAATGGATACAGCGTAGCGACTACATATGAAACAAAACATCTCTCTCAAGCTTAAGATGCAATTAGTCTCAAAAACACTTTTTACACAAAACTAATGATTATCTTATCATACTGAATAAGCACCAAAAATTGTCTTTTTCATTGCTGTGTTGAAACAGGAGACTAAGAAACAAGCTGGTAGTAGAGTGAAGGGCACTCTGGCCCATAATTATTTCTGTCTTTTAAATTATTTTTTCAAACTTTTGAGCTCTCAAGCTGCCCATTATATATTTTCCATCTAATCAAAGGTATTTGCAACCCTAGTCATTTATGAATTTGCCATCAGCCTTTCCTGAGAGGACTCTTGGACCAGGCTCCTAGTTGTTGCTTATTTATACGTTGTTAGAAATACCCCAGCCTGTTCTGTAGGCTCAGTTTTATGTATGGATATTATATGAACTATTATGAAAGCAGACATATAAAGTGAACTTATTTCATGCTCTTACCCTTTATTTCTTTCACACTTTCCTTTTCCCTTTCCCCCTCCAACTGCCTCTATTCTACTGATGTTCTGCAGACCCTCTCTTGATGAAGTATTTGCAAGTGCAAACTGAATTATTCTCTTCCACTATAAACCGGGTATACAGAATAGCTAAGGACCAGCTAGTGCTATTTTGGACCCATTCTCTTCCCAGCCACATTAGTAGATTGTTATGACCACAAACTATATGGAAACTTTTGTTTCCTCTGCTATTAGCAGTCCTAATCTGGTAGTTTTTCTGAGCATTTCTTGTGGAGGTGCTGACTGATTTGAATGTTCTAGATTGAAGTCACCCCAAACCGCAGGAGACCCTCAGCAAGCATCAGATTCAAGGTTATGCTGCTGAGTCCACTAGAGCATTTTGCAGTTGTTCCATCTAGGGGAAGATTCATGAAGTACAAAAGAATAAAGCATGGGTTGTAGGAAGAAGAAACAACATAGAGACAGCACTTAAAGAACTCAGGAACTCAGCTATTGATAACATTATGGTATTCAGGGCAATCATCAGGTACTAACCAGACCATTACCATTATTAGAAAAAAAACCCACACTAAAGAATACATTTTTGAAGTATGTAGCATTTGGACTAATTTTAATTTGATTTTGTATTAAGGCTTACATTGATATTGTGAACAGAAAGATGGGTTCTAAAAGACTCTTGAGATGAAGAATACCACATGCTCTACCTATGCCACTTTCTTCAAGCCCTTTTCTCTGACTCATCTTCACATATAAGGAACAAGACAACTCAGGTCATTCCTCTTGGCAAGCTGTCACTGGACCTGTCTTGCTGGGCAGTGACTGAGAGGCAAATTTGCCAGAAAGGTTTAGTGATTGACCTTTTAAAAAAATAGCCAGGAATAGGACATTCTTCTTCCGGAAAAAAAACGTGTCCATTCTGAATTACACATGAAAATCACATGCATTTCAAAATCACGCTTTCTTCTATTCTGAGCAAGCTTTCACAGGCTTGAAGCAATGCTGTTGGGAGGCAGAAAACTTGCGTTGATTTGCTCTCCCTTTGCGATCTTCTGCTGCATTCTGCATCTATGCCTCAATCATTTTATGCTGTTCCTTCACTGTAAAAATGAAGCCTTTTCAAGGAAAGGCAGTGTTTGGAAGTGAGTATTTGAATCTGCATATGTTGGAACTGATCCGAGGCTGCTGCCAGGAGCCGCTCTTGCTTAGGCGGGGGGGCTGTGCATCTGGCAGTGCTGCCTCGGAGCAGGCCTTGCTCGCGGGAGAGGACGCGTGGGCCGGGCGCCCAGGGAGGGGGCCGATTCACAGCTTCCTTCTGGCAGCTCCCGAGCACGGAGCTGCCCTGGGGAGTGCACAGGGGCTGTTGCTTGTGAGGCACATGCCAGGCCTCTGGCAACCGGCGCATTAGGCACTGTGTGCTGGGGCTGGAGGGGAGAGCAGCGGGCAGTGCATCCTGGCACTTGATGCTGGGAAGGGAGGGAGCCCTGACTGCTGTCAGGACAGGCAGCATGCAGAGCTGGTAAATGAAGGCACAGGCATGTGTTTATCTATCTATCTATTTATTTATTTATTTTACCCTAAACCAACCAATTTAAAATAATTCACAGAATCACAGAATGTTTAAGGTTGGAAGAGACCTCTAGAGATCATCTAGTCCAACCTTCCTGCTCAAGCAGGGATACTTAGAGCATGTGGCACAGGGTGGCGTCCAGGTGGGTTTTGAAGACCTCCAGGGAAGGTCTGGAGAATTCTGGAGGATTCTGGAGAATTCATTAATTTAAAAGTATTGTGTGTATCTGTGTTTGTGAGAGTACAGTGATAGTTTAAAGACCAACATACTGCATTTTAGTCTGCATACAGGAAAACGGATTTTAGCTTAATTAAAAAATGTAGCATGTTCCTTTGCAAACCACTACACAGTTTAAGAAATGCAGGAATGTGGTATAACTAGCACCATGAGCTAAGAACACCAACACAAAAATTGTTCATGCAAAAAAATTAGAGAATTAATTAAATTTCACCTATGGAGAAATGCATACTGTCAGCCATCCCTGGTTTATAAATGCTCATTGCTGAGGATTTATGGAGGCATAGAGAAACAGAGCAATCTGTCGGCAGAGATGGAAGAGACTGAAGTTACTCCACAAAGCCTATGAGTCAGGATTCTTATAGTCTTATGACTGGACCAGCTCTATAGTCTTGGCATTGTCCTCTTATAGATAGGAAGACTCTACAGTGGTAGCAGCATTTCTTTCTCAGAGGGCTCAGTTCAAAGACTCCAAATGGCATCCCTTTCTCCCATTCATACATCCTGGGACTGTGCTGGTTCCAATGCCAGTAGCATTTTTTCCTTATTCACTCATTTGCATTCTACCACTTCATTTTTTTGTTATCTTTTTTCTTATTTCCTCAAGTCATCTTCCTTAATGCTTTCATAAGTATTTTGTTTTCTTATTATACACAATGAGGTCTATGCTGTTAGTAGTATTCTGCTAAGTAAGAAATATTGGTAGAATTTTACATATCAAAAAGTAATATTTAGCACATTTCCTAAAACTACATTTCTGTGATTAAGTACTCTTTTTAGTTCAACTGAACACAAGGAATAATTAACACATGAATCTAAATTTAACTCCACTTTTATTTTCAGCTTACGATGCATCTTGATGAACCTTTGATATTTTTAAGGGTCTAATTTCACATAACCCTACATTTCACATGTAGGGTTCACAGGTATAGTTGTGAACCCTACAGCATGAGTTTTATCTAGAACATGAAACCACAGACTGAGTTTCGTATCAGATGGAAACTATCTGCATACCTATCCCACAGAATTTCTGCCATCTTTTGAACCAATTCAAACAAGCTCTAAACGGAAGTTTTGGAAGTGCCCACTTCTGCTCCTTTTGAAGTCAATGATAAATCTTATAAGGAATTAAATAGTTATTAGACAGGAGAACACGAAACACTTCTGAACAAGACTCTGTCCTTTAACAGTCAAGAGGTCCTATGATAAGATTTCACAACAGTCAAGAAGTATTTTCTCCTCTGACAGTCTAACCAGTTATGTTAGGTAAGTGAGAGGGCCACCTCTCTTATTTTAGGTAAGTGAGAGGGCAATGCAGACTAGGGAAGATAAAGTGAGCAGGGAGAAAAGAGAAGAAGTGTGATGGAAGAAGAGATAATGAAAAACAGCAGCAAAGAGGAAGGAAAAAGAAGGAACAGTCAACTTCAAGGTTATTAGATATCACAAAAGGAGGAGTGGATTAGGGAGGAACCAAAAATGAAGACATCAACTGGAAGGAATAGAGAAAAAAAAAGATGTAAAATAAAGAGAGAGAAAACAATTGAACAGTGGCAATAAGGAAATGTAACAAATGAGGAAAAGGAATCTAGAGGAGGAAGCTGTAGAATGTGGAAAAGAAACGCAGGAGAGGAATATGGATGGAGAGCCATAAAACGAAAACAAGTAGAGGTTCCATCTCCACAATGGCAAAAGGAGAACAACAGATTGAACACAAAGAGAAAGAGCTATCAGGGAACGAATAAGACAGAGGAAAAAGGAAGTTAAAAAGTACATAGATTGACAACTTCATTTAGGAAAAATAAAAGAAAAAAAATCCATCCTAAGAAAACAACTTTTCATTGCACCATATTACCTATGAGAATCTGGTAGAAAATTTCTGTCTAGGCTTAGATCAGCACTTTATGAATGCAAAAGTCCAGAGAAATGGTACAAGTATATACAATAACAGACAACAGCAAAAAAGAGGGAAAACATCTATTGTTCCTACTGGAATTACAAAAGACAGCAGCTTTTCTGTGAAAAGACCAGTAGCATCTCCATGTAATATATGTTTAATTAAAGATTGACAAGCACTGGAAATGAGATTGAGAGATTTGCACTTCCGAGTTGCTTTTATGGAAGAAAGTGGGACAGTAATGGCTATAGAAGATATTGCTCTGCCTGCTCAGATTTCTAAAAGCAAAATGAGTTGCTGGTTTCTGTCCAATTCCTGCTAAATATGCATCTTCATAACAATAAACATGGGCTTGACGGTTACCTGTGGACTAAAACTCTCTCCCCAGGAACACGCAACCCCTATTCATGTTCTCTCTTCTCTCCTTGATGTGTTTTACCTGCCAGTGACTTGTGGCTGGCCTAGGAAGAGAACATGTTTTGCTACCACCTCAGTTTTCCTTCTTCTGGAGTTAAATAAGGGGCTTGTGTGTCAAGAGCTCCAAATGCATCTATTTTGACAAGTCCTCAAATTCACTGAGACATAAACGTACAAGAAACTTGTGATACCTTACAATAAATTCACTTTTATTCATCTGACAAAGCTTCTTTTCCTGCATCCCCTTTCTTGCCCTCTCCTGCTTTCCATTTCCTCACATGTTCATTCAATTTAGGGAAGTGCAGACAAGTATCTCTAAGATTTTGATTTTCTAACCTTTTACTTTTGGATTACTTTACTAGAAAAAAAGAGTATTTTGTTTATACATCTACATGTCATTTCAGAGGACATCTGGCTTTATGGTTGCAAATAGAACAGTGAATAAGAAGCTCTTCTTCTAGCTCCATTTTTTTTTTCTTCTGTGCAAAGTCATTTAGGCTCTCTGTGCCCCAGTTTTCCTCTGCCAGACTCTTCTCTTCTTCAAAGCAGAATTGTGAGACTGTATCCATTAATATTTGTAAAATACTTTCAGATCTTCGGATGAATGACAGAAATGCAAAGTGTTATTGTGTCTATCTTCCAGGCTTCCAACGGTAAATTCCATTCCTGATGTATCAGAAAAATAAAACAGAATCTCAAATGCATAAGAACCACCAGACAATAAAAAAATTTGCATTCTACTATGAAAAAAATCCCAGAGGAAACAATTATATTTTTCTAGCCTTTCTGAACCTTGAACCGAATATCACATTTCTACTCTAGAGAGTGACAGTGTGGTCAAAATAAAACTATGGGAAATATATAATTGCAGCATTCTGAAGATCCAGACCAAATTTTTGTACAACATAGCAGTTCACTCCTCCATTCAATTCAATGTTTTTTTTTTTTCTTTTGGGTTGCTACCTACACCTACTTTAAGTTCTCCATTAATAATACATAGGAAAAGTATTCTCCCTAGTAGACTGTTATTTATATGTGTTTGTTTACTTACAGTATTAACTGAATGCTCAAGAGAAGACTTCATCCACAGTGTAGTGGGTGCTAACTGCTGTAAAACACGTAAAAAGAATAACTTCAGTCTTCAAAGCTGATAAACCAGGCTTCTAGTAACAAGTTCTGAAAGATATTTTGTAGCTACCTGTTGCAATTGAATCCCAGAATAGCTTGGTAGGTCCTAGAAAGTATTACTATCTGATGGCTATTGGCAATCACATTGGCAAATGTGAGATAAATTAATGGTTTGATTTTAACTCCGTGGGAGCAAGTTTCCTCAGCACCAAAATAAGATGTAGGGGAAGTTTGCCACAATCAGAATTGACACCACTCTTCACCTTGATTAGTGACTGTTGTTACTTCTTTATTTGCATGCATCAACTATTAATCCTCAAATTGCTTAGCTGAAGAAAGTACACAGTGTACGAAGTTGTCAATGCATGTGAAGGTACAGCCTACTTCACCAACATGCCCTTTCCTTAGTGAAAACCAGGCCTTAATGATAAACAGTGCAGTGGGACTGAAATGATCAGTGTGATGTGTAGAGAAAGAGGCCTTCTCATAGAACATAGATGAAGGGAAATGAAAAAGCGGGATAGGGAGCAGAGAGATGAGAAGTTATATTGGTTACACATGCTGAAAATGTCTCTGGTGATTAAGTTAAACATTTACGCTCTTGTTAGTGAAAAATGCAATCGCGTTACGATGGCACATGGTGATGGTGAACATTTTAAATAGTATGTTCAGTTTTGGGCCCCTCACTACAAGAAAGGTATGGAGGCTCTGGAGTCCAGTGTCTAGTGAAGGGCAACAAAGCCAGTGAAGGGCCTAGAGCACAGATCATATGAGGAACAGCTGTGAAGTAGGAGGTTTTTAGCCTGGAAAGGAGGAGACTCAAGGAAGATCTTGACACTTTCTACCACTACCTGGACACAGGTTGTAGTGAGGCAGTCGTTTCCTTTCAAAATAACTACCAATAGGGCAAGAGGAAATGGCCTCAAATTGCACCGGAGGAAGTTCAGATTGAACATTAGGAAGAATTTCTACATGGAAAAAGTGGTCAAGCATTGGAACAGGCTACCCAGGGAAGCAGTGGAGTTACTGTCTCTGACAGTGTTCAAGAAACATGTGGATGAGGCATTTAGGGGCATAGTTTAGAAGGTAGGATGTTGAAGGCCTTTTTGTTGGACTCGATTATCTTCAAGGTCTTTTCCAACCATAATGATTCTATGATTCTTTGATCTGACTTTGTTTGTATGCTGTGCTAAATTTTGCCCTGCATAATTCTAGTTTCAAGTTTTCTAGTTGGATTTATATACACAACATACTCAAACCTTACAGACAAGAAATGTGACTGATATAGAAGTAGAATTCACTGCATTCACAAATCTCTGAAAGAGTCTCTGAGAGCCCAAGATTGAACCAACCATTGAATAGTGGTCAGGTAAACTCTCCGAAAAGAAAAAATAAGTGAAAAGAAAAGAAAAGAAAAAAAGCAAAGAGAGGAAAAGAGAGGAAAGGAGAGGAAAGGAAAGGAAAGGAAAGGAAAGGAAAGGAAAGGAAAGGAAAGGAAAGGAAAGGAAAGGA